>CM076572.1:782519666-783038984 GCA_034641835.2 Pinus albicaulis
CTCTGATTCTTCCTGGTGTTGTGACTTTGAGCTTATTGGATTCCTCATGACCTTGTTGATATTATTGACATTTGACTCATTAATTTGACCATGGAGAGACCCTAGAAACTAATGAGACCCATCCTATGACCTACTGATATGATTTTGAGAATGAAAGTGACTAATGACTAAAGACCATAGAGAGGAAAATCAGAAAGTTTCACATGAGGGAAAATTGACGAAAATTACTACCATCAATGAGTCCATGACCTAACAGAATGGTGAAATTTATTCGGTATGAGACACCTAATATGCAAATGCAAAAAGAGCAGATTTGATCATTGATGGAAGTATGACTAGACTGACACTAACACTTTCTTAGATGGGTTCAGTGGGTACAATCATATTCAAATCATCTCTAAAGACCAGGATAAGACTACTTTCACCTTCCCTTGGGGTACCTTCGCTTATAGAGTCCTACCCTTTCAGTTGTGCAATGCCCCGGCTACCTTCCAAAGAGATTTCTTGAGAATATTTTCTATGTTATTCTATGACTTTGTTGAAATCTAAATGGATGATTTCACACCATATAGGGATGACTTCCAGGAACTCTCTCTAATTTGGGTAAAGTACTAAGAAGGTGCATTGAGATGCATCTCTCCTTGAGCCCGGAAAATTGTGAATTCCTGAAGAAAGGAGGGGTTGTATTAGGACAATCCATATCCCAAGCAGGAATACAGGTAGACCCAAAAAAAATCATTATAATCAAAAGGGTACCTTCTTCTCAAAAGTAGAAGGATGTCAGGATTTTCTTAGGCTTAACTGGTTACTATATAATATTCATCAAATATTTCAATAAGATGACTTCACCATTATTTGGGTTACTAGCCAAAGATTCTTAGTTTATTTGGTTTTGTCCTTGTCAAGAGGCTTTCGAGCTCATTAAGGGAAAGTTTACTACTGCCTCCATCCTCTGAGGTCCAAATTGGACTCTACCTTTCCACATCCACACTGATGCATCCGACAAAGCTATAGGGGAATCCTTAAGACAATTAGAGGGAAAAATCCATTATGTCATTTATTTCATCAGCAAGAACTTGTCCAAGGCTGAGCTGAATTATATTGTTACTGAGAAGGAGACGTTAGCCATTTTCCATGCTTTGAACAAATTCAGGCATTATGTAACTAGATATCAGAGCTTTTTTCACACTAACCATGTAGCCATCAAGTATTTAATGAAGAAACCAGATGTTAATGCTAGGATAATTATATGGTTGTTACTTTTGTAGTAATTTGATTTGAATATTGTTGATAAACCTGGAAAGGAGAATGTTGTTGCAGATTTTTTGCCTAGGTTAGCTCTCCCTGCAGGTGAAGAAGGAATGGTGGATGACCAGCTGCCATATGATCATTTCGCCAGGAGACTCCCTCCTAATATTTCATTCAGGGAGAGGAGCATAATCATCAGAAAAAGCACCCCTTTCACATGGATTGGGGGGAACCTTTTCAAGCTAGGCCATGATTAAATCATAAGGGGATGTGTGAGGGAGGAAGAATTTTTTTGTATCCTCTATGAATGTCATGACAACCCATGTGGAGGCCACTTTGTTGCAAAGAGAACTGCTTGCAAAGTTTTGCAGGCAGGATAATATTGGCCTACCCTTCACCATTATTCCAAAAGATACACCAGCAAGTGTGACCAGTGCCAAAGGATTGGGAAACCCACGCAAAGGGATGAGATGCCTTTGCACCCTTAGGTGGCTCTTGAGGCATTTGAAAAGTGGAGCATGGACTTTGTAGGACCTATCGATCCACCATCTGGACAAAATAAGTATATCATAATCTGCACTGATTACCTGACAAAGTGGGCTGAAACAAAAGAAGTGAAGGTACAAATCGAGGAGAAAGTAGCAAATTTTTTGTGGGACAATGTGTTTTACAAGTTTGGGCACTTCAGAGAAATAGTCATTGATCAGGGAGAACAATTCACCTCTCACCTCATTGAGAATATTTTGAGGAAGCACAAGATTAAGCATAGAACTTCTACTGCCTATCACCCTCAGGTGAATGGCCAAGTATAAGTGACTAACTAAGCTTTAGAGAGCATCCTCACCAAGGTTGTGAGCAGCAACATAAAATATTGGGCAGACATATTGGTAGAAGCTAGTTGGGCCTACAACACAAGTTAGAAGACAACAATAGGATTCACTCCTTATGAGTTATTTTATGGTAAGAAGGCTTTACTTTTAGTTGAGTTTGAATTCAATACTTTAAGAATGGCAGTTGAATTAAACCTAGATCTATAAAACGCCCAAAAACAAAGGTTGTTGAAACTAAATGGATTGGATGAGTTTAGAATGCAAGCACTTCTTTACATGAAGGTAGTTCAGCTGCAAAGGAAGGTATGGCATGACAAGAACATCAAATAAAAGACCTTCCAAGAGGGAGATTGGGTGTTTTTGTATGATTCAAGGTTTAAATGTTTCAAAGGAAAGCTGATGACAAGATGGTTCGGACCTTACACAGTGGAAAAATGTTTGATAATGGCGCAGTTCAAATCATAACCATAGATGAGGAAGGAATCCCCTTGCTTGTCAATGGTCACAGACTTAAAATATACAAGAAGCCTTTGTCAAGGGTAGAGTTCATAAATTCAATAAGCAGAGAGGTGTATGTGATGGGATACTCCATAGTTTCCCACACCTCTTGCAAAAAAAAAAAAATATCCATAGGTGAAGACCTCTCTAAGGTACCCAAAGCAAGCTTGTGGGTTGAAACCCTCGATGGAGGCAGCTCACTTGCTCAAAAAAAAAAAATAGAGAGAAAAAAAGGAATAAAGATCCATGGGTGAAAACCTCTCTAAGGCACCCAAGGCAAGTTCATGGGTTGAAACCTCCATGGAGGCAGACCACTTTCTTTAAAAAACAAAAAAAATACAAAAAAACAAAAAAATACATTTACATATCTGTGTTTTATGTTTTTGTTGTTTTCCAGGTTATTAATGGCTTCTGGAAACACAGGGAAGCATTCATCTTCTCTCCCCTTCTATTTTACCATCCATCCCATCATTCACTCCATTAATTTCCATAACGCCTTCCATCACCTCCATACACCATATTCCTTCATTCCTGAGCACAATGTAGCAAAATAAAGCAAGCCAAAAACTACTACAAACATCAAGAAGTTCCTTCAAAAACAAATTTGTTCACAAACTGCAAAGAAAACAAGGAGGAGCTAATAAATCAAACCCCAAGAAAGACAGGAGTGCCACCCATGACATCTAGAGCAACCCCACGCAGCATATACAATGGGAAGAAATAGTAAGAAAGATCAGCAGCTCACTCAGAGAGTTTCTCATTCAGCAAGTTGCTCACTCAGAAAACAAGAAAATAAGGAAGAATGCAGCATATAAGAGGCTTGTCTCCAAATTCCATCTCTTGCAAACGCCTTGACAACAACAGGTAAACTCAGATATAGCTTCTCACCCCTAGCTATGCATCCATAATATCCAGAAATAATTAAATTTTCAGACTAAGATTTTAAGGGGAAGAAAGGCGGCCAATTAGCTTGGCCACCATCGTGAAGTATGACTAGGGAGAACTGCAAAGTCACGCCACCTGGGCATGCAAAAGAAAAAAATGTAAATCAAGTGGATTAGAGAAGAATGATGGGAGGAAACATGTAGTCCATCATGAATTAATAGAGAGAATGAAACTACGGTCTCTAACGAAAACTGGAGTTGAGGTTGAGTTACATAAGCGCTCCAAAATTAGCTGTGCAATCTAATAAAAAGAGATCATGCCTCATCCAAACTAGTGAATTGATAATTTTAAAGGGAAAGAGACTGAAGGGAGCCCACAACATAGTAGTACCGAGAGTGCGCTGCATATTTAAATAGCGTGCAGTAGTTGCAGCAGCGGAACAACATCACCAGCAGTCGAGATAGCTTCTGAAGTATACCACACATCAGACACAGTAGCAAGGGACCAAGGGAAGCTTTTATAGCAACCCAAACAAGGCAAAATTGTACTCCTAACCTTAGAGAAGAAGAACCAGAAGAAGGAGAGGAAGAGACAAAGGGCCAAGGAAAAAAGGAAGAGATGATAATAGAAGTCATAAAGGTAGCAGAAAGTGAGCAAGAAGTAGACTCACAGCACAACACCACATTCTCTCAAGGAAAAGAGGTAGTTGCCACCTTATCTCCTCTGAGCGTAAAGAGAAAAAGGAAGACCTCTATGTATTTAAGAGCTGAAAATAGTCAGAGGATAAGTCAGAGAAAGCCAGAAACTCCTCCCACGATCCCAATTATCATTGAAGAATCACCAAGGAAGGAGGAAAGAATCGAAGAAAAAATTCTGAAGGAGAAGTTATAGAAGGCACAAGCAGAGAATGTAGCACTAAAGGAGCAATTGCAGCAAAAAGGGTAGCAAGAAGGCATTGTTGGACCATAAAAAGGTATCTTTTAAACACCTAATTAGCCTACATTAATCATCAATCCGGGATCGTCTTTTTATCTCAAGAGTGTACTCTATCTGAGGCTGCAATTATCTAAGAGCAATGCTTGTGAGGATGTAGCACAGAAATACAAAAGTAATAAATGCATGGAAAAGAAACCTAATTACAATGACAGGAATGTAAAAGCTAAACTACAGCAATCTTGCTGGACATCGATCAGGGATGCAGTAGCAATAACTCTTTCCCCTAGAAATCGATGTAAGATGACCAAATCTGGGGACTCTGGAGAGATATCTCTATCCACTACAGTTTAGCGATCTTAAAGCAAGTGAAACACTGAAAGGAAATGAAATCCAGAAAAGGAACAGCAGCATAAAATGAATAGCAATTGCAAATGTAATTCGAACAAGTAAATCATCACACTCAAGCCTGTCGACAGTTAATTACAATCCAACCACAAACCATAGATGAGTGGAACAACAACTTTCAGTAATTACGGAACAGCAAAGCCAAAAGATAATAACAAGATAATTGATCGTTAAATGTAATTGCAGTAAAGAATGAAACAGCGATGATCCAGCACTTGCTTTAACAATCAATGAAATGACTCTGTAAATGAAATCAATACGAAACACACTTCACGCATTAAAAAATAAAGATTAATAATACAACAGCATAGTAATCCACCAGAGTCGGGCCCTTAGCGCCAGTGAAGTACTGTTGGGCTTAACTCAGAATTCTAAAGAGCAGATAAAACATGTGTTTTTATATTAACCCAAAAGACATTACAAACAGCGTTCTCTCACGACAGAGAGTCGATAAGCATTTGATTGCAAAGGAAATATAAAATTCTGTTAACGAAAATGTTTTTTTACATAATAACCATTCTGTCCCCGGTCACTAAAGATCATTGTCTTTATAGTTGATCCTTGGACAAACAAATCAAGAGATATGATAAATTTTCACAGCGATCCCTCAGGATCTTCCGATCCTGAGGGATTCGCTCCTTCCTTGTTTTGTCATCGTTCTATTGACTCTGTTTAAGGCCGAGCTGTCCCTTGCCCTTTTCGGGCAATTCGTTCATATCTTCTTGGCTTCAGCTAGATATGGTTCATCACGATCGGAGTAGGAGTCAGACTGTCTTCAGCCACGCCTTTGATACAGCTGCTCACATCTTCGTATTCCTGTTTTGCCAATAAAAACAACCTTTAGTCATATTTTAGGCTAAACATAAATCTTCCCAACTTAATTGCAATTCTTATGGTAAATTACCTTTCCAAGGCAAGCAGAAGTACATTTATGGTAAAAGAATGAACAAATACATAAGAATTTCATACCTCTTTCACAGCCCAACAGCCACCATGGCAGACTTATGCTTAGAAGCCCTTCAGCATAAATTCCCTTCTGACTCATATGCCGTATACCTCAAGGAGAAATGACTCCTATTTCAGATCAAAACTCTACCCCCCATGGATCACTTCCTTTCCAAGATTGTAGGAAATTCATGGATTTCTACAAGCAAGCTAACATGGCATATCAGGAAAAAATGGCAGAGTTTTATGTGCATAAACTTGTGTTGACAAATCTAGATAATTGGGACCCCAATTCCACAATGGGGGATATGTAGCTAATGGCTCTAGCATCTTGGATGATGAATGAGGACACTAGAGCAAAAGACATAAATGGGGTCATGGGAAGAAGAACTAGAGAACCTCTATATATCAGGCCATAAATTTTTAGCCCAAGAGGAGTCATCCTTAATCGTCAAGAGATTGAAAGGGACCCTACACTAGTTGAAAGCTACCTTTAGACTCAAACACAGGTAATAGGACACTTTGATGATGTTTCTAGGCAAATAGAAGATGAGTGCATTATGGCCAGCCAGAGGAGATGGAACAACCTCCCTCACTACCTCAAGAACATGGATTACCACACTCTAGAAATATTGAGGGGTGCATTGGAAAGGGAACCATTATACAAGAGGGCCATGCAGGCCAAAAAGATCCAATGGTTGGGACTAAATCTCAGCCCACCTTTTCTGCTAAGGCTGGATGATGAAAAGGACACATATGCATAAGATAGAGAATGGGATAATGCAGAAAAGAATAATGGTTTTTACCCCCTTAGGGAAAATCCCACACTTCTTCCTCAGAAAATTAGGGGGGTTGTCAAAGCTTTGAAGGAAATGCAGGAGGAGGATTAGTTGCTCAGAGGATGATCAACCGGTCAATAGGGGGGTGATGATGAGCTCCATCATTAGACATATTTGGAGGGGTTAATGGTCACCTTTTTGCCTTCTTAGATCTCTTTTTCTTGCATTTTTATTATTATTTGGTTTTATTATGCTAGTATAGGTGGCGATTAAGGCTAACATACTATGAGTGCCTAATATGAGGTTGAGAGAAGAAAATCATGAATTATTAGCATTTTTATAAGGATTTTATCATAAATACTTGGAGGAGACAGCAAAGAGAAATTATAGGAGGATTTTCCACCCTCCTTAACTCTCAAAGACAGCCGAAGGATCCCAAGGATTCTCTCTAGCAATTCAAATTCCAAAGACAGTCCAAGGATCCCCAAGGATTCTCTCCAGCAATTTGAATTCCAGAGGCAACCAAGCAACTCAAAGAGGAGTGCACCCAATATTTGTTTACTTGGAATAAAGTGGAATCAATCACCATTTTCTAGGGAGTTGTTGGTAGCTGCCCTGTAGAATAAATAGAGTAGAGCTAGAGCTAGGAAGGGGTCGATTCTAGTGGGAACTTTGTTGCAAGCTATTGAGTTTTTTTATTATTTTACTCAGTTATTAAAATTTCAGAAATGTATGAGGCTATTATTTTATGAAATGAGCAGATTGATTTCAATTTACTGATTCAATTTTCAGAGAGATAGGCTTGTGGGTTAGGGCCCAATCCATGTGCCTTAGTCTCTATGTTCTATTTGTTCTCTGCAATTTGTCATTCAATTAGTTATGCTTCTGATAGTTCAATTTCTGTTTAGTTTTTCTTTCAATGTGTTGTTGTAGGTTTCACTTGCTTGTGAGTAATAGAATAGAGGAGAAAAAACAAAAAGTTGTGGATCAAGACCCCCTTCTCATCTCTATCAATAGAGCTCAACGAGGGTGAAATGTCCCATAGATACAAAAATAGATTTATGTTCACTATTCTAAGATTAAAAGTAAATTTTCATTACCATTTTTCGGTCTTCCTTTGCACTGTATTTTTACGCATTTGTATATTTCTTTGCACATAAGTTAGTAAGGTGATTGCAGGAATTATTGCTAAAATCCTAGAGCAGCTTCGTGGTGCTTCCCGTTTCATTCTCCATCTTTGTTATCATGCTTCCAACTACCTCAATTACTCTCTATTCCCTCATTCTTTCATTGTATCTTTCTCTCTTTTTATTCACAAAATGTTGGAAAAACCTTTAAAGTTTTACCTCCGCCTTTCCTCCTCGAAATTCCCTCTTCGCAACTTTTCCTAGACAACATTTCCGCTACCCCTCAAACTTTGTGATATTGTGAACTATGATATTTCATTTTTCATTTCACAACTTTTACCACATCGCAAATCGCAACTTTTTCCCCACTGCACTTCGCACTTCGCAGTTCATCGCACTTTGCAACTTTTACCCCATCGCATTTCGCACTTCGCAACCTTTGGCCTTTTCGCATTTCGTACTTCGCAACCTTTTCATTTTTTCTTTAAGACTTACCGCTCGTTTTTGCCGATTGCGATAAATCCACCGCATCACACATCACACTTCACATCATTTTCCTTTTTTCTTTAAGACTTACCACTCCTTTTCACTGATTATGATAACTCTTCTGCATTGCACATCGCACTTCGCAGCACTTCATAATTCATTTCACTTCGCACTTTGCAACTTTTACCCCATCACATTTCGCACTTCACAAACTTTGGCCTTTTCTCATTTCGCACTTCGCAACCTTTTCCTTTTTCTTTAAGACATACCGCTCATTTTCATTGATTGCAATAAATCCGCAGCATCACACTTCGCATCATTTTCCTTTTCTTTAAGACTTACCACTCCTTTTTTCCAATTGTGATACTGTCATCGCACTCCGCTGCCAGTCCCACCACCATGTCACCCATCGCACTTCGCAACTTTTCCTAAACAACACTTCTGCTATCCCTCCAAATTTGCGATATTGCGATTACGATATCACATTTCACACTTTGTAGTTTTTATCCCATTGAATTTTTCACTTTGCAGTTTTTTCCCCATTGCACTTCACAAATCACACCTTTTATTTTGTTCCTTTGACACTTACCGCTCTTGTCTGCCAATTGCAATATCGCCCCGTACTCTGCCACCGATCCCACCGCCACATCATCTGCCGCATTGCACATCGCAGATCGCACTTTTTATTTTTATTTTGTTGTTCCTATTAACCTTTACAGCTCCAAACATTGATTGCGATCACCCTCCATCGCAACTCCGCTATTGCACTTTTTAAATCATTCCACTCCAAAGCCTTTTTGCACCATAATAAATCTTTAATAAGGTTTAAACCTGCTCTTTTCACTTCTATGCCTGGTTTCATGTGTTTATCCCTCCATTAGCACCTTTACCCCTTTTTCTCCAAGCTGCAAATCAACACTTTTTCAATTAGAATTAAGTCCCGGATAGCTTAGCTACATGGATAGAAGCATGGTAGATATAGCATAAGATAAGTAGGGTGTTTTTAGCCAGTTGGCCAAGTTTATTGTGGTTTAAATTAGTTTCCTTTCAGAAAATTAAGTTGGTTTCATTTCTTCCATTTCCTTCCAGCAATTTACTTTTCAGTTTTTATCATAGTTTAAGAAATAGCACACTTTTGTAAAGCAGAAGAGGATGACATGAATAGAATGCATATGTTGTGTATATATCACTGTCACCTCCAATTTTGTACGAACCTCGGGTTGATAAAGTAAAGTATGGAAGCCCCTGGGAGTTGCAGCACTCTTGGTGCAATACCAGGGCTCACCATATACCTATAGATTTCATGTTTGTGACTTGTTTGATAAAATTAGAGCATCCTATTCAACAAAAATGAATTATTGGGCCCTATCTTTAGATTATGAACTACTCATTGCGGTGATTGGTTAGCCTTCCATAAAATTTTCCTTATGGTTATCTGATCTCGTCATAAACCCTTGAACCACTAGGGTATTATGGACTTTGTGGTTATGGGGAGGTGCTTTAGCACTAGCTACTACATTAAGGACAGGCCAATACATAATTATTTTCATGGCTAGGAGGGGTCCTGTTGTTATATATCATCTTTGAACTCTTCATTAAGTTTTGGGAAAAGCATTGGGTTCTGGACATGAAAAGGTGGCCCAAATCCCAGAGATGCAGGCACAAAACTGAGTTTTTGGGGCCCTGGCCACTGGCATGCAGTGTTATGCCTAGGGATATATCCTCCTGGTCGCTGGCATGCAGTGTTATGCCTATGGCTATGGCTCAAAGAGGTCAAAATTTAAGTGTGACCCAGGGGTAAGAGGTATGAAGGGTTGGGTTACCTCCTGGGGGTGTTGTGGTTGTTGTACAAGGCTTTTATGTTGTGTTTCTATTGGTTTCACTTCCTTAAGGTCACCTAGGAGGTTGAATCTCATTATAGTAGCCTCTCATCACATGTTTACCTCAGTTGGCTAGTTACTTTTGTAGATGTGGGAAGGGGGTGTTACATATTTGATGTTTGAATGTTTTGTGTCTATTATGTCATCTAGTCGATTTATCTAACGTGGTAGGTTTATAGTTTAATGTTTGATTGTTGATTAATCGCATGGTATGAGTATGTGTTTATATGATTGCATGAAGAAATGATCTTGTTTTAAGATGGTTGTACTAACACATATGTGTTGGGATAGATGATATGTACTTGAGTGCAAGTAGGTGATAGTTGTAGAATTATGTGACCAATGAATGTGATTTGATTGTGGATTATGACATGGCTGTTAGTCTTGGTAAAATTTGATTTCAAATTGATAGATATGTTGTCTTTATATTTGGTACATACAGTTGAAGTGTGTGTTCAATTACAGGTCAATGTGCATGGCATAACAAGATAAGGTAACTGATATATTGTATGTTTATATTATACGCTGACAGTTATGTGTTTATGGTGGTATGATGCAAGGGATTGAATGGCAAAGGAAACTACCATGAAATCTTTGAAAATGATCGGGTTGAGCTTGCCTTAGGAAGTACTAGGAACCATGGGGATTGATTCATGGTGTTTATTATTAGTCTTGTACTTTCTGTCTTTTATTATTTGTTTTCACTTGATTTTTAGTTTTATTTATGTCCGGTGCCAGGCCTTGCCACTTTTTTGTGGTGTTGTATTGATTTTGGTTTTTCATGGTCTTATTCTTCTTTTTTCTTGTTCTTGACTTTTGTTGAGAGTCTTGGGAATTGGTTAGGAAAGAGGATAGTTGATGGAGCTATGGGAGAGTTGTGTGGAACACAATAGTTAATGTAAGGCCCGAATGAAATTTGGTGCATGAGTGAGGGTAGTTGAAGGGAAGAGTATGACAATCAGTTGGACTAGTTGGATCTATTGTAGTAGATGGATGATGGAAGTATAGACATGACAAAGTAAACAGAAAAGGTAAAGTGAATGGATCTAAGGTGTTAGATGCCTTGGCTATGTTGGGAATTGTTGTTCTCAACATCGTGCCATATTGTACATGGATAAAGGAAGTTCTCTTAACCTTGACCTTATGTTATCTAGTAATTATGATGTGATCATCATTATGTCAGTGTTTATAAATGTATACATGTATGTATGTATGTCGTGTCTAACAGGGTCATCATGGATCATGGTTGTTTGATGCTAAATGTTTATATGTGTGTATGCATTTCATTGTATGATAGAATGATGATTGTTTTATGTTAATGATTATATATCTATGTATCTATGTATCTATGTCATTGTCTGACAAGTTTATCAAGGAACATTATTGTGGAGGAATGATTGCTCATGCAGGTGAACGGCATGAAGATATTCCTAGTCTTATGGGGAATCAAGTGGGAAGAGTAGCCCTGAAAGATCTACAAGGTCAGTATCATGTGGATATGAATTGATATTATAATCTTGTAATATGCCTATGTTTATGTTATGGATATTTAATGTCTAGGGTTACATCAGAGAAGTGAAAGTAGTGTGATTTGTGGCATGCTAGGATAAGCATGGATAGTGGTAGAGACTTGAGGCAAAGTTGCTATGTGGGGTCAGTGTGTGGTCTATGGATGTGCAGTACTACTGTGGTGTATATGTTGTGTGTGTTGTATATTCATTGATTATACCTATGGTGATGATTACATGTAAAATATGTGGTATTGTGTGCATATGATATTGTATGTCTGATGTGTATATGGTGTTGTGTGTATATTACATATGCAGTGCTAGGTATATATGGTGTTATGTACATGTTGGATATATGGTGTAATGTACATGTTGGATATATGGTGTGATGTGCATATGATGATGTGTTCATGTTGGATATGCGGTGTTGTGTACGTATAGTGTTATGTACATGTTGTATATGCCATGTTATGTACATATGGTGTTATGTATGAATTGTACATATGGTGCTATGTACATATGGTGTTATGTGCATTATTGTACATGTGTTGTTGTGTGCATGTGGTGTTGTATGTAGCTGGTGTCGTGTACACGTTGTGCATGTGGCATTGTGTAAATGTGGTGTCGTGTACATGTCGTGCATGTGGCATTGTGTAAATGGGGTTTCGTGTACATGTCGTGCATGTGGTCTTGTGTACATGTGGTATTGTGTACACATTGTACTAGTGGTGCGATGTACATTTGGTGTTGTGTACACATTGTGCGATTGGTGCCATGTACATGTGATGTTGTGCACACGTTTTGCAGGTAATGTTGTGTACAAGTGGTACTGTGTACATTTTATGCATATGGTACCAGTATAGATGTGATATTGTGTGCATGTCATACATATTGTGTTGCGCACATGTGGTACTATGTATCTGCATGGTGTAGTTGTGGGATCATGACATGTGTATTCATTGTGTTGTACTTTATATATGTGTATTTATTGTGTTGTATTGAACACTGGGTGTAGGTGTATGTGTTGTATGCTAGTGTAGGTTTATGTGTTGTATGCCAGTGTAGGTGTATGTGTTGTATGTCGGTGTAGGCGTATGTATTGTGTTGTACAGTAGGTGTAGGTGTATGTGTCGTATGCCGGTGTGGGTGCATGTATTGTATGGTGTTGTATGTCATATGTGGGTGTGCATGTTGTGATGTACGCTATGTTTATGTGTATGTAGTTGAAGAGAAGGCACTGGTGTTTATCAAGTGTTACAACCGATCCAATGTGTGTAAAAAATAACAAAGGAAAAAGTAAGGACCGATGAAGGATAAGTATCGATATTTTATTTCAGTTCTATTATGCATGTGATTTATGATTCTGACTTATGATGGTTACATGTGCTTTATGATTGTAGTTTATGATGCTTGCATGCGATTCATGATTTTTACCTATGGTGGTTCTGTTTTGAGCTAACCAGATGTGATATGGTACAGGAAGCACAATAATTCATGGTTGGGTGGTTGAAATTGATTGCAAGCATTAGCAACAATAACAAAATGAATTGGCACATGCAAAAATATGTTGGTAAAGCACTTTAGGAGCAGGGCCATTGTGGGACACTAGTACCCAATAGTGTCCATTTATTTCCATGAGCATGCTATGACCTATATGATGGTTTTGAGGTAGGTATATTCCTTGGTTGTTTGAAATTCTGGTGCGAGGAAGCCTTTCCAAGGGATGGATCGCATAGGATAAGGGATGTCGGGGAACTTGGAAGGTGATTACCAAATTTCCCAAGGGCCTATGTAACATAGAAGGGGAGGTTGGGGATGTATTTTTTTTTGTCACTAGAATTTTCAAATGGAATCAGATGCAAATTGGGAGTGTGCCCCGGAACAATGATTTGGTAGTTGTTCGTTGAGGGTACAGTGGCATAGGATTGTAGAGTTGGATATTGGATGTAGCTTTGACTTTGGAAAAGGATTATGGGCTTCCTGGGAAGGAGGTGAATCATGGTATTACTTTGAGGGTGGAGGTGTGAGCCTTTGGATTCCCTTGTTGCAGATGCAGGCATCGTATTTTTTTATTTGTTGGTTGAGAAAATATGCATGTGTGTGTATTATTATAAATATTGTATCGAGCTAGATTTATAAAGCTCCATAGACAGACTGGTTATTTTTTGGTTGAGAAAATGTGGTTTTTATTGTAAGTACCATATTGAGTTGTGTTATAAAGCACTAGTGAATGGTATGATTATCATGTTTCAACAAGTTGATCATTGTAAATACTGCAACAAGTTGTTTTATAACAATCCCTAAGCATTATGTTTTATGTTTCAGTGGTTTTGTTGGTTTTTAGGTGTCATTGAATAGCAAGGATTGTGTTCCCCCAAGGGGGAGGGTTCTGTAAAAACCTTGGTGAAAATTCCATGTAATAAAATTTAATGAAGGAAAAATAATAACCACGGTTGATGGGACACTTATTCCAAGTTGAATGTTGGGAAAAACATCCTAGTGGGTGTTCATTTCTGTAAATATGGCTAAGGTAATTGGAAAAGGCAATGGAAAAGGAATTTGGAAAGGTAAAATGGCATTTTTAGCACATTTGTTTAATGGAAATTACGAGAAAAGAGAGGTGAAAGGTCATAAGTTGCATGTGAGAAGGAAAACAATGGAAAATGAAGAAAATAGAGGCCTCATCAATAAAAATAATTCTGAGGATCAGTTGGAAAGCTTTTGTTGGTTGAAGCTTTTGCTCAAACCTTTTTTCAGTTCTATTTTGAAGCTCTCTCATTATTCTCTCTCTCTCTTGGACACTCAGAGTTTTCTTGGAGCACCTTGGCATTAGACCAAGAAAGGAAAAGAAGGCAAGAGGAGGGAAGGATAAAGAAAGAAAGAGTAGTATCAAGCAGCTACAGCAGTATTCTTTAAAAGAATTGATTTTCATGTGTGATTTCCTTGCTAGATTTGGCATGCATGGTATTTCATGTGGTTATTTTTTGTCATGGCATGGGTTTTTCTAGGTGTGAGAGTTTCTTCAACCTAGCCTTGCCATTTTCGGATATCCATGCTGTAATGGGGTTCTCGTATTTTAGTTGAGCTGGATTTCTGGATGGATTCGAAGTTGAGTGAGCTGGATCTCCGAATTGATAGAACACATGGCCTCGTAACCCCTGAACCGGATTATGGGTTGTGGTGAATTTAGATAGTGTGTTGCCTCGGTGGGCCTAAGAATCCTAAATTGGTGAATGGCAGGATATATGGTAAATCCTAGAGGTGATTTTCTCTCCATTGGGCCTAGGAATCCTGGGTTGGGATATATGGTAAAGCCTTGAGATTATGTATCGATTTAGGGCCTAGTAATCCCTGGATCAGACTGTGGATTTTAGTAAAGCCTGAGAGACTAGGAGTCAAGAAAATTCCTCATGGTGTAGGTGAAGAAATCTGATGGCATCCATGCTTGTTTCAGTCTAGTGATCGGGTGGAGTTCATGTTAAATCCTGTATGACCTGTTTATTGTTTTGGCCTAGTAATCCGATGTGGATTATGGTAAAGCCTAATTTCTATTAATGAGAGTGAGGTGGTTTAGCTTTGGGATGCACTGGTTGGTTCCTTTGGGTTGAATCCCACATTCATGCTTGGAATATGGCACGGGGATGATTAGCTAAAGAGATATTTGGCTCAGCCAATCTATGGTTGAGTGGAACGTGGTAGTTCCATCTCCGGTTGGTTTTTACATTCATTAATGAGAAGTTCATTTCCTTGGAATTTGATGTGTAAATGTATTGGTTTATATCTAAATCCTATGGCTGATGTATCCATGATATTTTCATTGTTATTATGCTAGTTATGAGCATTTATTTTGAAAGTGATGATGTATGGATCTCCTCATGTTTTTATTTGTAAATGAATAAATAATGTATCTATGACCTAATAGATGATATTGCAACTAATGGTGTAAGGGAAAAATGCTTCTTAGTGATTCTCAAATAAGTATGAGACCCCTATGTTCATATATGTTGCTTACACTTGTAGATTACATATTTGTGATATGTTTGATGAAATGCATGTCATGAATAGTATGGTTCTAGTCAATTCCTTGTTCGAATGTTTGCTTTTGCATCATTTTTTCGTTGTTATATTTCATGTCTGAGCTTTTCATTGAGTTGTGGGTAGTGGCCTAGGCTCTAGGCCTGAAAAAGTTCCTTAAATCCCACAGACGTAGGCACAAGTCTGAAAAATTTAGTCTCTGGATGCAAGCATAAGGATTGTGCATGCATCCAAAGCCTCCTAGACATAGGCATGTAGGCTTGTGGGAGTGTCCGAGGATTAAGTGGGTTAAAAACTCGGTGGGACTTAGTGGCTAGTTACCTGAGTTGTTGGGATGGTTTCTAGAAGTATTGTTGCTGAGGTGGAAGGTCTATATGATGTGTTTCTACTAGTTCCACTTCCTTAAGGTCACCTAGAACGTTGGATTTGATAATAGTAGCCTCTCATCACATGTTTACCCCAGTTGGCCAGTTACTTGGGTAGATGTGGGATGGGGGTGTTACAAAAATAATTTGTCAAGTTATTTGTATGGATGGCTAATTACTTAAATGATTCCATAAAGCTTGTAATTGAGCATGTTTGGTGTAACTTTGTAAGTCACCCCAAATAGTGAATATCTTTCTCAAAATGTGCATGGATAGCTTTAACAAACTTACTCTGAGCAATGTACTACACATGGGATTTTTTATGTCATTCCCACCTTTTCCATTATTTTAGTTCCATATACAAGACCTCCACCCTAAGTTTCATATTTTCATTAGTAATGTTATTGAGCATAAAGTAATTTTCCATCAAGGTGACCCATCCTAATGGGTCAAAACCATCAAACATGTTCAATTCAATTAGTTTCAATTAGTTTTTTGTTGAGGACTTGAAGAGGGTTTTTGATATCTAAATGATCTTGATTTATAAGTTTGATCCTAATGTAGCTTAATGTGTTGTTCATTCCATTGGTCTTATTTTGGTATGCCTCATGCTAAAATAAGCACCAACTTCCATTCAACATATTTTTTAAGTTAGCCAACTTCTCATGCAAACTCTTATCCAACTTCTCATTAGAATTTTGATCCCTCTTGTTTATGTTTTGTTTCTTTCCATTAATATAGCCAATTAAAACTCCAATATTGGACATCTAGGTTATCTAACTTTTCTTTATTAGTGTGGGTGGTCATATTGTCCAAGGTGTTGATATGAGGTCATTTATATGGCTCCGACATGGTTAAGCTCACTAGAAAGGTCAGCAGGGCTTGAGGAAAAGGGAGTGTCGCATGTTAGAGTTCTTTGATATACATGTAGGGTCAAATAGTAGTAATTAGTCAAATATCCTAGGGCACTAACTAAGGAGGCTCAATTATGCCCTTAGTTGTACCATTCGACTTCCTATTTACTAAACAATGATCTCTGAAGTGTTGTATTAGTATATTATAGCAACAAAATGGCTAATTACTTTATCTAAAGCTATTTTCAAGTATATGTCGGATATTTCCTATACCCAAGGGTACATGGAAGTGATATTTCATATACATGTACTATCTGATGTGGCGCTACTTGGATGGGTACGAACAAATGTTACAAGGGTTCCCAACAATGTGATTCCACATGTATTTCCTATGTATATTATTCCTTGACTATAGTTTTACCCTTGTGACAAAATATCATTATGTTATTTAAGGATGTTGGAACATGTCTCTAAAAAAAGTTCCAAATTTTAGGAGCTTGATAACCCAAGAAAGAGTAACTTACTTTTCAAGGTAAGGTTTCACTTTAAAAAGGTTAAATGATCAAAAATTCTACTATACTTCTTGGTGGTTATTATGATCCCAAATATGAAATTCTATGACTTGTATAAATGAAATGTTATGACTTATATAATTTTACTATCACTGGTTTTAATAAAATCTATGCACTCTATCAAAGGATATCTAATCTACAAATTGCATGACTATCACTGGAAAAAACCCATAAAAAATTATTTTAAATCAATGATAACTCCACTTCTCACAATACATTTTAGATGATTTTTTTGAACTTAGATATTTTTTGAGAGGAACTTAGATATATAATTAGTTCTTCAAATTTTCCACAAAAAAGTTTTAGAAATATACGTAAATGTTGTCATCCTCTTTTTTTCTGTCAAAATTTGGCAAAAAGAAAAAAGAAAAGTATCCTTTGTTTTGGCCCAGGAAAGAGCTATGTTTCCATTTTTAATGTACTTAACCCAATAACTTTAGAGCAACGGCATAAATTTTAATAGAATACTAGTGAAAAACCAAAGAATACAAGAGAAAATAAATAAGCACTAAGAAATATGTCACATATCAATGATATTAAAACATATAGAGCTATGTTCATTTCCCTCTTCAAGGGAGCAGCCTCCTAAAACAATGCTCCAAATACAATAACAAGTCTTGGAAAAAAAATACACAATCATCTACTTGATATACCACTATCTATACAAAATATTAAGTACCTATGCTCCCACTTATAATGAAGGCATACTAACTAATTTGGGTCTTATTGATAATGAGGACCATTTTTGCAATGAGTGGCAATTAACTAACTATTTAGTGGGGCTTGTTCAATAAATATTTCCACATACATCAACTAGGGTATTAACCTAACACGTGGAAATTATGTACCTCTAATAATGTATCCATAATTGCATCGAAAAAAATTTGCACTTTGTCTATCCAATGTGTTCTAATTGCACCATGGAAGGTGTGTCTAGTGAACCTAAAGGCACAAGGTAATTAACATTAACCTCTACTTGCTATTTCTAGTGCATTTACAATGACTATAAGCCTTGTTTATTGTGTGTACAAATATACATCACCAAAAAGTGTTGATGGTTATGTTAGTGTATTAAATCTGAGTGAAGTGCTTGGTTAACTTAAAATCATTGTGAACTGCATAAAACATGTTGTTTGTTAAGTGGTGTGCTAAGGCTACAACACAATGATGGTGGTGCATAGAGTTAGATAGACTTAATGGTGCGTTCAATTTTAGAGGACACATTATGTATAGTGCTTTATGGTAAGCAACGCATTCAATGTGTGATGTGATGCATCATTGAAATGCAGCTTGGGTATGCAATAACCACTAGACACACACATACACACACAAATAGATAGCTATATATGCACAACATTTACATTTATTTTATCTATTTACAAACTTAAATAAATTTTGCAATAAAGTTAAAATAAAAAACATATAGCAATGTAAAGTAAGGCAAATAAATTATTTTATCTAGTTTTTTTCAACGGTTAAAGAAAAATGGTTGCAAATATTGGAAAAAAATTATCCTCAGCTAATTTTTTAAAAATGATTTGAAAACTGGTCTAAACCATGGTTGAAGAATCGGGTTAAATTCAATAATTCAAAAGCATTGTACTTTGGGTCATGTGTTCAGTGAAAAGAAACATCAATGCTATGAAGGGAGGAATTCACCAAAGGATGGTAAATATGAGAAATATATTGTAATAATTTAGAAACAAATTATACCCTAGATGTTGTTTGCCATTTATTTCAATGTCTTGATGCGCAACCCCGATTGGGGTGTTTACCCAACACCCATGCTCCGGAAAATAGAGTAACCGAATTCAGGGAAGTTCTCCCCATTCCAGCACCATGCAATCCAAAACATGGTTGGACACCCGTGCAGTACAAATAGGTTCATGTTTGATGGTCCTCGAGGTCAGGAAATTCAACCCTTACATGAGAAGCGTGTGGCAACGAAGAGAGCATGTACATCGTGTTATAGGGTAAGGTAAAGGGATATTAAATTCCCTCACTCACACAACAAAGGAATTGCATGTCACAGGATATCAAACATGATCATGCCTTTTGACAGCATAGATATGGAGAACCTTAGCAATGGCGGATTGGATCTCTAGTTCGATCACTCTGATAGAGGATTTATTCTCATTCATGACTTGATAATGTGGTTTTGTCTCAGGTTTTTTAAGCTCATGTTTGACTATGACACTTGGGATACAATTTATAAGATTCAAGGTTTAATCTCTTTCTATGGTATCAAGATCTACCATCATGAAAAGATTTTGATATTCCATCTAAATTTGGCAGGGTGGAAAAGTGTTGTTTGTATGATTTACAGTGGAGAGAAACTCGACCAGTCTCTAGAGGAGCCCTTCCAACTCAAGCAGGGTCGCCTCACAACTCCTACAGTGTTTTCTAGTAAAGTTTCAGGCATCCACAACCTTCCCTTTCCCCGATCTTCTCATGTTAATTGTTATTGTTGTTGAATTTCATTTAACCCTATCTTCTGGAAGTGATTTTATCACCAGTGTTTTTTGTGTTGTTTTTTCACAACATGAGGTCTAGGATGTCCTTTGAACTTGTGGAGGTCTTATAACCAAACTCTATGTAAGCATAAAAGCCATCAAGAGTTTATTTTAACTGTCCAGTTCTTGTATGTGGGTTGTGGTATTCAGGTTCTTTTTCTATATGGATTTGAAACTGGGCTTACTGATAAAATTTTCACTCTCAAAATGGAGGCTTATGTGATTCATCATCAAATCTCTTTCAATTTTTCCATCAATACCTCCCTTACCATGGATTTTACCTATCTAATCAAGTTCCGAGTTTCTTCATTTGTGATGGAGGTAGTAATCCATCATATAGGTTCCACAAGTTGGAAGTGTTTTACTTTCTAGGTTTTATTGGTAACTATTATCTTTACTTTTGCATCTGAGTCAAAAATTTCTCTTCCATGTAGAAAAATGGGGTGCGGATTCACCTTGTAGATTTTTTAGGCGATTGTTTGCATTTCACGTACACAATGGCTTTGAGACGTCGACTTCCAATGCGACATGGTGGTGCATCGACCTCATCTTCCTCAAGGAATAGGCGAATTTTAGCATGGGAATATATCACCATTTTTTTCGGCATTGTGCCCCTTCAAGTCAAGAAAGGAATCTTGAATCTAGAAGCAAAGGAATTTGGTGACAAAAAATACTTCTCTAATTCGAAGATCGCTAGCAGTTTTGTGAAATCAGTACCCAGCCCAAGTAAATTTAGAAAAATAAGAATTCACTTCTTACATTCCATCACTTATCATCGCCAAATGGAGACACTGCTCAACATGGTAATCGTAGACCATCAGGTGGACAACTATAAGCTCTGTGCAAGATAGGAGGAAATAAAACACATACTATGGGATATCAAATACAACCTTGACAATATTATTGTCATATTTACCTGTGTGGAGCATTTTATAGTCTCTAATTTAGACATTTATTCTAATTCTCCAAATGATAAGGAGTAATTCATAAATTTTGTGCCTCTCAATTTCATTCTGTCCAACCTAGGATCACCTCAGAATAGCTATCAAGTTGTGGACTCTCCTAGTTCACCAATCACATCCTTGACTAGCTTCGGTTCACATACTTGTATATAGTTATATATTTACTATACAATTATAATAGTATATTGTGTGTTACATTTTAGTGTCAGTTTTTGCATCCTGCCACCAGTGATCAAAATATCTCTTTTCACAACATATTAGGGTTCCATTCTGAAATTTTTATCATTCTGTTAAGTCATCATGCAAAAATTTGGTCATTGATTAGGGTATTGAAATCATTACTACTCCTTTCACCTCCATGGTCAATGTATATCATCATGGTCATCATTCATCTCATTCTTCCATGTTGTACCATCATTAGGTCATATGGTCAAAATCATGAAAAATGGTCATTTCACCATCAAATTCATCTTTTGTAGGAGTAGTAATAGTCAAAGGTCTTCAAAAATTTCAGGTTCCAAACTATCATTTCCAAATAAGTGGTTTTTTTTTTACCATATTTGTCTCTTAGTTGTGCTTGGAAAGCTCATTTCCCTGTCCTAGGGTTTTGAGGGCATTTTTCTTGGTTCCATGCCTTTCATGGTTAAATCATCAACAAAACTTACATCCTGATGCTCTTACACCTTACCCTATCCTTAATATACCTTTTTAAAGACTTCCCCTCACTCCTATCCCTCAGAATCATCATTTTTCCAAAAGCCCTAGGCTATTGCTACAATTTGACACTATTCTAGACTAGGCCTATGTTTTTACCTTTTGGACCCCTTCCCCTCACTCAATTATTGAAATTCCACTTTACCCTACTTCCTAACATCCCTCCCTACCTCCAAATATTTTCCTAAGAATTTATAAGCCCCCTATCCCATTTATTTCCCTTCATTATTATAAATTTCCCAAATCCCCTGTTTTGCCTACACTAAACCGTAATTTCCTCCCCCATTGAGCAGGGGTTTTCTATGGAATCAAAGACATCTGAGCATAGGAGGAATATGGGAGGTAATATCAGAAATTATGAGGCCATTCCAACTCATAAACATCATGTCTCCATCATTTTTCAAGAAGTCATTCCAAGGGACAAATTATTTGCTACACATATGCCCAGTTTTGATTCAAAGTATGTTTCTGACCAAATGGAGATGAATTTCATAAAAATGAAATATTTTTTTTTAATAATATACCAAGGAAGAAAAACCTCCTTTAGTTTTTACACAAGTGTTATGGTTTGGGAGGAATGATTAAAATATTGTTGTTATAGGAAATTTGTTGCACTTCTAGAGTAGTATTCGTAAAATCAGGTTTTCTCCATGATGGAGTGTCCAAATGACTTGCTTGATAATTCAAATGATCACTATGCTAGATGATATTTCCAATGAACTATCTCGAGCTCAATTTTGAGTTCAGGAAGGCCTCCAATAGTGGCTTGCAAGATCATGCTGCGCTTTTTGCACCCCCATTATGAACTTTTTGACCAGTCTTGGGAGAATTGATTTTTGAGGGGCTATACATGATCATTTTCAGTTCCTGATAGGTCCATTTTTTAGCCGACAGAGATATATTTCCAACGATTTATCATGAGCTCAATTTTGGGTTCTATAAGTCATCCAAAAGTGATCTAAAATATGTCACTGTGATTTTTCCAAGGGCGTTACGCTTTTCTAGGAGCCTCCAAATGACAAATGGTCACCATCATTGGATTTAGAAGGTCCTATACATTAAATTTTTATTATTGGAACATCAAATTTGGACATTATGAAAGGGATAAATGGCCAAAAACACCCAAAAAATCACCTTTCTTCCTCATTTTTCAGGTTGATGCTGCGCTTTTGACCAGTCTTGGGATATTTGACTTCATCATTTTCAGAACTTAATGGAATTTTTGGAAACTATACAGAGCATTCTGTCCAGTGAGATATCATAAGCTCAATTTGGACTTCATGAAGGCCTCTAAAACTCACCTTGAAGTTGGCGCTGCGCTTTTCCTTCAAGTAATGTGCTTTTTCCAATTCACTAATATTTTCCATATTTTGACTTTTTCTTAGTCGGTCAATGGATTTGATGGATTTTACTGATGTAATTGATTCATGTAAATGTAATTATGTCACTTTGAGTTACCTAGAGGTAAATACATTAGGTAAAACTCTTTGAGGGGATGAATGAATCAGTTTCACTAAAGTTAGCGATGAGTCAATTTGACCACCCTACACTCTAGGTTTCAGTTCAGACTTTAGTGGATCAACTCCACAACTCAGGGATTCGACCCTTGATATTGGGAGAGGTTGTTTCATGTCTATATATTTCACTTCTTGACTCATTTTCATAGGTTGGATGTTGTTTTATTGATCAGAGAACACTATTGTATCAATCTTTTGGAAGGAATTTATTCACAGAAGTTGTAGCTATTCTTTTGGGCTTCATGTGGTATTGTGCCTTGACATAGTTTCTTCTTTCGTTTCATATGTATGAATGTTTTGTACTTTCAATTTTCATTTTATCTCTATGATATGTTGATTTATCAATTTTGATAGGCATAATACATCTCTTATGCTCTATTTTTGGAGAATCGCCATAATTTGTTCAGTTTCTTCAGTTTAAAAGGAATTCATGCACTGTCATGCTCTTTTTAGCACCTCAACAGTCTGATCCATCTCACCCTGAAACCCTAAAGTGTTAGAGTTCTTACCTACCTTGCCCCATTAAATTCCTGCAATTCTGATCTTATTTGCCTTGACCTAGTTACCTCTTTGACCTAATTCACTCATCCAACACCCAAATCAACCAATTAAAACCCTTGTGCTACTATACCTAACCTAAAACCTAATTTGATCCAGCCCTCTTGGTTGTGATCCCTTGGAGAGAGCCCTCTCCTGCCAAATAGGGCTAGCTACTTGGCTAAGCTTGGTTTGTAGTTACCTTCCTTGGTCTCCTCTCAACCTCAGAGATCCGATAGAGTGTAAACATTACGTCTTTGGTTTTTTCTTTTACTTTTGTATACGAGTCTCATTTTGATATCTTACATATCAAAAATGGAGAAGTTCAGTTAATGGTGGCCTTAATAGCCATCTATTCCAAAGGTCGCCTTATGATTATAGAGCTCATTTTTTCCAGCTGGTTTTTGACATATGTGGAGTCAAAAAGATGTAATGAGTATAAGCCAAGAAAGCTATAATTTTGGAAAATCTCTTGTGCTCACAATACATGTAATTTTTATAGTTATCAATAGAATTTTTTCCATATATTTGTTAAGGTCATGTGATTCATAGGATAGTTTTTTTATTATCTTTAAAATTTTGATTTATATAATGTTCTAAATAATATTCCATTATGTAAATTATTTCCAAAGAGAGTAAGAAAATACAAAAGGGGATACAAAGATAGAAGAAAAGTGTCAAAAAAAATCAAATTCGGAAAAAAAAAAAATAATAATAATAATAATAATAATCAAAATCAAAATCAAAATTCAAAAATCAAAAATAAAAATAAAAAAAGGATGAAAATACCCCAAAAAGAAAAAATAGTGTGCAAGTCTAAATGCCATTAAAAAAATTAGTTTCAGTAATACTTTAGAAAATTTTGAAATAATGTGCCACTATTTAAAATGCCACATTGCAGTTTGATAGATAGGATTAGAATCTTAATCACGCCGCTTAAGCATGATTAATCTTGATTTTATATAATTAGTATAGATGAGTAAATTTGTAATCACGCAGTGTAATCGTGATTAAATAGTTTACTTAAGATTGAATAAATTAAACCATAATGTTTAAACATGATTTAATTAGATTAATGATTTAAATTAGATTAATGTTATAAAGAGCACTTTGCATGTAATGTAAGCTCAATTTATATGTAATAAAGGTGGACCCGAAAAATCCTTGTCATTTTGCGATAAAGTATGTGCAACATCTAATTGCCAGGATCTAGCTCGCCCAAATCAATAGCGGGCCATCCACTTCGGACCCCCCAGCCCCTCCAACTGTTAACCACAAGGGAGGGGGGGTCCGAAAATCATTTTACTGCTATGGGATATGGTGAACACTCACACGTTTCGCACACCCCCGCCCCCAAGAACCACCCTTATCACTCTTGAATATCGAAATAGTCGTTGACCCTCGTGTAATCTCTCCATACCTTCACTGCCACGTCCCCCCCTCGCGTCCACTCCCATATTGCCACGGTCCTCCCCCACAACTATCACATCCACTTACAAAATTCCTCAACCATTCCCTTCCCAACACCTATCCAACCTGCTCCAAAGACCGTTAAAATACCCATTCACTATGTGAACGTTGTCCCTAAAAACATATCTTTTCTCCTTAGTCGTTGCACTATAACAGTGAATTATATAAACCTCTGAAACCCCGACCGGTGGCCCCCTTCTGCACTATGTTTCCAAAACATCCTAAAGCCAACATGTCGTCAAATTCAAGTTGTTGTTGCATCTAGTCAGCCAAACTAGAGGTCTTGTTGCATCTAGTCAGCCAAATTACCCGCCATAATCACAAAATAGCTACCAAGCTCTAATTTTTCCTGGGTAACTTAGTTATTATGTTCCTCTCTTTGAATTATCATGTCCCCTTAAGGGAAATCAAATAAAAGAGAATAAAACCCTATGCTACCTTCCAATATTGACCTAGATCACCTACCCCTAGTTGATGAACACTATAAAATCCTTGAAATTGCTTGTGAATTTGATTTACATGAACTACATAATTGGTTAAAACATAACTATATGGATCTGAGTGGTGAATTAGGACTGTGGGACTCCCTCCTGCCTCAATTCATGTTTCCCTAAACCCACCATTTTCCAAAATTTGTAAAATGGTGGCATTCCAGGTACATTCCCAGCCAGAAAGCCGTTGTAGACCAAAATGGTAATGTTATGTTCACCATTACTACTTAATAAATCAATCAAATGTTGCAAATACCAAATAATGAAGCCCTTAAGCCATTCTCAGAGGAAGCGCTCATGGATTTGTATGAAAACCTTACTTTCCCCACTAGATCTACAATCTTTGAAATTTTCCTACCAGAAGATGCCCAATTACCTTAAAAGAATCGTCCATATCTTTCCTCCATGTTTCCTGAGATGAAAAAAAAATCATCTCCATAGTTTCCTATCTCTTATGTTACCAATCATATCAATGAGTAAATGAAGTGATATTTGGTTTCTTGTCAACCTTCTCCAAGGACGAAAAGGCTTCCATTTTATTTAATTACAATGAATTCATGGCTAACACTATTAAAGATCAACTATTGAAATTTTCTATAGAAGGAAGTTTCAAATATGTTTCATTGCTGGTATATTTATTCATGTTTTACCAAGCAAACAGATTTCAATTTTCATTATAAAAGTTAGATGAGAATGGAGAAGCACAATCAATTATTCATTAGACCTCTTTAGTGAGGTAACATACTACTAAGCTCACTTACTATGATATTATTGACCAATTTTTTTCTATAACTTCTTTCTTATTGAACATTGGCATTCAACCAACGATAGGGCCAGAGATAAAGAGATATATGCACCTTACTGAGCAAACCAAGCCAGAATATTGGTACTTGTACTAGAACTACAGAGAAACAAGGGTGTATGGTTGTGAATTTCCTCCATATAGGCTGCCAAAATTTGTTCCTATCAGGATATTTTCATTAGAGTATATAAGGAAAATGATCAATATGAATGATCTCCATTTTGTGGTAGAAAAAAATAAGTCTCATTTGAAAATAAAAACGCAAATTGGACCATTCATTTGCAATTCCAAGGCAGCAGGCAAGGAAGCTGACTCACTCCTAAAACAAATGAATTTTAAGTTCATTTTTACTTGGTCCTTTGACCCTTTTGGTATCATTTCCAAGCTCAAAGTAGAACAGAAAACTACTCCATATACCCACACTGGAAGACCAAAAATAGATAAGTTCATGAATCAAGAGCAGCAGGAAGAAAACACTCTGCAGTAGGAAAAATAAGATGTGTTATCCAAAACAAATTCACAGACTCCAATGCCCCAAGAGAAACAAGGAAAAATACCAAGAGAATATATCTCTCCTTTAGCTACAAATATTAGGGAAAAGGAATTTCATGTCTGCAAGACTCAAAAGCATAAAACTGATCTATAAACGTATTTTCTATGGGAAGGAGATCATAAGTCCACTATAGTCTTGACAAGTACTTGTGCTACCAGTTTCTGAAGCACTGAGGATATTTTCACAGAATCCCCATCCTCCTCATCCTCTCAAGAGCATTTAATCACATCTCAAACATCAGAATTGGTTCATGATCAAGATGAGCCAAACATTTTTTCTAAATAAAAGGAGATCAAGTAAATAAATGAAATGTTTAAAGCCTCTACTTATGCACAATTTTGGAAGCAAAAAACAACTTCTCAACATAGGCTTCTCTAAGCCTTTGAAACAGAAAAAGGGCAAATGCAAATTTTCTTTATTCAAGAAGAAATTCATTTTCCCAAGACACCAGATGATTACAATAAATGTGTCTTCACCTTTTATGTTGATCAAATTCGCCATATTTATCATATGGATATGCACAAGCAAACAGGATAAATGCTATATTCAACATTTACAAATACTACCATGACAGCTTCAAAGTTGCAGATTTCAGTTAATAATATACAATCCCTGCTCAAGCTTGAAAAGATCTCCTCCTTGGCCAAAGACACAAAGATCAAATCTTTGGAGGATTTAGTAATAAAGGTGGGATATTATCCCAAATATGTAAAGGTAGTTGAAGATATTATAAAAATAATGAATGCACACATTGCAACACTCCGAAAGCAATTTAAGCTTCCAACAAGAGAATATTCTCAAGCGAAGGAAATTGGGTATTCAGAAAAAGAGAAAGAAGACATGTTCAAAATAATTATTGAAAAAAATGCTTAGATCAGGTAGATGGAAGTTGAGATATAAAAACTATTAAAGGAAAAGGAACAATCTTCTCAACTAGTTATTTTTCCATTAACAACCGTTCCTATTTTAGGAACAGATGCAATTACAGGTACAACAAAGGCATCTAATTCAGTAACAATTACCGCAGGGACATAGTCTAAAGATGCATCAAAATATTTGGTCAAAGCCATGGATGACCTGTCCATCAGAGGACAGGAAATTGAGAAATTGAGGGCCCAACTCAAAACTTTGCAGGAACATAAATTCAAAGTAGGAAATTCATATATAGCATCACTACAAAAATCTCACAGGTTAACACAAAGAATTGATCAGCTAGAGGATAAGTCTACAATGGCTAAAACATTAGCACAGGCCAAGGAAGATATATGGATTGAAATGAATTAAGATATTACAAAAATTTGGCCTTAAATAGAGATCATTTTAAACAAGAAGAACTAGTACAAAGGTAAAAAGAATTAGTTGAGAAAGTCAAAAAGAGTTTAGGACAGATGTCAAGAGAGGTAAATAAATTAATAAAGGTCCTAAATTCAAAATGAGTTGCAAGAATTTGAAATCACAGAGAGGACTGAAACTATTCTTGAGGTTAGGAGGGTAACCACAAAGAAAAATTTGATGTTTCAGTTGGAAAATAAGTGCCATAACATGGAGGTCAATATTCAGAAATTCCATAAAAAAATTTAATGTTTTACATTTAAAAGGACTACCAAGGTTTAAACGAATTAGATATAAATTAGTAGAGTTGATAGATTATTAGCTGAAGTTGTACACAATAGCCAAAGATAAATCAAAATTTTATGATATCAAAGATACAAGTACAGGAAAAGCCCTCTTTGAGGCTTTGGAATTTGATATGCACATCAAATCTGAAATCAAACATTCGTTTATGGTCAAGATAACTTTTCAAAAATATATTGATGTAGATGAAACCTATAGAAAGTTAGTCAAACTTCCCATCCCAAGTGAAGATCGATGGGATAAATTATGTCAAATTTTGTAGAAAACAAATCATTTTTTATTCAACAACAGAGCAACATCTTCCTAGGTCGAGTCATCAATAACAGCCCTAAAAAATAGTGCCAGCAGCTTCAGCAGTTTTGGAGTTCCTACATTTTTTATCTATTTTGTAAAAACATTTTTTGGATATTCGTAATAAACCTTGATATTTTAAATCTAGATATTTTTCTTAGAATTAGTATAAATACTTCATAATTTGAAGTAATGGAGGTTGGGACTTGTATGAAGAAATAGACTTTTGATGTAAAGTTGTTCACCAAGCCAAAGGTGATCAATTTTAGTAAATACAGAATTTTTTTCCAGGATTCATGAGTTAGATAAATTGGTGATGTTTTTCTTGATGTCAAATTATTGTTTCACTATTATTTCATGTATTTTTCTCATCTGTGTTGTTTAAAGAAAACTGTGTGTTGAACCTGTTTAATTACACTCAGCTCTAGCTTATAAACAACATTAATGTTTTTAACTAAAGTTAAATATAGAATTCATGTAAAAATTCTCTATGTTTAATGGAAATCTAAATATTTTCTTCTAATCCACTCCACAAACACTTTAAAAGATCCAATTTTCTACCTACCTTGCCCTGTTGCACTTCATCTATTATTTTTGCAATTGATCTGCTTCAGCTTTTGGACTCCATTTCCCAATGATCTTATATTTAAATTTTCAACCAAAAAATTCAAAAATCAACACTGAAATTAATAACTAACCTAATACTTTAGACAAACAAATCTAAATCATAAAGAGAGTCCCTCTATGAGTTTAGAAGGGCTAGCTTCTAAGCTTACAAGTGGTTTTGTGGTTACCTCTGGGTTTCTTTCATAGCCTCAAGAATTACTAAGTGATAACATAGTGGCGACCATACTGGGGAACAAACAAATTTTCATTTATATTCTATTTTTCTCTGGTAAACATTTTTGTTTCAGTGCTTAAAGCTATTTATAGGTTTGTAACTGAGAAATAGATATGATTTAAGGTTATTCGTCATTTATAAATTGCATATATTCTACATCTCGAAATAAAAAATAATTATATTTGTCTCCTAAAATAATTCATACTAGATCACATCCATATCCAAACCCTTCGAAAATTGTAGATAATCCTGAAAAAAAAAAAGTGTAACTGAGAGTAAATCAATCCAAATTCCTATGCCTAGGGTTAATTCCCTTCTTGAGAGTTTTTTCACTTTAAAATATATATAGTTTGATTTGGATTTTTAAGATACTCTTTTTAGAAGTAAATCTGATAGTTTTGTGCCTAAAACAGTTCTTGATGAAAGCCTTCTACAACCTTATAAGTCATATCAGATTGTGCCTAAATCCATTTCCATCAATCACCCAAATCTTCATCTTCTTCTTTTGTTGCTTCAGCTCCAGCTTCACTAATACTTTCACCTACTTTTTCTGCTCCACTAGAGAATTATACTATCTCCACCTCTTCAAGGATCTCTTCTATTTTTACTACTCCTTTGATAAATTTCCCCATTACCACTACATCCATTTCATCTTCTATCCCTACCACCTCTAATTCAACACAACAAAGTGGAATCATACCCCCTTTGATACATGTACCTATTATAGTTTCCACCACAACTCATATACCAGTCATGGTAGGATGATGTGCTTCTTTGGCATTACAAGCCCCATTACATTATTTAAATTCAACAAGAAAATACACCAATATTAATATTTACATGCATGTAAATTTTGATGATTACCCAGTTGAGACAAAGGTTAAAGGTAATTAAACTATCAATTGTATTATTAGAGAATTTCCCAAGCACAATTATAAATCCACAGGATTCCCATGATGGATTTCGTAGTCAAGGAAGGTTGGAATTCCTATTTAATAGGAATTATTTTGCCTAAGGATTATGTGAGCAAGGCAGGCTGAAGGTGGGCAGGAAATTGGCTATGTATTGATCCAATTTTGCCTAGATCAGTGTGAGATGATTGGTAGAGTGTATGAGGTTCTTGTGAGCACACATGCATTGTATTGTTTCATGATTCCTTGGTTGATTATACAATAAATATGGAGGGGTTTTGAGCAGTTGTTTTCCCCAGGAAAATCTTGTGTTGTGTGATTGATTTACTTCTATCTCTTACTTGCATGTGATTGAGCAATCGTGATTTATATTCCACAGATATCGTAGAAGGATTCAGTATCTTGTTTTACTACATTGCATGATCACATTGGATCCATTGGTGTAATTTCTACATGGTATCAGAGCGCCAGGAATGACAACAGTGGAGAAGAAATTTAATTTGTGTTGAACAGTATTCAATTTTTCACATACATTCTTTGGAGCTAGACGCTGACCAGGATGTCTTTCACATGCTTGAGACTCGAATATGCACTCAAGGGAAATTCGAACTACATTGCATGGAGGGACATGATGGAGATATTATTGGAGGATAATGGATTGAAGGAGTTCATTGACACTGATATTCATGAACCCAATCAGGCAGATGTTGCACAGCATGAAGCATGGAGGAATAATGTCGCAAAGGTGAGGAGGATATTATTAGAGGGAGTTCAAGATCATATTGTCTCGAGTCTCCATGGCAAGGCAACTCCATATGCTATATGGAATGCCTTGACATATCTGTTTCAAAGCAACAGTGACCATAGGAAATTGGCACTCAAGGACAAGCTCAGGGAAATCAAAATGGAGAAGGGCGACACAATCCAGAAATACTTGACAAAGTTAACTCAATTTTGAGATGAGCTTGGAAGTGTTGGGATTACGGTAGCTAATGATGACTTGGTGAGCCTAGCACTTCTAGGTATTCCCAAGAGCTCACACAATTACGAGGACTCTATGGATGGGAGGGAGAAATTACCAGATTGGGAGTGACTATGGTCGGATTTTATACAAGAAGAGTTTTGGTGGAATACCAGGGATGGATCCTCATCCAAGACTGGTGATGAGGAAAATTGTGCCTTGGGTGGTAAGGCAAAAAAGGGAAAGGGGAAGAAGTCCCATTCCAAATCCGAGACCGGAAAAGAAGGCAAGAAGCGTGACATGTAAAAGGTGAAATGTTTTCATTGTCATGATCATGGAAACTATGCCACAAATTGTCCACAAAAGAAGAAGCACAACAACAAGGGTCTGGGAGCTACAATGCATGAACCTTTGGCTTCACAGTTTGAGTTGGACTTCTCTCTCATCGAATACATGGTGTCAAGTGTGATAGTATCTATATGTTACTTGGATAGTGGAGCATCTTTCCACATGACGGGAAACAAAGAACTCTTTAGTAGCTTGGAGGAGAAGGATCTTCATATGCACATCGAGATGGGTGATGATGGTACAGTTACTTTCCATAGATAGTCAGGTAAACCTTTCATATTAAAATATTTCATGCATGTACCAGGCTTGAAAAATAATTTAGTTTCAAGGAAAGGCGTTCCTTCCTCACAAAAGCCACAGGACAGGTAAATTAGATTGGGTTCATGTGAAGAACCTCTACAAACTTGATGTAGATGGTTGCGCAGCATTAACCAGTAAATCAGGGGAGGTGGTGAGCTGGTATATAGGTGATTTATGGCACAGGAGATTGGGCCATCTACACCAAAGTGCTTTGAGGATCATGCAGCAGATTTCTACAGGTATTCCAAAGGGTAATCTTGTGTAGATAGACACATGCAAGGGATGTACCATGGAGAAGTATACTAAAGATGCTTTTCATGAGAAGGAGAACTGAGCATTTTCAATCCTTGAGAGAGGTCACCCAGATGTGTGTGGACCATTCTCTATAGGTTCCACAATAAAGCACATGTATTATGTAATTTTCCCTGGTTATTTTTCTAGAAAGTGTTGGATCTTCTTTCTACATAAGAAAGATCAAACATTCTCCAAGTTTTGTGAGTTCAAAGCACTGATAGAGAAAGATACATGGAAGAAGGTGAAGGCTCTAAGGAGTGACAATGGTGGTGATTATATCTCTAATGAATTCAAGAACTTATGTGCCAAAGAAGGAATTCGGAGAGAATTGGTTGCACCTCATAACCCACAACAAAATGGGGTTGCAGAAATAGAGAACAAAACATTTGTGGGAGCAGCATGATCTATGTTACAGATAAGGGCCTACCATTGCATCAGTTGGAAGAGGCATAAACACATCATTATTTGTGCAGAACCATAGTCCTCATCGGATACTTGGGATGAGTACACCAAAGGAGGATTTTTCAGGTCAGAAACTGGATGTTTCATATTTTAAAATTTTTGGCTCATCTGTCTATTGCCATGTGACGAAAGATGTCAGGAAGAATCTAGAACCAACAACATAGGTTGGGATATTTGTGGGGTACACTAATACTCCCCATAACTATCCAGTGTATTTTCTAGCTAATGGGATGACAGTTTTCAAGAGAGATGTTAAATTTGATGAGGAGAAAGCCATGTGATTGTCCCTTGAGAGTGAGCTTGACTTGCATGCAGAAGAGGAAATATTAGTTCCAAAGTATGAACCTCAGGATGTGGAGCAGCCACAAGTAGAGGATCATGGAGTGGCAGAAACCACTCATGCAGAGCCATCCACCAAAAATGGTAGGAAGCACACTAGAGAGGCTGACAAATTTATGCTATATGCGACAGAGCCTGTAGGTGCACCTACATCACAGCACAAGAAGATAAGGTCCCCAGACATGTATACTGGATACATGGCTCTTATGAGTGAGTGTATTGTGACAGAACCATCCTCTTTTGAGGAATTAGTGCAACAGCCAACATGGGTTTATGCCCTGGTTGAGGAGTATGACTCCATTATTATAAAGAGTGCATGGGAAGTGGTCCCAAGACCAATGGGGAAGTCAATGGTTGGATCCAGGTGGATCTACAAGGTGAAGCAAGCAGCAGATGGGAGTGTGGAGAAATACAAGGCTAGATTTGTGGCCCAAGGATTCTCACAGGTAGAGGGGATTGACTATGAGGAGAATTTTGCACCGGTTGCAAGGTACTCATCGATTAGATCCATCCTTGCACTCTTAGCATAGATGGGGTGGAAGATACATCAAATGGATGTAAAGACAACCTTTCTCAATGGATTTATTGATGAAGAAGTGTAAATTTAGAAGCCAGAAGGTTTTGAGACCTTTGATAGGGAGTCGCATGTCTATATACTCAAGAGAGCACTATATGGGCTGAAGCAAGCACCTTGTGCTTGGTACACCAAGATCGGCAGTTATTTCACTGGGTTGGGCTTCACAAAGAGTGAAGCAGATGTGAACCTATATCATATTGTGGTTGATGGTAAGATTTTGATTATTGTACTTTATGTTGATGATCTAATACTGACAGGTGATGAGCAGCTCATAACTTCTTGCAAAGAGGATCTTGCAAGAGAGTTTGAGATGAAGGACATGGAGCTCTTGCACTATTTCCTTGGCTTGGAAACATGGAAAAGATATGGGGAGCTATTTTTATCTCAGTGCAAGTATGCCAAGGAGATTCTGAGGAAGTTCCACATGGAGGGAAGCAAACCCATGGAGACTCCTCTTACAGGAAACTGGAGGAAGGAGGATGCTACTTCAAGTGAGGTATTGGATGCTACTGTTTACAGGCAGCTTGTGGGTTCATTTATGTATTTGGTGAACACATGACTAGACATATGCTACGCACTTAACCAGCTTATTCAAGCTATCTTTAAGCCTACCAACCTCTTATGGAAGGCAGGGAAGCATGTTTTGAGATATCTCAAGGGCACTACCAAGTATGGATTATGGTACAAACAGACAGAGGGAGTGAAGCTTCAAGGCTTCACCGATGTAGATTGGGCAGGTATTTCATCAGACAGGAAGAGAACATCAGGGGGCATATTCAATATAGGATCACCAGCAGTTTCTTGATATAGTAGGAAGCAGAGATCAGTTGCACCTAGTTCATCCGAAGTAGAGTAAATGGAAGCTAGTCATGCTACATGCGAGGCCATCTAGATGAGGAAGATACTTTTCGGTTTGTTTTTTCATCAGATGGATCCAACAGCGATACATTGTGATAACCAGAGTTTCATAAAACTCTCGGTTAATCCAGTATTCCATGATAGGTCCAAGCATATTGAAATATGGTACCGCCATCTCAAAGATTGTGTTCAGAGGCGCATTCTGTTGTTGCAGTACATTCCCACGGAGGATCAGGATGAAGATATCTTGACGAAGGCGCTTGCGAAGAGAAAATTTGAATACCACATAGGTAGGATCAGGGTAGTTGATAATACCTTCCTTGTTGAGAGGGAGTGTTGAAATTCAACAAGAAAATGCACCACATACTTGTGTGGGATTCCAGTCACACATGAGTGAGGAATTCAGTGACACATTAGTGTTAAATGTGAGCGTCTAATTTTTAAATAAATTGGGCAATAAATTGTAATATTATATCATAACAACGTGTAATAGTTAACTAAGTGTGATAGACTTAGTTAGCTCAAGAATTTCAAGTTTAGGGTCAAAGGTGAGGCATGTATAGTGATTCTATTATTTACAGGATCCAGTTTCAGTTGTAGCACTAGTGTGGTGTGAGTGCAATCAGTTAACTCAACTTAATTGAGTTAAAATCAGTTAACTAGTTCTAATTGAGTGATGAGCTAGTGGAAGGTCAAGTGAATTAAATTAGATTTAATTCACAAGTAGTCATCTACCAAGTAACTGATAATTCACTATTAATAGTTGCATGCATGTCAATTATTATGACGACCTAGTAGAGACAAAGGTTAAAGGTAAGTAAACTATCAGTTGTATTATTAGTGAATTGCCCCAGCGCAATTATAAAGCCATGGGATTCCCATGATGGATTGCGTAGTCAAGGAAGGTTGGAATTCCTATTTAATAGTAATTATTTTTCCTAGGGATTGCGTGAGCAAGGTAGGCTAAAGGTGGGTAGGAAATTGGCTATGTATTGGTCCAATTTTGCCTAGATCAATGTGAGACGATTGGTAGAGTTTATGAGGTTCTTGTGAGAACACATGAATTGTATTGTTTCATGATTCCTTGGTTGATTATACAATAAAGATGGAGGGGTTTTGAGTAGTTGCTTTCCCCAAGAAAATTTTGTGTTGTGCCATTGATTTACTTCTTTCTCTTACTTGCATGTGATTGAGCAATCGTGATTTATATTCCACAAATATTGTACAAGGATTCAGTATCTTGTTTTAGTACATTGCATGATTGGATTGAATACATTCGTGCAATTTCTACATACATGACATGCCAAAAATCTATTCATATAGGATACCACAATTTTATGGTACAAGTCCTATAACAACTCAACAACACATTGATAGGATGAATGACTTCTCTGATCTAGAAGAAGTAGATCATGATGATGTGAAAATTAAGTTGTTTGCACAAATTTTAATGGGAGAAATAAAGAAGTGGTATAGGACATTACCAGCTGGAGGTATTGGAGATTTACAATAGTTTCATCGGAGTTTTGTCACTAGATTGAAAGTAAAAAAGAACACCCTTGAAATTTTTTCTGAATATGAAAATTTAAAGACGACTCCAAATGAAACTATCCAAGATTATTGCACTAGGTTAATAATGTTTATAACTCTATCCCAGCTACAATTAAACCTCCACCTGGATTAGCTCTAATCCTTTTTCCAGAAGTATTTGATATTGATATGGCCTATCAATTGACAAAAATAAATCCAAACACACTTGAATATATGCAAACTAACGTCGTTAGTGTAGAGGCTAATTTATTAGCCAAAAGATCCAAGATAGGAACTAAAAGAAGGGTCGATATTAAAGAGGAACCTTCTTCTTCATCAAAATTAAAACTTAATAACCTAGTTAGAACAATGGAAATAATGATGGATAGGAATAATGTAGCAGATAGAATACCTCCTCTAGAACCTCAAGGGGGACCTAAAATTCGAAATCCTAACTTTAGAATACCACAACCTCAGATCAAAAAAAGAGAACAAAGAGATCCAACTGATCAAAAGCAAATTAGGCCCCCTTTCCAAGAAAAATTTACTGAAGAAGAATAAAAAATCACACAAGAACTATAAGAAGATCAAATAAATATATTTGGAGAAGGAGAAATAAACCTTATTTTTCTAACTGAAGAATAACAAGTCTAGTTCCAACCTTCATTACCAAATGACATGCCTATTAAATCACCAGAATTTCAACAAGGGCATCAAAACGTTGTTATGGAAGTACACAAACAATATAATCTAAGAAGAAAGAAGACAATGGAAAACCCTCCCAAAAATTCATCCACTGATACACTTTACACTAGTCAAAAAAAGGGATTCACTTAGAAATAAACCTCACGAAAAGAAACCCCACAGAAAGAAACCTCACAAAAAGAAACACCTCAGAAACAAACTCCTAAAAAGCAAGCAATAAGTATTAAGGAAATAGAAAGGTCTCAAACCACTTTTAACATTGAAAATGAGCTTTCAAAGGTAAAAATCCCAGCTCCATCTCTTGAATTAGTAAGAAAATATGCCTACAAAATCCAAGTCATAAAGCCACTACAAATTGAGGAAGGAACTAAGAGTGTTAATGTAATTGATGATCAACCCAAGTTACTATTCAGACCTGAAGTAGATGGTATTCCACAATATGGCAGTGTTCCTAATTTTATGTTAGTCTAAACATCCATGATTTTATTCTACATAATTCTATGTTAGATTCAGGTGCTTCACACAATCTTATGCCAAAGGAAATTATGGAAAATTTGGGTTTAGAAATGACAAGACCTTATAAAGACCTCTACTACTTTGATTCAAATAGAGTAAATACTTGGGACTAATCAAAGATATATGTGTTACCCTTTCTCAAATCCCAACAAAAAGTCTAGTAATGGATATTGTTGTGGCTAATATTCCCCCTAAGTATGACATGATTTTGTTAAGTTCATGGGGAGCAAAACTACAGAGTACATTACAACTAAACATGACATATGCAACGATTCCTATTTTTGGAAAACAAAGAAAATTGTATATGGAAAACCTAATGAAATATATGGTTAGTAGCCAAGACAAACCCAAAAATTATCCTATTTACTCTATACATTTTGATATGGATTCCTTCATCTTACATAATGGCATTTTTTTGGAATCATAGAATCATGTTTTAGACATCAAACTAGAAGAGAAAGATATTAAAGAAGAAGGACAAGTAAAACCAAATGAGTTATGCAACATGGATTTCGATGGGGCGGTGAGTAAAGAAGGAGTTGGTATATGAGTATGGATCTCTAATATGCAATCAGGTACAATAAATAAATACTCTTATAAACTGAATTTTGAATGCACAAATAATGTAGCCGAGCATGAAGCTTTGTTGTTATGACTGAAAGCAAGTTTTTTATAATGACAAACATCTAGACAATTTTCTGTAACTAAAAGGGGAATTTGAAAATCTGAATATTGACATAGGTCAAGATAATGAAGAAAATGAAGAGAACATATTTAATCATACTGATCAAATCTTTGAGGAATCTGAAATACTGCAATTGAAGAATAATAGAATCCCAAGAGGTATTGTACCACTTGAAGAATTGTTTGATTTAAACGATGTAGAAAAAAGGCTTCAATACAACCAACTAGATCTGAAGTAGAAGATTGTAACATAGGTACTCCAGAAAATCCCAAAATTGTCAAAATCTCCAAATCATTACCTCCTAAAGAAAAGAAAAAAGTACATAAATTTGTTCAAACAATATACATATGTCTTTGCATGGGGATATCAATATTTAAAGGTGTATGGCAAGGACATAATTCAACACACTATACCCATCAAGGAAGATAAAAGAACCTTTTAAACAAAAATTAAGGAGTCTTAATCTTATTTTACTCCCTTTAATAGGAAAAGAAGTTACAAATTTGTTTGATGCAAAGATTATAGTACCACTTAGATTCTCTAAATGGGTCTCAAAATTGGTATTAGTAAGGAAAAAGTCTGGAGAAATAAGGTTATGTGTGGATTTTAGAAACATAAACAAAGTTTCTTTAAAAGACAACTACCCTTTACCTAAAATGGACCATATACTTCAAAAAGTAGTTGGATCAAGTAGGATTTAATTACTGGATGGATTCTCTGGTTGCAATCAAAATTTGGTACATCCTGATGATCAAGATAAAACAGATTTTACAACACCTTTGGGAACCTTTATGTATATCAAGGTTCCTTTTGGATTGATGAATGCAGGGGCCACATTTCAAAGAGAAATGGATATTGATTTTTCAGATGAAAAGGTTCATTGTGATATATTTAGATGACATAATTGTTTTCTCCAAAGATGATGAAGATCATTTACAACATCTGAAAATTGTTTCTAGAGATGTAGAAAATATGGCATAGCTTTAAATCCAAAGAAATCTTGGTTTGGCTTAGAAGAAGGAAAATTGTTAAGCCATATCATTTCAAAAGATGGTATTAAAATTGATCCCAGTAGGATTGAATCAATTCTGAAAATTGAACCTCCAAGAAACAAAAAGAAGTACAATATTTCATTAGCAAAATAAATTTTCTAAGATTTCTATCTAATTTGGCTGAACTTCTAAGAGCTATAACTAATATGGTCAAAATATACATTGAAGTAAGATGGAAATTAGAAGAAAAACAATCATTTGATCAAGTAAAACAAGCATTAACATGAGCTCTTGTGCTTATTAGTCCTCATTTTACAAAAGATTTCATTATTTTCTCTTTTGCATCTCAACATACAATTGCAGCAGTTTTGTTGCAAAAAAACAATGAAGGACAAGAACAACCTATATCTTTCTTCAGCAAAGCTTTGAGAGAAGCCTCATTAAATTATAACATTGTGGAGAAACAAGCTTTTTCTCTAGCAAAAGCAATTAAATATTTCAGGGTCTATATTCTACATTCTCATATCATAGCTTTTGTCCCAAATGTTGTGGTAAAGGATATTCCTACACAAACTGACCCTGATGGAAAAAGAGGCAAATGAATTGCAAAGATTTTAGAATATGACATTGAGATAAAGCCCACTAAACTCATAAAAGGACAAGCATTGGAAAAACTGATGGTTGAATCTAATTTTCATGCTTTAGATATAAATTTTATAGCTGAACTTGATGAACAGGAAGAGCAGGTGACTCCATAGGTATAAGAAGCCTTTTCTATCTCCCTTGGTACACAAACATTATTTTTGTGTTACAAAATTTAAAAGCTCCTCTTGGTTTAACAAAAACAAAATATAGATTTCTCAAGTTAAAATATATGAAGTTTTTCATTTTAGATCAATATTTGTATTGGAAATATCCTGGAGGAATCTTACTATTTATTGAAATATGAAGGAGATAGAATGATGCAAGAATTTCATCAAGGAGACTGTGGAGGACATTTGTATTGGAAAACTACAGGAAACAAAAATTTTAGGGTTGGTTTTTACTTTCCCTCTTTGTTTACAGATGTCCATAAAAAGGTTACAACATGTCACCAATGCCAAATCTTTGAAGGAAAGAAGGAACCTTTACTCTTTCCATTAAAACCAATTTAAGTTGAGTCTCGTTTTAAACAATGGGGTGTGGATTTTATTGGGGAAATCCATCCAAGATCTTCGGGCCAACATACGTGGATTTTAACAGCCATTTACTACTTTACCAAGTGGATTTAAGCCATCCCAACTAGACAAGCCATAGATACCATCATTATCCAGTTTTTAGAAGGTAACATTATGTCTAGATTTGGGCTTCCCAATAAGACCATTACTAGCAATGATGTTGCTTTCAAATCAAAGAAAATGATAGAATTTTGTCACCAACATAGCATAAAGTTAGGACACTCTACTGCTTATTATCCCCAAGGAAATTGGCCAGCTAAGTCTTCTAATAAAATTTTAGTCAACATCATAAATAAATTACTGCAGAAAAATAAAAAATCTTGGCACAAAAAACTGATTAATGCTCTATGGGCTTACAAAATTAGCACTAAGAAATCCATTGGAATGTCTCCTTTCCAATTGGTATATGGAATGGATACAATTTTTCCTACCTCCCTAGGAATTAATGTGCTGAAATTGTTAGAAGAGGCACAAGTGGAGGAAAATGACTTACAGAGAAGGATAAACCAAATCGTACACTTGCAACAATCCAGGGAGGTATACAACAAAACCCAAATGATTCAAGACAAAATCAAAGAGACCTATGACAGAAGGACTAAAGTAGATGATTTCAAATTGAATGATTTAGTCCTACAGTGGGATGCAAGGAATGAAGACAAAGGCAAGCATGGTAAATTTGACATTCTATGTAAACGTCCCTATAAGATAGAAGCCTACAAAGGTCACAATGCATTCTTTTTTAGAAATTTTGCTGGAGAATAATTGTTACGTGGTCCTGTCAATCACAGACTGCTCAAACATTATTTTCAACAATAGATAATGTTCCATTCAATTCATTGTAAATACCATTTATTTTTCTACTGCAAAAGTGGGTGGCTGAAGTCAGGAATTAAATCCCAAAGTGAAGGCCCTAAGCTCCTAATGAATTTTTTGCCAATAATTACAGAGAATCAATTTAGATGCAAAAAAGAACAAAAATGCCCAATGGATCGGGCTACTAGTCTATTGTGTTCTTGACACCTCACAGGGAGGATGTCATCCCCATTGGAGCCTATGCTAGGGTCTTATGATTCATAGGATAAATTTTTTATTATCTATAAAGTTTTGATTTATAGAATGTTGTAGATAATATTCCATTATTTAAATTATTTCCAAATAAAAATAAGAAAAGAAAGAGAAAATACAAAAGGGGATACAAAAATAGAAGAAGAGTGTCAAGAAAACAAAATCAAATGTGAAAAAATAAAATTAAAAAAAATATTTAAAAAATGGAAAATATTAAAAAAAAGGATGAAAATACCCCAAAAAGAAAAAATATTGTGCAAGTCTAAATGCCATTTAAAAAATTAGTTTCAATAATACTTTAGAAAATTTTGAAATAATGTGCTGCTAGTTAAAATGGCACATTGCAGTTTAATAGATAGGATTAGAAGCTTAATCACACCACTTAAGCATGATTAAGCTTGATTAGAAATAATTAGTATAGATAAGAAAATTTGTAATCACATAGTGTAATCGTGATTAAATAGATTAGTTAATATTGAATAAATTAAACCATATTGTTTAAGCATGGTTTAATTAGATTAATGATTTAAATTATATTAATGTTATAAGAGCACTTTTTATATAATGTAAGCTCAATTTTTATGCAATAAAGATGGACCCGACAAATATTTTTCGTTTTGTGATAAAGCATGTGCAACATCCGACAGACAGGATCCGACCCGCCCAAATCAATGGCAGGCCATCCACTTTGGAACCCCCAGCCCCTCCAATAGTTAACCACAATAAGGGGGATTTGGGGGGGGGGGCGGGTGGGGGTGTCAATGCAATGTACCACTTTGCCCGCCTAGATCAATGGCGGGCCATCCACTTTGGAACCCCCAGCCCCTCCAATAGTTAACCACAATAAGGGGGATTGGGGGGGGTCAATGCGATGTACCACTTTGCGACGTGGCGAACTCTCACATAATTCGCACCCCCCCACCCCCACCCCTCCCCCCCCCCCTTCGCTCTTAAAAATTTCTACCACCCCACCCATGCCCCCTCTGAAAACCACCCTTATCACTCCAGATTATTCAAAGAGTCGTTGACCCTTGTGTAACCGCTCCATCTCCTCACTTCCATGTCTTCCCCACATGTCCACTCCCCTATTGCCACACTACCCCCCGTTTCCACTTTTGAAATTCCTCCATCATTCCCTTCGTGACACCTGTCCAACCCACTCCAAAGACCATTAAAATACATGTTCACTTTATGAACGATGTCCCTAAAAATAGATCTTTTCTCTATATTCGTTGCACTATAACATTGAATTATATAAACCTCTGCAATCCCGACTAGTGTCCCCCTTATGTACTTTGTTTCTAGGACATCCTAAAGCGAACTAGTCGTAAAATTCAATTTTTTGTTTCATCCAGTCAGTCGAATCAAAGGTCATGTTGCGTCCAGTCAGCCAAATTACCCGCCATAATCACAGAATTGCTACCAAGCTCCAATTTTTCCCGGGTAACTCAATAATTCCCTTCCTCTCTATGAATTATTATGGACCCTAAAGGAAAATCAAAGAAAGGAGAAAAAAAACCCTATGCTACCTCCCAATATTGACCTCGATCACCTACCCCTAGTTGATGAACACTATAAAATCCTTGAGATTTCTTCTAAATTTGATTTACATGAACTGCATAATTGGTTAATACATAACTAGATGGATCAAAGTGATGAATTAGGACTGTGGGAATCCTCTTGCCTCAATTCATGTTTCCCAAAACCCACCATTTTCCAGAAATTGTAATATGGTGCCATTCCAGGTACATTCCCAACTAGAAAGCAATTGTAGCCTAGAATGGTAATGGTATATTCACCATTACTACTGAATCAATCAATCAAATGTTGCAAATACCAAATAATGAAGCCCTTAGGCCATTATCAAGGGAAGCCCTTATGGATTTGTATAAAAACCTTACTTTCCCCACTAGATCTAAAATATTTGAAAGTATCCTACCAGAAGATGCCTGATTACCTAAAAAGTATCCTCCATACCCATCCTCCATGTTTGTTGAGATGACAAAAAAAAGCATCTCCATAGTTTCTTGTCTCTTAGGTTACCAATCATATCAATGGGTAAATGAAGTGACTCTGGGTTTCTTGTCAATATTATCCAAGGATGAAAATCCTTCCATTTTATTTAATTACGGTGAATTCTTGGCTAACACTATCAATGATCAACTGTTGAAATTTTATACAGAAGATACTTTGAAATATGTTTTAGTGCTAGTTTACTTATTCATGTTTTACCAAGCAGGAAGATTTCAATTTACATTGCAGAAGTTATACGAGCAGGGAGAAGCACAATTAGTGATTCATCAGACCTCCCTAGTGAGGGAACATACTACTGAGTTCACCTACAGTGATTTTTTTGACCAATTTCTATATACAACTTCTTTCTTATTGAACAGTGACATTCAACAATGATAGGGTCAGAGATAAAGAGATATTTTTACCTTATTGAGAAAACAAAGATAGGGGGCTAGTACTTGTATCATAACTACACAAAAATCAGGGTGTATGGTTGTGAATTGCCTCCATACAAGCTGTAAAAAATTGCCCCTGCCAGGATATTTTCATTAGAGTATATAATAAAAATTATCAATATGGATGATCTCCATTTTGTGGCAGCAAAAAAGAAGTCGTAGTGAAAAATAAAAACACAAATTGGACCAAATTGAAAAGTGGTTTACCGCTCGCGACGTGGCGAACTCTCACACGGTTTGCACCCCCCCCCTTAAAAATTTCTACCACCCCACCCCCTTCTAAAACCACCCTTATTACTCCCGACTATTGAAAGAGTCGTTGACCCTCGCGTAACCGCTCCATCTCCTTGCTTCCACGTATCCCCCTCGCGTCCACTCCCCTATTTCCACGCTCCCCCCCCCCCTGTGTCCACTTCCGAAATTCCTCCACCATTCCCTTCCTAACACTTTTCCAACACACTCCAAAGACTGTTAAAATACCCATTCACTTTGTGAACGTTGTCCCTAAAAATATATATTTTCTTCATAGTAGTTGCACTATAACAGTGAATTATATAAACCTCTACAACCCCGAACAGTGGCCCCCTTCTGCACTTTGTTTCCAAGACATCCTAAAGCCAACTAGTCATAAAATTCAAGTTTTTGTTGCATCCATTCAGCCGAACCAGAGGTATTGTTGTGTCCAGTCAGCCAAATTACCCAACATAATCACGAAACTTCTACCAAGCTCCAATTTTTCCCGAGTAACATTGTTAACACTGGAAAATCATACAGCAGAAGATGAAATTAATTAATGTCAAGCCAAAGGTTTTACAGGGCAGGAAGACATTATGGAATCTAGAAAGTATTTAAAATCTCTAAGGTTTTGAGAAAATCAAATTTGAACTAGTCATAAAATGTTATTTGCGCGCATTATCCTTCGAGAAGAGCGCCTTCTACACTCCTTTTTGCCCGATAAGTGCGCATTCCAAAAAGTGGCAAATTGTCGTTATCCGAGACCACACAAAGCAAAGGACAAGTTACTCCTTGCATGAAACTGCCTAAGGACAGCCACCAGTGCCTCCTTAGACAATATGTGAGCACACAATGGAATATTTGGAGCACAAAATGGAATCATACCTCTCCCTTGGGTCACCATCCACCATGTACCAAGGGAGGGAAGGAGGATTTGAAATCCCCTATATAAAGCCACCATGAGATGAAGAATGGGTGATCACATTATTATGCTAGCCAGAATTGCCCAAGAAATACTAGCAGTGTGTGACCCGGAGCTAGAGATAGAAGGGACTCGATTGTTGGCCCTCCAACATTCTTAATCCAGCACAGCAGAGAGAGAGGGAGCTTGCACCGAGGCGAGCTTGGAAAACAACATCCTTGCATCGAGACCTAGAACCATTGTCTAGGGGCCCTTTGGAAAGTGGGTAAAATTTCTTCTTCGTATAAAACGCTTAATAAGAAGGGGCCTAGAGCCACCATTTGCATTATTATCATTTGACTCTCTTCAATAGCTTCTGCATATTTGTGTTTTAGTTTTAGTTTAATTTGAGTATACATTTGAATGCTTTTTCCTCTAGATTGTATGCTTTTGAACTCCACCACTTTCTGCCTGTTACCTATAGTTTAAAGGGATGAACCACACCCCTTAAACTGGTGCAATTTCGTACATCCGTGCACCAAATCCACAACAACAAGATTGGCAACTCCACTGGGGTTTTACCAAGTTTATGTGGTTGTGCCTTCTTTTGCATGAGACCTTTGTCTATGCTGGAGAGTGGAGTTGATAGTCCTGTTATCTATCTTGCAATCCCTAGATTCACCTTGAGTGACAGACTGAAGAAGAGAAACTCCTAATTTTTATACTTGCAGGAATTTGCGTGCATTTTTTCCTCACAGACGTGCAAGGCACGCGTTCAGTGCTAACCCGCGCATAGGAACCTATCACGGCCTTTTGCGTGCAATTCACAGAATGAGAAATTTGTCCCAATATTCTGCCTTTTTTTTTTGTAAGGTGCTTGGAAGCCAATAATTTATCTACCAACACCTGTTATGATACCACATAGCTTGTTAGAACCCACTTTTAGCTGCTTTTTCTAGGCTTAGAGTCAGTTTTTTATTCAAATTGACTTTTGCAAAATTTTCACATAGTTTAAGTAGGGGGAAATTAACTTGCGTTCCAAAAAATTTATGTTTTTAAAATTTTGGTATTCACACCTAGATAACTATTCCAAGTAAGTGGCTCAAGACCATGCATGCATTGCTAGTTTTCTATTTTTCTTTTTTTTTCTAGTGTAGAAATTGTTTAGTTTAGTTTAGTTCAATTTTTGCATTAGGAATTGCGGGACTAGGATCGAATTTTCGATAGAAGAGAAAGTAATCTATGCTACCTTTGCACCCTCCGGTGATCCTAGGTAAGCATATGAACGCTCCATATTCACAATTCGTCATCTCCCTATAGTTAGTCACATAGATTAACTAGGAAAATTTTGTAAGCGGCCCATTATCCGCACATGTTTTCCATTTGAGCCAGGAACAATATAACATAGTTTAAATAGGGTTTTTTGTAAAGGATCAACAATATCCACATGTTAAAATTATGTGCTTGTTCACCCTATGCTCACACACACTCACCCACTAAGAAAAGCAAAGACACCTAAAACTAACTTAACCAAACTCACTAAATTCTCCCCACAGGGGCCACAAAAGAATTTATAGCTTAAGTTAGGGTCAAGGGGGTAGGCATCCAATAAGATGCCTTGATCATACTTCATATTGAAACATAGAAGTTGTGAATTTAGGGAGCTTCAAATCCACCTATCATCCCACGGCAAAGAAAACCCGAGCGCGACAGAGACCCAATTTAGAGGAGGTTAGGCTTAGGCGCAGTGTGTGTGGTATCAGTTGGGGCTACCTGACTCGGCTGATACTCAGTACTGTTAGATGACTACCAAGAAGCCCAAGACTTGAACGCTCACATGGGATGGTGGTTCTTAGTGGCCAAAAACTAGGGCATCCTTTACCCTATAGGTGACGGTGCAGGCAAGCGCCAGACCCTCTACCCTTACCTTGGTGGATTCTCTTCGGCTGACTGGGGGCGTCGCCAGCTCTTACGGGACATTGTGCCAGCACTCACAAGAAATATTCTCAAGGCCCAATTACTTTTGAGTGTGTGATGACGCAATAGGTCTTCTAGGATTTTGAGTATCATACGCAAACAAACAAAAACCATTTTTTTTGCTTGATTGATCACATAGATTAATTTAAAGGGAAAATTTATTTTATTTTAACTTTGTTTTATGTATATGGCCATAATTTTTCTTTTATCATAGACTCTTTCCTCTCAAAGCTGTCCAAAACCTAACCTGGTCAACACCCCAACGGTCCCAATGAAACCTCATCGATCCAGGAATCTTTTGGACCTCCCCCCATTACCGGGAGGGGTTCCAGGTCTTTCACCATTTAGGCATCAAATATGGAACACTGCCACCGTCATTGGTTCATCCTTCATTGGAGCAGCCATAGTTGGGAACCCTAGTCGGTCACCCAACACCACACCACACACCACTCCCGCCTCGACCCCTAGGGGGCAGAGGGGTGCATGCCATTCGGGAAGCTAGCTGAATACACAACAGGGTACGTCATAGAATAACCCTCATTCTAACCAGAACTTTGTGTCTTCACGCATTGCAATGGTGTCAACCTCCCAATCACCTTTTTTAGCTTCGTTGAATCTACCCAATTTAACCAAGCTAACGAATGACCCCATCGCACACGATCCTACATGGCCTCCCATGCCCACGAAGCTCCCTTCTTATATACCAAAATGCAAAGGCAAGCAAGTGGAAGACCCAGGTAATCATGTAATGACCTTTCACCTGTGGTGCTCATCGAACAGTATCGTCGACGACACTATTCGATTGAGGCTATTTCAACGCACTCTTACAGGAGTAGTCGTGAAGTGGTATCTGGAGCAACCTCCTACTTCACATGGAACCTTTTGTGCCCTTTCCACCGCGTTCCTCGCATATTTTCAGTTACCCATTCACCATGATTCGAGAATGGAATTACTGACTCATTTTAGACAAACCCTCGCCATCCATATCTCGAACCATCTTCATGAATGGAGGCGGCATCGCAGTTTATGTAAAGATAAACTCGATGATCGAATCCTCTTAGATTTATTCTTAAAAACTCTGACGGCAGATATTTCAAAGGATGTGGTGCAGCAAAAGCCCACATCTGAAGAGGATGCAATCAGTAAATCCCATAAGCTTGAACTGATTTATACGCAATTAGGATACATTTACAACATCCTGCCTAACGCCTCGTGCCTCTAAATTATCAATAATTTCCAGGCGCGTCGAACTCTGCAAATAGGCTAATTGGGTCAATGACCCAAGGTTACCTAAGCAGCAGCAGCCAAAACCCTGGTTACGCATATAGTTCTACCCAGAACATGTCTCAACCTGGATTTCAAAGTCATCATATGCCTCAGAAAAATTTGACTAATAGGGTGCAATCGTATCACTAGGGAGGACCTTATCCTCTGGCTGAGGGGACCTAATACGCAGAAATAAACATTGATGGAAGAGCTCCCCTCCAACAGCCAGGTGCAAACCCGGGATAGTGTTATGCTCAGTCCCCAGCACACGACCCACCTACACAAACCAATGTACAAGTGAACTTTGTGCAGCCATCCCAAAACCAACCACACCAGTATAACCAGGAGAAATACCCTCCTAACGTGGTGAAGAAAAAATCCAAAAACAAACCAAAAGGGAACCCTAGACAGGGGGGTAGCAACCAGCAACGCCCACCGCAATCCCAGGCTGGAGGTAACTCCAACCGAATTCAGAACTAGGAGCCAAGCAATGCCCAATGGCAGATAAAAAGGCCACCTCTTCGAACAAACCATTCTTGTTTGATATGTGGAGAGTACGAGCACTATACTCACCACTGTCCCAATCTCCCTGAGCTAAAAAAGCTACAGAGTAACTGAGGACAAGGAGGATCTTCCCAGCAAATGGTTGTTATGCTAGAGCCTTTCCCCCACCAAGGGACGATCAGTATTCAGCAGCAAAACCCAGATGACTCCAAGAAAAGAATCCATGAAATCTACATGACTGGGGAAGAGATGTTTTTCCAAACACAGAATCACAACTACGACACCCCACTAGACACCACTATGTCAAGCGCTAGTACTAGTGCGCCGACTGCACCTTTGACCATTTCAAAGATGCCTATAGAACCATTGTCAAATATGGAAAAGTGACCCAATAGGTGAGTAGGAAACTACTCCAAAGCGGCCCATAATTATAGCATCATGGACAATTTAGCTCAATCTCCCACTCCTATGTCAACTCTGGAATTACTACAGTCACGCCAAAAACAACAGGAAATCCCTACTTTCCGCGTTAGGCGCTATCGACCCTGCCGATACACGCCTAATGGATTTTTACTTCGACAAAGCCACCCCCCCGGGCTTCCATCCATGGTCGCCTTCCAGATACCAGTGTCAGTGCATAATATCACCATCCACCGATGTGTCATAGACGAGGGTGCATCTACATGCATCACGTCAAAAAAAAATTGGCAGAAGTTAGGTTCTCCCAAACTAAAACCCTCAGCCATAATGCTTTGATCATACAACAGTCGTCCCCCAACCCCCGTCGTCCTCTACCAAAATGTCCCGGCCTTTTTAGCCAGAAAGATGGTTCACATAGACATTGAAGTCTTAGACACTCACTTAGATTACAATATACTCCTCGGGCGGAGTTATATGTACGCCATGTCCGCCATAGCCTCCTTCGTCTTCTGCATCATGATGTTCCCCCACGAGGAACGCATCATTACTTTAGACCAATTGACACACAGCGAGAATTGTCCCCTCACCAACACGGATGTAATTCTACCCTATGTAGATATAGCCCTGGATGGTCTTTCACGATACCAAGAAATGGCCCTGGCCAATTCAAATCGTCGTTCGTTCTAGGGTCATTCCTAGGAGATCCTCCCATAATCCCTGAGTCATCACCCGATGTCACAGGGGCTCTGGTGTGCATGATATCCACATCAAGCACCGAGGCTAGTCAGGACACAGACTCAAACAGTAATGACACTGACACATTGGCCACAACAGCATAAATAGCTTACGCTTCTTCCCAAACCCCTTTCCTCTACCCCCCAGCTGGCTTCGTCTCCCAGTAGGTTTTGGCAACACTGGTATTACCCAACATATCGTTGGCATTCCCAGTTTGGTACCTCGTTTCCCCTTCTGGAATATGATCCACCCATGTTACTGCCACAGGATTGAAGCCCCTCAGTCCCAAGGAGCCCTCACCCGTCCAAGAAACAGTTAAGACCACCCCTGTAAAGGAAATTCCCATTGCAAAACCGGTGATCACTACTAGGAAAACTGAGAATAGAGGAAAGAAGATGGTGACCCCCGCCATTCAACGGGATTCACCAATATGCACCACATGTGACGTAATAGGTCATCCTACCCATATATGTTTGGAGCTGGATGAATTAAAACCACTCCTTGGATCTAAAACAGACATCTCGACGCCGTGTTCTCGTAAAAAGGAACCTACCACCAAAGGTAAAGGCAAAGCGCTGTGTACCAATCATGCATGCACCCTCTGTAGAAACTATGGGCATTATACCCACCATTCCCCAGAGATCCCGCGGTATAGGGATGCCTTACATGCCATCGAGCAATCCTATCAAGAGGATCCATCCACCTAGGCATCCAGAAATGAACCTTGTACCATCCTGTACCTATAGGAGGAACGAAGGTCACCAGAAAGACAGCCATTTTTCCCTCCTCCCCCCAAACTACTGTAGACCAACCAGGAACAGGGGAACCTGGTCGCCTCATCCTCTTGAGTTATCAGGTGCACTGATTACTGCAAATGGCTTGATCGAGTCTCTGACCCAAGGTCACCTAGGCAGCAGTAATATGTATTCGGGGAGTGACCATGCGCGTCGATTCTGCAGACGGCTTGGTTGGGTCTTTGACCCAAGATCTCTTAGGCAGCAGCAACACCCATGGTACTCAGGGAGTTACCAGGTCGGTATATTCAGCAGATGGTTTGATTGGTTCTTTGACCTAAGATCACCTAGGTAGCAGTAGTACCATGCACATAGATTCTGTAGACAGCTTGATTGGGTATTTTTCCCAAGATCACCTAAGTAGCAGTAGCACCATGCACATTGATTTTGCAGACGATTCGATCGGTTCTTTGGCCCAAGGACACCTAGGTAGCAGTAATCAATACCCTGAATAGTCATACGATTTTACTTAGAACGTATCACAACCTAGCTATCATGAAATTCACCCCAGCACTCATATACCAACCAGGGACAAGGGAACTGATATCCCTCATTCCCACACAGAATGTACCAATGGCACAACATAATGTGTTAGTCAATCTAGTGCAACCCTTCCTAGGCTCATCAACAACCATACAACCATAAGAATTATGAAAATCCTCCAAATGTTGCAAAAAGAAGCCGAGGAACAAACCAAAAGGGAGATCCTGGACAGGGGGGCGTAACTGGAAATTCCCGCCCTCCCGATCTCAGTCTGTGGGCAACCCCAACTGAAATCAAAGCTAGGAGCCAAGTAAAAACTCCTAAGGGAAAACTGGAGCTTAGAGTATTTGATCACCAAACTCAAAGCAACTCTGTGATCAGCACTCCATAACAAACAGAGGCGATGCCACACATTCGCACTCCTGAAGAAATTATTTTTTCAGCGCCGAAAGGTATGCCCTCTCTCATCTTATTTTTTAAAGCTCATGCCTTTCAATAATATTTGATAAGAAGAAGATTCTTTCACTTGAGGTAGTTTTTTTGCAGGAAAATCCCACAAATCGTCCACAATTTTATCTCCTGAAAGTTCCAGAGCAGGTATCATTCTACCCTCAGCATGATAGAGTCCCGGAAAAATTTGCATATCCTGACATCATTTATCCATCATAAATAAACCATAGGGTCCTCATACCCAACCGTGTTTATCATCACCTCACCCTGCACATGATAAAAATCTGAATTGGTCGTAAGAGCCTCCCCTCCATGGCGCTCATCACCCAAAGTAGACCATATATCATAGCAACAGTGACACCATGTTCATACCACTTCAGTCCGGGAAGCACCTCGTGCCCATCCATTCATCATGCATAAGGTCAAGTTTACCATGCAAACTGAAACCCCCTTCCCGGACGACCAAGTTGAACAAGCAGACCAAGCACACACCATCGCACCTCGCCTTTGGCCCACCATACCTCCAGTAGCATAATCCCATCTGCAATATTTTTACATCCTCTTCATCAACCCTGCACATGAGACCAACCAATGGACCCCCACCCTCAGCGAAACACCTTCCTCACACCATCAGTGAGCAAACACTTTTATGTTTTGGGGTACCCGTCTCTGTGTTTTGTACAAACCAAACCCTATTATTTTATTCTTTTGGTAAGTTTACAAAGACCGAAAATGGTGCACTTCGCCCCTCCACCCTCATATTTCATCTTTCTCCCATGGCAGCAGTCCTTGATCTCCATTGGTTAGAGTATTTCACCCCCACGCACTCACCATCACGACATTCATAGCCAGTTTACACCCGCCCTGGAAGTCCTACTGACACTAGGGATTTTCCCTTTATAAATAACTATGACTGCCGCGAAGCTGCATAAGTATGCTCCAACTTCGGGCCACTGAACCCCCCTCATCAGTTTTTAGTCACCTCTCACCAACATGCCTATGTTACACCCAACACTTCCAAGTCCTTGATCCCTCAGGTCAGCAACCCATGGTTCGGTTAAGGCTTCCTTTTTGTCGACCTCGACACCTCTTTTCCAAAATGGAATCGGTACCTTGGAGCACCCCTCTCCATACAAAGGGGCATCCTTGGGTGGCACTGTGGGAGACATCATTGTCCATAGATGTCATCGATCCTCCTGACATTCGACTATGACAAAAGCTTTCATGTCAAGATGGTATCGTACCATACAACCATTGCACTTTGATCAGATCTGTCGAAGACCCATGCCTCCATAAGCGTCTCTGTCAACAATTCTTACATGAGAAGGTCCCAGCCAGCACCCATGTGTACATTATGCAGCTATATGCCATACCAAGTTTACGCATATGGGTACCACATTCCACCTATCGTCAAAGAAAAAACGCCCCTGAGGGCGTCAGTAGTCGTTGTCAAAAACTGCCATCATCACTACCATAGTAGTGACACATATAGAACATGTATCTGTCAATTTTGTTTAACTAGCCATAGCATCATGAGCATGGGACATGCCTGCCTCGTTGAAATTTTGTATATATATTGTAAATTGTATTTGCTTGCAGGGATCCCTTAGACATGGTCATTATTGGAACCAATGCAGGGTGTTTTCAACTCCAAAGCTTCACGCAGGTATCCCTCTCTCTCTACGCACGATACAGAAAAGAAACTATAATGTATTTTGGCTATACAATCCTTCCTAGACCTCACACATTAGGGGGAAATTGTTAACACTGGAAAATCGTACAGCAGCAGATGACATTAATTAATGTCAAGCCAGAGGATTTACAGGGCACGAAGACATTATGGAATCTTGAAAGTATTTAAAATCTCTAAGGTTTTGAGAAAATCAAATTTGAACTAGTCATAAAATGTTATTTGTGCACATTATCCTTCGAGAAGAGCACCTTTTTCACGCCTTTTTTCCTGATAAGCGTGCATTCCTTAAAGTGGCAAAATGTCGCTATCCGAGACCACACAAAGAAAAGGACAAGTTACTCCTTACATGAAGCTGCCTAAGGACAGCCACCAGTGCCTCCTTAGACACTATGTGAGCACACAATGGAATATTTGGAGCACACAATGGAATCATACCTCTCCCTTGGGTCACCATCCACCATGTACCAAAGGAGGGAAGGAGGATTTGAAATCCCCTATATAAAGCCACCATGAGATGAAGAATGGGTGATCACATTGTTATGTTGGCCAGAATTGCCCAAGAAATACCAACATTGTGTCACTCAGAGCTGGATATAGAGGGGACTCGATTTTTAGCCATCCAAAAATCGTAGTCCATCACGGCAGAGAGAGAGGGAGCTTGCACAGAGGCAAGCTTGTTAAACAATAGCCTTGCATCGGGACCTAGAACCATTGTCTAGCGGCCCTTTGGCAAGTGGGTAAAATTTCTTCTTCGTATCAAACACTTAATAAGAAGGGGCCTAGAGCCACCGTTTGCATTATTATCATTTGACTCTCTTTAATAACTTCTATATATTTGTGTTATAGTTTTAGTTTAATTTGAGTATGCATTTGCATGTTTTTTCCTCTAGATTGTATGCTTTTGAACTCCACCACTTTCTACCTGTTACCTATAGTTTAAAGGGATGAACCACACCCCTTAAACTGGTGTTATTTCGTACATATGTGCACCAAATCCACCACAAAAAACACCGTAATCCCATTCCTCTCTTTGAATTCTCATGGTCCCTAAAGGGAAATCAAAGAAAGGAGAAGAAAACCCTATGCTACCTCCCAATATTGACCTAGTTCACCTACCCATAGTTGATGAACGCTATAAAATCCTTAAAATTGCTTGTGAATTTGATTTACATGAACTACATAATTGGTTAAAACAAAACTTTATGGATCAGAGTGATGAATTAGGACTGTGGGACTCCCTCCTGACTCAATTAATATTTCCCCAAACCCACCATTTTCTATAATTTGAATATGGTGCCATTCCAGGTACATTCCCAGCCAGAAATCCTTTGTATCCCATAATGGTAATGCTATATTCACCATTACTACTGAATCAATCAATCAAATGTTGCAAATATCAAATAATGAAGCCCTTAAGCCATTCTCATAGGAATCCCTCATGAAGTGATTCTGGGTTTCTTGTCAATATTCTCCAAGGAAAAAAAGCCTTCCTATTTCAATTTCCATTACAAAAGTTAGATGAGCAAGGAGAAGCACAATTACAGATTCATTGGACCTCCTTATTGAGGGAACATACTACTGATTTCACCTAGAGTGATTTTATTGAGCAATTTTTGTATACAATTGCTTTCTTATTGAATAGTGACATTCAACCAACGATAAGGTCAGAGATAAAGAGATAGTTTCACCTTAATGAGAAAAAAAAAACAGGGGACTTGTACTTATACCAGAACTATACAGAAATCAGGGTGTATAGTTGTGAATTACCTCCATACAGGCTGCCAAAATTTCTCCCTGCCAGGATATTTTCATTAGAGTATATAAGGAAAATGATTAATATGGATGATGTCCACTTTGTGACAAAAAAAAATAAGTCTCAGTGCAAAATAAAAATACAAATTGGACCATTTATTTGCAATAGTAGGGAAGAAGTGATCTAGGAGGATCTTTCATCATTTCAGATCGACAGGGAAGTCCAATATCATATTCAGTTTCTCTAGTGTTCCGGATGAAAGAGGAAGTATTTGATTTATTATATGGTGCAAAGAAATGAAAAGTGGCTAAATGGTGTGGAAATGTCATTGTAAAAGGTGGTTAAACATGTTTATGGTATTAAACCTAAGCTAAGCTGAAAATTATGTGGTAAATCCTAAGGTGGAAAACTATAGTCCTAAGCCTAAGTGGTGTAATGTTGAAATCCTAAGTGGTGAATTCTATACCTACCGCAAATATTATGTAGCAATGCTATGGTCAAAATCTATGTTAATAGGTTTATAAACCATGTTATAAGTTTTGGACTATGTAAAAACTATGTAATAAATCATATAACAGTCTAACCGGAGCTTAACCGCGCAGGAAAGTGCAGTTGCAATGACATGTGAACGCGGTCAAAATGTCTACCGCGCAGTTTGTGGAGCTGACCGGTGAAAGACTGCAACCATCGGGAGGAGTTGACCGCATATAGTTTTCACATGCAGGAGCATCGCACAGTTGCAAAACCGTCAGACCTAACCTACGTGGTGGCATTCTGCGATTATTCAACCGACTTGTCACATGGAGAATTTAACCACACCGTCAGAGCTTTCTGTCGTTAGCTAGACCGTCAAGGTCTATTTTTAATATATGGTTTATTTTGGGTTTTAAATTGGATATGTGCGCCATGTTAAGTTATCCACCATAAATATATATATATATATTCTAATGTGTAACACTACTACTGCAACGAGAGAAACTATCCACCTAATGTAAAATTGATTTTCAATGTTAAGCCTAAGAGGCCCGAGATGAACCTTGGCCAAATGTTATTTAAAATTAACCTTTGTACCATGATGAGAAGGAGTGTTTTTTGAAGGCTTGTATTCAGAATTTTGTAAGGGAGGAGCATTTTTTCTTTCAGGTGTATCGTGGTCATCCGAAGGCGGAATTGGGCACCGAGATAGGCATTGGAAAGCTAGGAGAGAGAGATTTATATTGATAGATACTAGAGGTGGCTACGATCACATTCAGACTGGTGAATTTCTGTGTAGAGGCTTCCTTTGATCAATCCTTAATAAAATGGACACCCATCTTGAAAGCGAACCTGGAGACGTAGTCCACTAGGGAAAAACTCCCTAATAAATTTTTGATGTCTTCTATATTTGTTCTTTGCTGTAAATTCATCTTTAATGTTTCTTCTTAAGTTCTGTATTAAGTCGTAAAATCAATTTCTTTCCTTCAGTCTTCCACACTAAGCGATCAAGTTAACAATCAATCCACTTTGGAAAATATTCAGTCCTATTTTAGATCTATTTCGGATCATGTATTTTGGTATCAGATCAGGTTGTGTTTTGTAGGATTTTTTCCAGTGTTATCACTCAGAAAAATTTGAAACATTACTTGACATGATCATATTGTTCATTTATCAAAGGTCTCCTTAATTCATTCAAGTTGGTATAGGAAAATTTCAATTTTTACATGTTTAACCTATCCTAAGGTTCAAAGACACCTCAATTTAGTTCATGTCATGTCCCATCAGTCATCATTAGGTATTAGTTTTTATTTCCAAAGTGTTTAAATTTGAAAAAGGACACTTTAGCTAGTTTTACAACTTTTCGTAGCATTTTATACTGCAAAACAGTAGTTTTCGCTACAAAATTGCCTAATAGTTTTGTAGCGAAATTGTCAGAGAATGAACTAGCTACGCTACAAAACACTGTTTTCATGTCTGTCTTGTCAAACTTGATGCAAAGTGTCCGTTCATGACTGGAGGAGTTAGGGTGGAGGGCATTCGAGTCTGTTAGGGTTAATTCAAATGTACAAAGCCAACTCTGAGGTCATCATTATCATTTTTAGCATGCATGTGTCATGATTAAGGCATGAGTTGTCATTCAAACCATAAAACCTTACTCAATTAGTCTTTTTTTCACACTCCGCTTTATCTTTGCATGTTATTGAATTTCTAGAGAGCTGCTTCATCAAGCCAAGCGGGTTGCTAGCATTTTTAAAGGTTGCGAGTGTCATCGAGAAAGCGAGGATGAGAAGATATAAAGTCACCATGGATGCAAGGAAGAAAACTAACAAAGGTGGTCATTGCCACAGATATGAGCCCATGGACATGAACTTTCTAAATGAAGACCCAGCTGCCATGGAGGTATTCAAAAGAACATGTTGTTTGCAATTCTGCCAAAGGCTGCAAGGTTGTCATCTACAGGTTTCTAAATATTTTGCTAATAGTTTCACTGGGACAGCTTCAAAGGTGGGAATGATAAACCTCACAGTAACTCCAAACAACATTTCAGCAACAACAAGAATCCCTAGAGGAGGGGAATAGTGGTTTAAAGGCATCAATTTCACCATGCAGGATTGCAGAGAGTTCATCAAGCTAGAGCATAGTGAAATTGATCTGACAAGTGTTATCCCAAGGAGTTACATGAAGGACAACTATTCAAAGTTGTTGACGATTATTCAAAAGTACTTTACCTGTGAAGGAAGGTTTCACATGGTCTTATCCTACCACCTTAGGATTTTTTTTGTATTTTGTGGGTAAGAGGTCTCTTGACTTACTCTTTCACTTATACAGAAGTCTAGGTAAAATTTCAGATAAGGTTAAAGTTAAAACAAAAGGAAATGAAATTTCCCTCTTTCATCCTGGTTCGATTAAGTTGTTGGTGTTAGAGGAGTTGAAGAGATTAGGCAGAGATTAGACATCCTTTCTATTCATGAGTGGTTTCGAAGTTGATGTTGTCACTCCTAAAAGAGTTCCCAAACCTAGAAGTATTTCATCACCAACAGTGGTAGAGGAAGCTGAAGAAGGGAATAGATCATCCCCACTAGGACAAGTGAGCATGGAGACAGAGCCCTTGCAGAAGACTGACACACCTAAAACTATACCTGCAAAATAGAAGCAAATAGTCAGCAAACAGAGCAGCAAGAGAGTTACTAGGATCCAAATAGTGGTTAAGGGTAACTTAGAGGACATCTTGCATGCAATTGATATTGAGAAAACTCCCATTTTCCAAGCTAAAGACATAGGAGATGGAGGGAGAAAGCTTAAGAAAGGTAAGACAACTAAAAAGTTAGAGTTTGTAGGTGATGATGTTGGTTTCATGTTTAAACCTAGAAAGCCAATGACCAGACATGAAAGAAAGGTCATGGAAAGTAGCAAAGAGACTCAGAAGGTTAGTGAAACTGCCCAGCTACCAAGCATCATAGATCTCTCCTCACTTGCAAATGAATAGTTGGTTATCAAACAAAAGAAGGGTAAAGAGAAAATCACTAAAAAATCAGAAATTGAAACCCTTAAGGATCAACTGAAAGAGGCAGGTGAAGAGATATCAGTCTTGAAGAAAGAGGCAAAGAAGCATAGAGATGAAAGGGTTCAGTTTGACAAATGAGGAAAATCTGGGAAGATCAAGTCACAAGTGTCTCAAAGACCTTGGACAATACAGAAAAGTTGATAAAGTGGACTCAGCCACTAAGAAGAGAGGTCAAGCACATAAAAAAGGTAAACCTGCACTTCCAATCCAAGAATAGGACATTGAAGGACCAAGTGAAATATATTCAAGAGCAATTGGATCTAATTATGAAGAGCTGGAAAAGAAAGGTTTGAAGATGACAGTGGTGGAAGAGCCTATTAGCCAACTGATTGTTAGTGAGGAAGAAACAGCATAGGAGTAATAAACTGAGATGAGATATGCCTTAGGAGGACCATAACATGCAAAAAATCAATTTTTTGCAGCTGGAGGTCATTTTTTGAAGACAATTTTGAAAGGGTCAATTTCTGGGTTTTTACACAGTTTCGTAGTGTACCTTAAGCTTGAAGCCAGGAATATGCTACGAAAAAACCTATAGGTGTATTTTTGCGTTTAAAAATAGTTTTTGCATGTTTCAAGGAGGGGGATTCATGGTGGTAAGGTGTCATGACTTGATTCACATGATGGAACAACAAAGCAGTGAAGTAAATGGATTCAGAAGCCACTTTTTCCACACTACCAAAACTCGCTAAGAAACTATCATGTTCTCATAGCAAGCAATTGTTGGAGGTTTTTAGCATCTTAAAAGAAGTTTTTTCTAGCTGGAGTCCTCCAACATGTCTAGGGATCTTATCATCAGATATTTATGAGTTAAAAGGAGTGCCATGAAGGCAGTCATCAGTCAAAACAGCATTGAAGATAAGGGTCATCCATTCCTAAAAAACAGGGTTATGCTCCACAAGTCTAGGGATGTTTTAAATATGTAAAGTGGAAGAGAACTTGGTCATGTGTCCTTCAAGCATGTGATATTTATTTTGTAACCATCATGTAATTGTTTCACAGATAGGATAGAGAAATGTAATAAATAGGAGTTAGAGTCCTATTAAGAGATGGTTTCTTTAAAGGGTAGATGTCAATTTTCTATTAGAAGTTATGTATTTTAGTTATGAAAGGTGTCATAGGAGAATTTGAGGATCTAGCCACTAGGCATATCATCCTTGTTGTAAATAATGTCTATTTAAAGACAAAACATTGAAGTAGTAAAAGGGTAGAGAACATTTGCATCAAACTGCTACTTTTATGTTTTTGACAAATATTAGTAATAAAAAGTGACATTCTTCTTGACAGACCTGAGAATCTTATGAGGTTTTTGATGTCTTATTGATCTATACCTTTATGTTTTATCAATTGCAGTAGATTTCATCTCTATTACTCAGAATTCATAATTTTATGCTCTGACTTCCTTTAGTAATGAAATGATTGTGTTTTCCTATGTTTTATGTGTGAGTTACCTCTGTTAAAGACATATATCTACCTCAGCTTCCATTTGAAGAACCACTGTCAATGAAACTACTGATCGTTGAGTCCATAAGCCCAATGGTAGCAAGCCTTCATTTTTCAACCTGAAATCATACAAAACAAGTTACAATTCATATAGAGTTAACCATCTAGTACTATCATTATTCAAAATCATAAACCCCCATTGAGAGAGCCCTCTCAAACTGAAGAGGCTAATCTTCAGTTAGAAGTGGTTTGAAACAGTTACACTAAGTTGTTTGATGAGCAGCTAATCAGGTACAATTTTGTGATAAAATTTTTGGTGCGTCTGCCAGGAGTCTGAAGAATCTGTTCGAGGCTGAAGAGGCTAATCAAGTTGAACTCTTGGAGGTAGCAGCAGCTCAGAATCTGTTCGAGGCTGCAACTACGTTGGTGACTCCATTTCAAAAATTCATGCTTAAAGGTGGCTTCGAGAAGGAGATACACAAGGAGAAATCCAGATCCTAACCCACCTGCTATAGTGGATGATCCAAACACAATTTCCAAAGGCATTCAAGGCAGCTCTTCACAATCAGGTACTCCATTACACACAAGATCTTTGTCCTTTGAAGTTTTAAGAAGTCGTGAAGATAAAAATTTTGATGATAAAATTTAGGAAGTCTTGTTTAGGTCTGAAAATGAAAAATAATTGACTGATATTGTTTTAGACCTACAAAGAAGAGGTATTGATACCTCAGCCTTAGTGACCCAAAAAGATAAAGAAGAATTTAGGGGGGCAGTCACATCAGAGTTATTTTCAGAGAGGGAATATTTGGATAAGTTGAAGGAATTAGACACATTTGATATCTTTCTAAGAAGAAAATATGTTTTTCCTTTACCTGACTGGAGTTCAATTGTAACTAGACTACAAGAACCACCTACACCACCTCCTAACAGTCCTTATTCTACTACTTTTGTCCCTAAAAATACCACAGTCCCTGTCATCATGGCTGGAAATGTTCCACCTCCACCTATTGTTGCACCTGTTAGGTATGCTCCACTTGTTCTCCGAGCTATCCTTAATGCCCTTCCAAGAAAATATTCTGCTAGAATCAAAAATTCGGGTAGTGATGAAGAGATTACAGCTGAAGTGCATGTAGACTAGTTTAATGACTTCATAGACGGGGAGGAGGTTGGCCATGAAGATGTCAAAAAGAGACTATTTTCTCAGAGTTTCACTAGTGAGGTCAGAAAGTGGTTTAAAGCCCTTGCTCCATGAAGCTTACATAATTGGAATGAATTTGAAGACATCTTTTTGAGAAAGTGGGGAAATAGAACAAACCCTGTGCGGGCCCTTATTGAGTACAATAGTTTGAAAAGAGATGTAGATGAAAGTATCCAAAATTTCTCCAAGAGATTTAATAGATTCTATGATTCCATCCCTACTCATCTTAAGCCTCCGCCAGGAGAAACTCAACTGAGATATGTTGAGGCTTTTGACTATGACTTTTCTATTCTACTCAGAGAAAGAGAATCCCCTTTACTAGTCGAAATGAAAAATGATGTTGTGAAGGTGGAAGTCAATATGATAGCAGCTAAAAATTCCAAGATGGGAAAAGCAAAATTGAAAGAAGAAGATAAGCCTTCCACCTCAGATGAAAAATTTGACTACATGATGAAAACAATGGAAAAACTGATGGATAGGCTTGCCCTTGGAAATGATTTTTCACCTCCTACACAACATGAACCACAATTTAGAAATCCACTGTTCAGAAGACCTCAAAATCAACAGAGACCAAGGGAAACATAAATCAGCCTGACCCTCAAGTAATGCCTCCTTTTCAACATAATTTAGTTGATGAATAAGATTATCCTGAGATACCAGAAGACTCCATTCATTGCCTAGATGAAAACATGTCTAGAATGTTTTTGACGAAAGAAGAGCGTGACGAGTCTGATCATGATGTAAACAAGGGTGAGGAACGATTTGATTACCTTAAAGGTTATCAACATGCAATCTTTGAGATGCAGAAGCAATTCAACCTCAAAAACAAAAATTTCCCTATTACTGCAAATAAAACACAGCCCAAAAAAGATGCCCCTAAAGCAGCTGAGGTTAGAAAATATCCACCACCTCCTCCTGTCAAAGAAATAGAAAAGATTACTTCTTCTTTCAGTTTGGAAAATGAGATTTCCAATTAAGATCCCAGTACCTTTTGGATAAATTCTTAAGGTGAATGAATACATAAGTAAAATTGTAAAAATGTTGAATTCCCAACCAGGAACTACAGACATCCTTAATGTACAAGAAGATCATCCAATCCTTTACTTGGGACTAATATTGGAAGATGAACAGAATGAAGAGGTACCTCCTTTCTATGTCAACCTTAGTATCCATGACATGACATTACACAATGCCATGTTGGATTCAGGGGCCTCTCATAATCTCATGCCTAAAGTGATTACGGAAAGGATGGGATTAGAAATCACTAGGACATACAAGGATTTGTTTTATTTTGATTTAAAAAGAGTTCAATGCATTGGGTTGATAAAATATGTTGTTGTTGGTCTTACACAAGTCCCTACCAAGACAGTGGTAACGGACATTGTGGTAGCAGACATTCCACCCAAGTTTGGCATGCTGCTATCCAGGTCTTGGGCAACAAAGATCAAAGGCACCATGCAGATGGACCTAACTTATGCCAACATTCCTATTTTTGGTGAGCAAAGAAGATTGTACAGAGAGACAAGAATGGCTTATATGGTAAGTAGTAAAGACAAACCTCATAATTTCCCAATTTATGATGCTGAAATTGAATTAGGATCAGCAATTCTTTTCAATGAGTTTATTGATGAAGCAAAAGATGAAAGAAAATGTTGTGTAACCAGCTCCAAAAATAGAAGAAAAAGATATCAACGCCTTAGAAATAAGCCACTTCGAGGGGGCAACCTCCAATACATTACATAAATGAACAATTCTTGGATGATACAATTCACAAAACCTCCTTTCTATAGATAGGAGTCCATGGGGCCATAATGTAATCCTAGTGGGCCACGATGTAATCCTAGCGAGCCTAACAATAATAATTTAAGGGCACGATAATAACAAAATGGGGTTACACAAGGGTACAATAATAACAATAAGGGGGTTACACTAACTCTTATTAAGGGACTATACTAGTAATATAGGGACCTAACATGCCCCTCTCCTTCAAAAAAGTGTTGTCCTCAATGCTTGAGTAGGTCTGGGTGATTTTGTATGAAATTATCATCCTCCCATGTAGAATCTTCAGTGGGTAAGTTCTTCTAGTTGATGAGATACTCTGAAATTGATCGATTTCGTAGCTATAAAGTTCTTGTTTTCGTGACCGCTTCAAGTTCCAATATGATTTTTCCTTCCTCATCAAGTTCTGGAAATATTGTTTGAACTGGAAGATTTTCACCTATAACCTTCTTTAAGCATGAAACATGGAAAGCTGGATGCACTCGTGAAGAAGCGGGAAGCTCCAATTTGTATGCCATAGTACCAATCTTTTACAACACCTTGTAAAGACCATAATACTTTGGCGATAATTTATCATCCTTCTTAGCTTGCTTGAGGGACATTTGTTTGTATGGTTGTAGCCGTAAAAATACCCAATCTCCTACATCAAAACTTCTCTGTTTGCATTTTTGATACGCTTTGTTGTTTCTTCTGATTTTGTGCCAAATTAGATTTATCCTTTAAGAGTTGGAGAACTTCTTACGTGCTCGATGTGATCTTCGTGGCTTGCTTGAACCTTCGAATTTTCTTTTAAAGATGATGTAATCGATGGTGGATGATATCCATAAAGTGCCATAAATGGGGTCATTTTTTGCTAGGTATGGAAGGAAGTGTTATACCACCATTCAGCGAGAGGTAACCACTTGACCCATTGTGCTTTCTTATCAGATACACAACAACGAAGATATCCTTCCAAATATTTATTCACTATCTTTGTTTGACCATCGGATTGAGGATGATAAGGTGAAATATGAGATAGCTGAGTACCCAAACAAGAAAATAATTCCGTCCAAAAATTTTCTGTAAAAATGGGATCTCTGTCGCTCTGATAACCCTTGGGCTTCCATGTAGCTTTTGAATTCTGTCCACAAATGTAGTAGCAACTGTACTTGCTTTAAATGAATGAGATAATGCACAAAAGTGTGCATACTTGGTAAGTCTATCAACTACCACCATGATGACATTCTTGAGGATCTTTGTACCATAAGGAATCATTTTTCCAACTAAATGTATCAGATGTACTAGGATCTTGCTGCAACTTTTGAATGAGTGTCCATACATCTTTGTCCTTCTTCCATTCATCTCTTGCCGGTTGTCAATACGGATTTGGATAATAGAAATGGCACAAAGCAATGCTTCCACCTCTTCATTCTTTCTTGAGAGTAAATATGCAACAATATTAAGCTTTCCTTTTTTGTAGATTATTTCAAAGTCATAACCCAACATCTTTGTGACCCATTTTTGCTGCTCTTCTGAAGATAGTCTTTGTTCCAAAAAGTGTTTAAGACTATCATGATAAGTTTTTACCTTGAAGTGTCTTCCCATTAGGTAAGTTCACCATTTCTTTAGTGCATGCAGTATTGCTAACATTTCCTTCTCATAAATAGGTTTTTGTAAATACTTTCCTTTGATTGGACGACTTTCAAAAGCAATGGGTCTTCCTTCCTGCATTAAAACAACACCAATTCCATTTCCTGAGGCATCACATTCCATGATAAAGGTTTTTGTGAAGTCTGGCGTAGCTAAGACCGGTGCTAGACACATTGCCTCTTTAAGATGTTCAAAGGCCTTAGTTGCTTCAGGAGTCCATGAAAATGCATCTTTCTTCAATAATGTTGTTAGAGGTGCTGCTATTCTCCCATAATTCTTAACAAACTTGCGATAATAGCCTGTTAACCCAAGAAATCCTCGCAACTTCTTTATTGTCTTGGGGACTTTCCATTCCTTAATGGCTTTAATTTTGTTAGGGTCTACTTTAACACCCTCGTGAGATATAATATGACCCAGATATTCCACCTCTTGTACTCCAAAAAAACATTTGGATGTTTTTGCATATAATTGTTTCTCCTGCAATAGTTTGAGCACCCTGTCAACATGTTCAACATGATCCTTCCAAGACCTGTTATAGATTAGTATATCATCAAAAAATACTAGCACAAATTTTCTAAGGAAGGGTTTGAAAATGGAATTCATCAACCCTTGAAATGTAGAAAGTGCATTGGTAAGGCCAAAAGGCATGACCAAAAATTCATAATGACCCTCATGAGTTCGAAATGTTTTTTTTGGAATATCTTCAGTCTTCATTCTAATTTGATGATATCCTAAACGAAGATCCAGCTTGGTAAAATAAATTGCTCCATGTAATTCATCCAATAATTCATCAATCACAGGAATGGGAAATTTATCTTTAATGGTGAGCTTATTGAGCTTCCTATAATCCGGACACATTCGCCATGATCCATCCTTCTTGTGTACCAATACTACAGGAGCAAAGAAAGAACTTTGACTAGGTTGAATTATACCCGCCTCTAACATTTCTGCAATCATACGTTCAATTTCACTCTGTTGGAAGTAAGGATATCTATAAGGCCTGATGTTTGGAGGAACACTTCCTGGAATCAAATGAATAGCATGATCATGATCACGAATAGGTGGGAGTCCTTTGGGAGTTTCAAAAACCTTGGAATGATTGTCCAAGACTTGTTGGAGATCTGCCGAAATAGATGATTTTGATGTCGGAACGTCTAGTGAGCATAATTGTGCAATTACGCCTCGTTGTTCTTTATTTAGAAGCTTTGTCATGACATTAGAGCTTATTATCCTTCCCAGCTTCCCTTCAATACCCCGTAATTCGACTTCCTTTCCTTCTGAAAAAAATTCCAAGAAAAGTTCTTGAAAATTAAAAGCTACCGTCCCCAAAGATTGTAACCATTGTACTCCTAGTACAACATCAGCACCTCCCATAGGAATGGAAAGCAATGGACTAGTCAACACATATTCCCCCATGGTTAGCTTGATGTTATGGCATTTTCCAGAGCAATTTATAGTTCCTCCATTTGCAACCATCACTTGACATTCAGGTGCTGGGTATAGGAAACAATTTAATTCCTTGGCTACCTTACAATGAATAAAATTATGGGTGCTACCTGAATCAATCAACACTATTACCTTTTTCTTCTTGATCTGTCCTGCTATCTTGAGAGTTTGAGGAGTGGTAATTACTGCCAGTGCATTACATGATATGGTCGGATTCATTTCTTCCTCTTCTATGGCTGGTTCCTGGTGTGTATCCTCTTCTTGTTCATTTTCTTCTTCTTCTTCACAATCTATGTAAAATAATTTCTTTTCGGCACACTTATGACCTTTGGTGTATTTGCTATCACAACTGTAGCAAAGCCCTTTTGCTCTTTTTCTTCCAATTTTTGTGGTGTCAACCTTGTAGGTTGTGGAAATCTAGGTGTAGCAACACTTCCTTCTTTATAGAATTGAGTGGTAGGCTTCCTTGTCGCCATAATTTTACATTCAACTTTTCTTGCCAACCTAAATGCCTTCTCCAATGAATCGGGTTCCAAAACGCGAACTTTATGTTGGATGTTATCCTTTAAAGTGCCTAGGAAGAGATCAATCCTGTGTTCCTCTGTAAGATCAGTTACCCTTATATTCAATTTTTGGAAGTCCTCAATGTGCTGCCCCACTAAACCCTTTTTGTTTGAGATTTATCAATTGGGTAAAGAAGGTGTTGCTCTTTGTATCCTCATAATGTGCTATCATTTCCTCCGTAAAAATTGACCAAGTGACAATTTTTTTACGGGAGCAAAGCCATTGATACCATACAAATGTATTTTGTTCTAAATGTAAAGTTGCAATGCATACCTTTTGTGTGTTTTGTATGTTATGGAGATCAAAATATTGCTCCATCTGTAGTATCCATGTTACAGGATCCTTTCCATCAAACTTCCTCATATCCATCTTTGGAATATGGTGTTTCTTCCCGCCAACATTAGAGTTTATGAAATCACAATTAACATTTATTTTGTTCTCATCATGAGGTTCTTCTACTATCTTTTCACCATTAGGAAACCTTTCTTTTATAAACTTTGTCAAACCTTCCATGTCTGCTTTTAGAAAATTCTTCATGTTTTCCATTTTCTCATCGATCTTAGCTTCCATGTCATCCATCTTAGATTCCATGCCAGCCTCCATGCCATCCATCTTAGCTTCCATTCCTTTCTTCAAACTGTCCATCTTCACTTCCACGCCATCCATCTTAGCTTCCATGCCTTTCTTCAAACCGTCCATCTTCACTTCCACGCCTTTCTTCAAAACTTCCATTTCATTTTTGTTGCTCTTTGCGAGAGTGAAATTTGTTGCACTTGCTCTTGTAATTTTGATAGATCATGTTGCAATTCTTCATCTTCATGAGTCATGGTAGAGCCTTCTGAAGGCTTAATGGGTGTTGAATTCTTTTTAGGCGGCATTTTAGAATCCAATATTGATACCTTTTACTTGCTTTGAGGAGCTCGATATTGAAATTGAATTATCTCTGTAATTGAAAATCTTAAATATCTGAAATTCAGCCCTGTAGTAGCCCTCTGAAGCTTCTTTCAAATGCCACAGGTCTGATCTAATTTTGATTCCCCAAGACAAAGTTGTGTCCAATCTCCCACAATGACCTAATTCTGGACTGGTTCAGTAGAGCAAACTTGTAGGACTTGCCACGTGTCACTGTTTCATCCTTTGTCTCTGAAATTGATAGCCAAGAAACTACAGTCCGTGTACTTGCAACCACTTTTTACGGCACTCAAATCCACTGCCCAGAGAGAGAGTTATTGAACTTTTCCCACGATCACCTCTTTGAGATGAAATTCAGGAGCCTGAAAAAGCACTACCTTCCACAGATCATATCTCCAAAAATATTGCGAACCAAGCTCTGAAATTTTTTGATGAATTTCCTCAGGATTTCAGCTTCGCACCATATGAATTTCAGATTCTGAACCTTTGTAGAAAAAAATTTATAGCGCAAATGCCACGATGACCTGTTTAGGAGCCTGAAAAAATACCTGACTTCCACAGATCATATCTCCGAAATTATTGCGAACCAAACTCTGAAATTTTTATACAAGCTTCCTCAGGATTTTTTCTTCGCACCCTAAAAATTTCAGCTTCTGAAACTTCGTAGAAAAAAAGTTATAGTGAAAATTCCACAATGACCTGTTTGGAGCAGCGAAACACTAGAATCCCAAGCTCTGATACCAAATGTGGTGTAACCCGCTCCAAAAATAGAAGAAAAGAGATATGAACGCCTTAGAAATAAGCCAGTTCGAGGGGGAAACCTCCAATACATTACATAAATGAACAATTCTTGGATGATGCAATTTACAAAACCTCCTTTCTATATATAGGAGTCCATGGGGCCATAATGTAATCCTAGTGGGCCACAATGTAATCCTAGCCGACCTAACAATAATAATTTAAGGGCACAATAATAACAAAATGGGGGTTACAAGGGTACAATAATAAAAATAAGGGGGTTACACTAACAACAATAAGGGACTATACTAGTAATATAGGGACCTAACAGAAAAGCATAAATTCAGGAGGTTGAAAATCAGCAAGCTCAAATCAGGAAATCATTGAAGAAAAGGCAGAGGGTTGGTGGTTGTTACACTTTGATGGATCAACTGGAAGAGAGGGGGTTGGAGCAGGCATTTGGATCACAACTCCTGAGGATGAAATTAAGTTCTATTATTTCAAACTGAACTTTGATTGCACAAATAATATGGCTGAGTATGAATCTCTATTTTTGGGTTTATAAATATTGAAAATATTGGGTGCCCAAAAAATTTCAGTTTGTGGAGATTCTGAATTGGTTATTAAACAAGTTGAAGGTGTATATCAAACCAAGGATGTGAGAATGAGAGCATACAGAAATTTGATCATGGAAATGTTAGAAAATTTTCAAGAATATTCATTTATTGTGAAAACTAGGGATCAAACCTCAGTAGCTTATTCCCTAGATTTTTATGCAAGTATGTTTGTTATCCATTTAAATTCCACTAAAAAATATGAGGTTGAATTTCGTCATAGGTCTGATATCCCAGACAACATCATCCACTGGCAAGTTTTTGAAGATGACCAGCAAGTCAAAAACTTCATAGAATTGAAAGAGGAGTTTGAAAGCAAACAAGTAGATCAACAAAACATGCTTGCTGAAGCTAAGGGTAATTCTGAATTTTTACAGCTGAAGAATAATTGTATAACCAAAGGTCTCATCCCACTTGAAAATATTTTTGACCAAAATGATGTGTTCAAGGAACCTAGGATGCAAGATGATGATGAAGAGGTAGAGAGTTGTAACCTTGGTACAGTAGCAATGCCAAAAATGATAAAAATTTCTAAGTTCCTTTCTGTAGAGATGAAACAGAAATATATTGAGATGATGAAAAAGATTACTGATGTTTTTGCATGGAGTTCTGTTGATTTGAAGAAATATGATCCTACTATTATTCAACATACCATTCCTATTAAAGAAAATGAGAAGCCTTTTAAATAGAAGCTGAGGAGGATTAATCCACTTCTCATGCCTCTAATTGAGAAGAAAATTAAGAAACTCTTTGATGCAAAAATTATTTTCCCTGTCAGATTCTCAAAATGGCTTTCTAACTTCGTACCAGTCAGGAAAAAGAGTGGAGAAATCATAATCTGCATTGACTTCGAAAACTTAAACAAAGCTTCTCTGAAGGACAATTATCCTCTCCCAAAGATGGACCAAATTCTACAAAACATTGTTGGTTACCAAAGGATGTCTATGTTGGATGGATTTTCAGGATACAATCAGATACTAGTGCACCTAGATGACCAGGAGAAAATTTCTTTTACTACACCATGGGGGACATTCATGTATGCCAAGATGCTCTTTGGTCTGATGAATGCAACATCGACCTTTCAAAGAGAAATGGGCATTGCCTTTGCTGAGGAGAAGGATAAGTTGGTGGTTGTTTATCTAGATGACATAACAGTATTCTCAAGAAGAGAGGAAGACCATCTGAAGCATCTGGAGAAAGTTCTGTTGAAATGTAGAAGGTTTGGTATTTCTCTTAATCCCACTAAGATTATTTTCAATTGAACTTCTGGAAAGTTGCTTGGGCACATTATATCTAAATATGGGATAAAGATTGATCCAAACAAAGTCAATTTCATTTAGAAAGTAGATCTGCCTAGAAGCAGGAAGGAAATTTAGTCTTTCCTTGGAAGAGTGAATTTTGTGAGAAGGTTTATTCCCAATTTTGCTGAAATTGTCAAAGATATAACTAAGATGCTGAAGAAAGGAGCTGACATTAAATGGATAGTTGAAGCAAAGAAATCATTTGAGGAAATCAAGAAGGCACTCACTCAGGCCCCAGTGTTGATTAGCCCATATTTTTCAAAGGAATTTCTGGTTTTTACATTTTCATCAGAAAACACAATTGCTGGAGTTTTGTTGTAGGAAGGACAACAAGGTACTAAACAGCCCATTTCATTCTTTAACAGAACCCTTTCTAACTCATAGTTGAATTATAACTGTAGAAATTTCTTGTTTTCCCACCCCGGTTTTCAGTTTCACCTTATTTCACCTTTTAGTTAAATGTCATTTCCCATATCCTTACATTCAACAACAAAAAATTAATTTTTTGTTGAAAACACAAATTCTGGAAAATTTACAGAATGTTGGAAAATGCAGAAATAAAAATCAGCAAGCTTAAAACAGTCATTCACACATTTTAACATAGATATTTTTGGTCAACATGACCCTGGAAAAACCCCCTACAACTCTTGGGGAAAACTAGTTTGAGAGCTTCTCTTTTATTTTTCTGAATATTTCTTTTTACAGTGAAACAAGAAAAAATCAGAAAAAATTCTAGCAACCAATTTACAGACTTATCTCAATTTCCGTGCTTGCACACTACCTCGAAAATTGGGCCAAATCAGCAATAACAAGAAACAGAAAATTTACAGCACCTTAGGACAGCATTAAATGTTGTACAGCCACCTCGATAAGAATGCCGAAACAGTCTTACTTTGCTGTACGGACTGTACAGATTTTGTACAGCAACCTCTCTTGAAATCTGTGCCAAAAAACAAAGCTGTAGCTGCTATCCTCTTCCTCGGTTTTTGTGCCAGAAATGACAGCCACCCTCTTCCTTGAAAAACGTGCCTGATTTTTGTGCCTTGGAGTGTGTGCTTGTTGTTGTACCCTCTTCCTCAATTTATGTGCCTCTTCACTTGGAAACACTGCCTCTCCTTTGTTGTACGGATTTTTTTCCTCGGTATGTGTGCCAATAAATGTTGCTGTACCTTTGCTGAAATCTCTTCACTGCTGCCCTCCTTCTTCTCACTGCTCAGAAAAATCTCCAGCTCTCCTTCTCTCCTTCTCCCAATCTGCTCATGAAAGAATGAATGACCTTCTCCTCATTTCCCTCCTTTAACCTAACCCTAAGTGACTTTTGGGGAATCCCTAAATCCAATGGCTGAAATAGATTGAGATCTAGGGCTGAGATTAAATGTTCATTTAAATCTCACTTTCTATTTTTTAATTCACCCCACTTTAATAAAGACCCACATAGTCATTTATTTCCAAAGTCACTTTTCCTTTCTAATTTTACATTGACTTTATTAAAGTCACTTTAAAATTAGACTTTAGTAACTTTATCACTTAAAGTCACTTTTAAATTAGACTTTAGTAACTTTATCACTTAAAGTCTCTTTTAAATTAGATTTGACTTTATAAAAATTATAAAGTCACTTTAGGAGAAAAATTAAATTCTTTTGGACACTTTTCCCTAGGCCAAAGATCAAAGTCTTAGGGAACCACCTGTCCTCCGGTACCAAATTTCAACACTCCCTCTTACCGAGGAAGGTGTTCCTCACCACACCCATCTTGTCTCTGAAGTAGACATGCTTGCCCAGTGGTAAGGCTTTGGTAAGAATATCTGCAACCTGCTCATCAGTGGGAATATACTCAAGCTTCACAGCTCCTTTCTGAACATAGTCTCTGATGAAGTGATATTTGATCCCGATATGCTTTGACCTGTCATGAAATACTGGATTCTCCGTGAGTTTAATGCAACTCTGATTATCACAGTAAATCACTGAAGGTCTCAACGGGTGACCAAATAAGCCAAACAACATCTTGCGAAGCCAGATGGCCTCACAACTAGCTAGACTGGCTGCCATATACTCTGCTTCCGCTGAACTCAATGCTACTGACTGCTGCTTTCGGCTGAACCATGACACCATTGCCGAACCCAACCCAAAACAACACCCTGAAGTGCTCTTCCTATCAGAAGCACAACCTGCCCAATCAGAATCAGTGTAACCTGCCAATCTCACTCCATCCCCCTGCCTGTAGTCCAGACCATAATCCACTGTCTCCTGCAAGTACCGCAAAATGTGTTTTGCAGCCACCCAGTGAACCTTCCTAGGCTCACACATAAACCGAATCATCGTGTTGACTACAAAACAAATATCTGGTCTAGTGTTGACCAAATACATCAAGGAACCAATCAGTTGTCTGTACAATGTGGGATCCACCAACTCGGAATCCGAAGCATGGAGCTTCTTCCAGTTGGTGATCATCGGTGTCGACATGGGTTTACAGTCCTCCATGTGGAATTTGCCAAGGATGTCCACAATATACTTCCCCTGCCCCAGGAAGAAATGTCCCTCCTCCTGCCACACCTCCAAACCCAAAAAGTAATGCATCAAGCCAATGTCCTTCTTCTCAAACTCCGCTGCAAGATCTCTCTTGCAGTGCTCTATGAGTCTCTCTGCACCTGTAATGACAAATTCATCCACATACAGCACCAGAATGAGAGGCTCCTCACCTATCACAATATAGTAAAGGTTCGGATCTGCCTCACTCTTTGTGAAACCCATCCCTTGCAAGTATGTATCTATCCTGGAGTACCAAGCTCTGGGAGCTTGCTTCAGGCCATAAAGGGCCTTCTTCAGTCTGCACACATGGGACTCCTTCCCATGCACCTCAAAGCCCTGTGGCTGCTCAATGTACACCTCCTCCTGTATGAAGCCATTGAGAAATGTGGTCTTCACATCCATCTGGTGGATCTTCCAACCCATCTCTGCTGTTATCGATATAATGGAGCGGATCGAAGTATATTGAGCCACGGGAGCGAAGGTCTCCTCATAATCAACTCCCTCTACCTGGAAGAACCCTCTAACCACAAACCTCGCTTTGAATTTCTTAATGCTACCATCTGCAGCATGCTTTACCTTGTAAAGCCATCTGGAAGTAACCACGGATTTTCCCTCAAGCCTCTGCACCACCTCCCAAACATCATTCTTCATGATAGAAGAATACTCCTCCTGCATGGCCTCTCTCCAGACCTGCTGGCTAGCTGACTCCTCATAGCTAGAAGGCTCAGAGTCAAGGATGTTGGTAGCCATTGCCATATAGCTACAAAACCTCTCAGGTGGTCTTCTCTCTCTTACTGGCCTCTTAGGCCCAGCAACAGATGTGACCTCTCTCAAGGTGTCCTGAAGCCACTTGGGCTTCCTCTTCCCTGAGCACACTTCTCCCACTGGAGAATGAAACTCCTCCTCCTCATCGTCATCAGGAGCCTGAACTCCTGACTGTATGTCTGTTGTCCTCCTGCCTGCACCTGAACCTATAGAAGCTGAGGTACCATGTGAACTGTCCATCAGTGGACTCCCTAGTGAACTGCTCTGTGGACTGCTCTGCATGCTGCCCGAAGCACCACCCCTCTGACTCTGCGAGCCACTGCTCACTGACGGACCTAACATCGTCATAGATGTACCTCCAGATCCTCCTGATCCCTGCCCACTGGATCCCTGCGACTGACTCAACTATTGCTGAGGGTCTGGCTGATCTAGATACTCTAACTCTCGTGACCTCCTAAAGGCCCTATCCTCCTCGAACTTCACATCCCGCCTGACAACAACTTTCCTCTGTGTAGGAATGTAAATCCTAAAGGCCTTTGAGGTCTCACTGTAGCCCACAAAGATACCCTTCTCTGTGGTGGGCTCTAGTTTGGTCCTCTTCTCCTTGGGTATGTAGGAGTATGTGATGCACCAAAAGATACGAAGATGACCAATATCAGGTTTCTTCCCAGAAAAAGCCTCCTCCAGAGTCATATGCCCCAAGGCACGATGCAGACTCCTATTCTGCAAATAAACAGTAGTGTTGCAGGCCTCTTCCCACAAAAATAATGGCAACCCCTGATCATGTAACATGGCTTTGGCAGCCCCTCCAATGGATCTGTTCTTCCTCTCCGCAACCCCGTTCTGCTGGGGGTTGTAAGGAACAGTGAACTCTCTCCAAATGCCTGCCTCCGCACAATAGTCAACAAACTCTCCAAGGGTGTACTCTCCTCCATTGTCCGACCTCAAGGAATTGATCTTCCAACCTATTTGTGTCTCCACAAGAGCTCTGAACTCCTGAAACCGCTTGAAGACCTCACTCTTGGTCTTCAAGAAATAAATCCAGGTCCTCCTGGAGTGATCATCAATGAATAAAACATAGTACTCATATCCACTCAAGGAAACATGAGACATCCAACTGCTCACATCGGAATGAATCAAATCAAGTATCCCAGTCGCTCTGCTGTCACTGCTGGGAAAAGGGGATTTGGAAAACTTGCCCATCGCACATCCTCTGCAAGTATCAAAGTGATCAGTACTGAAATCTGGCACACCTGTAGTGATCTCCCGCAAGGTCCTCAAGGCTCCATGATACATATGCCCCATCCTGCGGTGCCAAATATCACACAGCTCAGAACTGCTAGGTCTGTTGTCGGTACTACTGCTCAATGCCAAAAGGGGATGAAATGCAAACTTGTACACCTTTGCATGGCGTACACATATCACTCTAGTTGAATCAGCTGGAGCGCCCCTGGGATACATCAGTACCTGTCCACCCCTGAACAGTATCTCATATCCTCTATCCTCCAAAGCTGAGATGGATATGAGGTTCTTCCTCATCCCTGGCACATAAAGAACATCTTACACCTTCAAGGGAGGTTTAGACTCCCTCTGAAATGTCAGTGTTCCCACACCGACTGCTCTAACAACTCTGTCATCACCAAGTACTACCTCTATATCAGTGCCACTCTCTGAAAGCTCTGAGAAGTACTCGCGGACTCCTGTCATATGACGTGAAGCCCCACTGTCCACATTCCAGATACCCGAATATGCTCCGCTAGTCGAGGGAAATGCATGCTCCCTCTAAACCTATGTGGCAGGTAATCCTGCACTAGAGGACTCACATGCAATGAACCCAAATTCCCGGTCAAAGCGATCTGCAAAGTCCTCAACCTCTGCTGATGCTGCCATGCTCTGTTTCTTCCCCTTCTTCTTCTTCTTCTCCGGACACACAACTGCATAGTGTCCCATCTTCTGACAATTCCAACACTTCACCTTGGAATAGTCCTTCTGTGTGTTACCCTGTTTACCTTTACCTTTACCTTTGCCCCCACCATTACTTGTGGAAGTTTGTTTCTTCCCTTTGCCTTTCTTGCCTCCTGCCAACAGTGCTACATCCTCATCCTACTCAACTAGCTTGGCTGCCCCAAGCTGACCTTTCCCGATCTCTTTCTGAATGCAATCATCCCAAAACCTCTCACATCTGGGAAGGGTCTTATGTGCACAAACCCCATCAGCAAAGTTCATCCATGAACTGGGGAGGCCATTCACTGCTATCCGCACCAACTCAGTGGGTTGAATGACCTCTCCAATTTCTGCCAACTCATTTCTCACATTAGTAATATTTGTGAGATATCTAGCTGCGCTATCAGTCTTACCCATCTTAATGGTTTTTAGCTTCTCCTTCAGGACCATTTTCCGGTTCCCATTGGTACTCTGGTAGAGATTGGACAACGCTATCCACATCTCATGAGAATTTCTCTTTCCTCTCACATGAGGAATGCAATGGTCTTTGATTCTGTCTAGAATCAGTCTCTTACCCTTGTTTTTCTTCCTATTATATGCTGCCAACTGAATAGCATCAGTAGGCACATTAACAGGTTGCTGTGTGGTATGAACCATGATATCCCAGACTTCTGCCTCCTCAAAGATACTCTGCATTCTCTCCTTCCAAACGCTGTAATTGGTATGCCCATCCAACCTATCCTCCACCCTCAATCCCAATGACATCCTGCTATCCTAAAACTGAAAAATAGCACTGTGGTAGTAAAGATAAAAATTCTGTTTGTGAAAAAATCAGCTTGCTGGAATTTTCTGAGTGAAAAATCAGCAGGTTGTATTTTTCTCCTTGCTGTCCCAAACTGCACTTTCAGCACTCAAGCTCTGATACCATGTAGAAATTTCTTGTTTTCCCACCCTGGTTTTCAGTTTCACCTTATTTCTCCTTTTAGTTAAATTCCCTTTCCCATATCCTTACATTCAACAACAGAAAAATATTTTTTTGCTGAAAACACAAATTCTAGAAAATTTACAAAATGCTGGAAAATGCAGAAATAAAAATCAGCAAGCTTAAAACAGTCATTCACACATTTTAACACAGATATTTTGGTCAACATGACCCTGGAAAAACCCCCTACAACTCTTGGGGAAAACCAGTTTGAGAGCTTCTCTTTTATTTTTCTGAATATTGCTTTTTACAGTGAAACTGGAAAAACTCAGAAAAAATTCCAGCAACCAATTTATAAACTTATCTCGATTTTTGTGCTTGCACACCGCCTTGGAAATTGTGCCAAATCAGCAACAACATAAAACAAAAAATTTACAGCACCTTAGGACAACATTAAATGTTGTACGACCACCTCGAGAAGCGTGCCAGAACAGTCGTACTTTGCTGTACAGACTGTACAGATTTTGTATAGCAACCTCTCTTGAAATCCATGCCAAAAAACAGAGTTGTAGTTGTTGTCCTCTTCCTCAGTTTTTGTGCTGGAAACAACAGCCACCCTCTTCCTTGAAAAATGTGCCTGATTTTTGTGCCTTGGAGTGTGTGCTTGCTGATGTACCCTCTTCCTCGATTTATGTGCCTCCTCACTTGGAAACAATGCATCTCCTTTGTTGTACAGATTTTCTGCCTCGGTATATGTGCCAATAAATGATGTTGTACCTTTGTTGAAATCTCTTCACTGCTGCCCTCCTTCTTCTCACTGCTCAGAAAAATCTCCAGCTCTCCTTCTCTCCTTCTCCCAATCTACTCATGAAAGAATGAATGACCTTTTCCTCCTTTCCCTCCTTTAACCTAACCCTAAGTGACTTTTGGGGAATCCCTAAATCCAATGGCTGAAATAGATTGAGATCTAGGGCTGAGATTAAAAGCTCATTTAAATCTCACTTTCTATTTTTTAATTCACCCCACTTTAATAAAGACCCACTTAGTCATTTATTTCCAAAGTCACTTTTCCTTTCTAATTTTACATTGGCTTTATTAAAGTCACTTTAAAATTAGACTTTAGTAACTTTATCACTTAAAGTCACTTTTAAATTAGACTTTAGTAACTTTATCACTTAAAGTCACTTTTAAATTAGATTTGACTTTATAAAAATTATAAAGTCTCTTTAGGAGAAAAATTAAATTCTTTTGGACACTTTTCCCTAGGCCAAAGATCAAAGCCTTAGGGAACCACTTGTCCTCCGATAACCAAATTTCAACAATAACATCTTATAGAAACAGGCATATGCTTTGGTCAAAGCCATCAAAGACTTAAAAATTTATATTTTGCATTCTCATGTCATAGCATTTGTGCGTAATGTTGTAGTAAAGGACATCTTGACTCAAGTTGATCCTAATGGTAAGATAGGGAAGTGGATAGCTAACTTGCTGGAGTATGATATAGAAATCAGACCTACAAAATTGGTGAAAGGTCAGGGGCTAGCAAAGTTGATGGCACAATCCAATTTTGACTGTCTTGATATGAATTTTATTGCAGAAATTTCATAATTATTAGATGAAGATGAAGAGCTCATTCCTATTGAAGAGAATTACATTCTATCAAACTGGTACATAGACATTGTCTTTGTCTTCCATCATCATAGAGCTCCTTTTGAATTTACTAAATCTAAAACAAGATTTGTGAAGCTGAAATCTCTGAGGTACTGTATCATAGATAAAAATCTATACTGGAAAGATACTGGTGACATTCTTTTGAATTTTTTGCTGGAAGAGAAAGCTAAAAAAGTGATTGAAGAGTTTCATAAAGGAGATTGTGGAGGTCATCACTATTGGAAGGCCACAACAAACAAAATTCTCAGAGCAGGGTACTATTGGCCTACCATGTTCAAAGATGTTTACAAGAAGATAGCTGCTTGCCATGAATGTTAGATTTTTTATGGTAAGAAAAAGCTTGTTCCTTTACCCTTAATGCCAATTTATGTTGAGGTGCCATTCCAGCAGTGGGGGTTAGATTTTATTCGTGAAATTCATGCATCATCTTCAGGTCAGCATCGTTGGATCATGGCGGCAACTGATTATTTCACTAAGTGGATTGAAGTAATCCCAACAAGGCAAGAAAATGATGCATTCATCATTCAATTATTAGAGAATAACATATTCTCCAGTTTTGGTTGTCCTATGAAGATCATTACTGACAATGCACAGGCTTTCAAATCCAAGAGGTTGATCAGTTTTTGTCATCAATATCACATTACACTTGGACACTCTATTTCTTATTACCCATAAGGTAATGGTCTTGCTAAATCTTCTAACAAAAGCATTGTGAGAATAATTAAGAAGGTGCTGCAGGAAAATAAAATATCATGGCATTTGAAGTTGAAGTATGCTTTGTGGGCTAATAGAGTATGTACAAAAAGGTCAATTGGTACTTCACCTTATGAGTTGGTGTATGGAGCTGAAGCCATTTTTCCTACATCCTTGGGAGTGCCTGTTATGAAGTTGTTGCAAGGATTAGAGGAGGAGCCTAATGCTATTCAGAGGAGAATAAACCAGTTGATAGCTCTGTTGGAAAAAAGGGAGGAAGTATATAACAGCAATCAGCAGTCTCAAAACAGAATAAAGAAGACATTTGACAAGAAGGTCAAAGAGGAAAATTTCCAGATTCAAGATGTGGTATTGAAGTGGGAGGCCAGAATTGAAGAAAAGGGGAAACATGGTAAGTTTGAGAATATCTGGAAAGGTCCATTCATAGTAGTTGCATTCCATGGAAACAACACATACCTACTGTAGGAGATGGATGGAAAACCTTGTGCTGGAGGGCCTGTCAATGGCGGGTTTTTGAAGCACTATTCCTCTTAAGTTCTACTAATTTTTCACTCCATTGTATATATTCCATTTTGTTATGATTTTCTGCTAATAAAGAAAATTTGATCATCAATATTGAGCCTGAGGTGAAATCCATTAGAGTTTGAAGAAATCTTGGTAAATTCAGAGTTTTTATTTTCAAAAAATATGGATGGCACTGGAACTACAGGTTCTTTTGTGCACCATAGGGGCACTCCATCCCAAGTGGAGCCACTATTATCACTTAGAAATGTGAAACATTACTTGACATGGTCATATACTTCATTTATCAAAGGTCTCCTTAATTCATTCAAATTGGTATAGGAAAATTTCAATTTTTACATGTTTAACCTATCCTAAGGTTCAAAGCCACCTCTATTTTAGGTCATGTAATGTCCCATCAGTCATCATTAGGTGTCATTTTTTATTTCCCAAGCATTTAAATTTGAAAAATGACACTTTATCCAATTTTACAACCTTTTGTAGAGTTTTATATTGCAAAACAACAGTTTTCGCTACGAAACTACCTAATAGTTTCATAGCGAAACTGTCAGAGAATGAACTAGCTACGCTAAAAAAAATTGTTTCCATGTCTATCTTGTCAAACTCGATGCAAAGTGTCAGTTCATGATTGGAGGAGTTAGGGTGGAGGTCATTTGAGTTTGTTAGGCTTAATTCAAACGTATAAAGCCAACTCTAAGATCATCATTAGCATTTTTAGCATGCATGTGTCATGATTAAGGCATGAGTTTTCATTCAAACCATAAAACCTTACCCAATTATTATTTTTGTCACACTTCGCTTTATCTTTGCATTTTATTGAAGTTCTGGAGAGCTGCTTCATCGAGCCAAGTATGTTGTTGGCATTTTCAAAGGTTGCAGGTGTGATCAAGCAAGCAAGGCTGAGAATATATAAAGTCACCATGGCTGCAATGAAGAAAACTAACAAGGTGGTCATTGCCACAGATATGAGCCCATGGACATGAATTTTCTAAATTAAGACCCAAATTCCATGGAGGTATTCAGAATAACAGGTTTATTGCAATTCTACCAAAGGTTATAGGGTTGTCATCTACAGGTTTCTAAATATTTTTCTAATAGTTTCATTGGGACAGCTTCAAAGGTGGGAATGCTAAACCTCACAGTAACACCAGACAGCATTTCAGCGGCAACAGGAATCCCTAGAGGAGGGTAACAGTGGTTTAAAGGCATCAAGTTCACCATGTAGGATCGCAGAGAGTTCATCAAGCCAGAGCATAGTGAAATTGATCTCACAAATGTTATCCTGAGGAGTTACATGAAGCACAAATATTCAAAGTTGTTGATGATTATTCAGAATTACTTTACCTGTGAAGGAAGGTTTCACATGGTCTACTCCTAGCACCTTAGGCTTCTGCTGCATTTTGTGGTAAGATGTCTCTTGACTTGCCCTTTTACTTATACAGAATTCTAGGTAAAATGCCAGATAAGGTTCAAGTTAAAATAGAAGGAAATGAAACTTCTCTCTTTCATCATTATTTGATTAAGTTGTTGGTGTTAGAGGAGTTGAAGAGATTAGGCAGAGATTGGACATCCTTTCTATTCATGAGTGGTTTTGAAGTTGATGTTGTCACTCCTAAAAGAGTTCCCAAACCTAGAATTATTTCATCACCAACAATGGCAGAGGAAGCTGAAGAAGGGAATAGATCATCCCCACTAGGACTAGTGAACATGAAGACAGATCCCTTGCAGAAGACTGACACACCTAAAACTACACCTGCAAAACAGAAGAAAAAAATTAGCAAACAGAGCAGCAAGAGAGTTACTAGGAGCCAAAAAATGGTAAAGGGTAACTTAGAGGACATCTTGCATGCAATTGATATTGAATAAAATCCCATTGTCCAAGTTTAAGACATAGGAGATGGAGGGAGAAATCTTAAGAAAGGTAAGATGGCTAAAAAGTTATAGTTTGCAGGTGATGATGTTGGTTTCATGTTTCAAGCTAGAAAGCCAATGACCAAACATGCAAGAAAGGTCATGGAAAGCAGCAAAGAGACTTAGAAGGTCAGCGAAACTTTCCAGCCACCAAGCATCATAGATCTCTTCTCACTTTGAAACCCTTAAGGAACAGTTGAAAGAGGCAGGTGAAGAGATATCAGTCTTGAAGAAAGAGGCAAAGAAGCATAGAGCTGAAATGGTTCAATTTGAACCACGGAGGAAAATCTAGGAATATCAAGTCACAAGTGTCTTAAAGACCTTGGACAATACAGAAAAGTTGATAAAGTGGACTCAGCCACTAAGAAGAGAGTTCAAGCACATAAAAAAGGTAAACCTGCACTTGCAATCCAATAATAGGACATTGAAGGACCAAGTGAAATATCTTCAAGAGTAATTGGATCTGATTCATGAAGAGTTGGAAAAGAAAGGTTTGAAGATGACAGTGGTGGAAGAGCCTATTAGCCAACTGATTTTTAATGAAAAAGAAACACCACGGGACTAACAACTTGAGATGAGATATGCCTTAGGAGGACCATAACATGCAGAAATCTAATTTTTGCAGTCGGAGGTCAGATTTTGAAGACAATTTTGAAAGGGGAAATTTCTGGGTTTTTACACAGTTTTGTAGCATACCTCAGGCTTGAAGCCAGGAATATGCTACGAAAAAACCTGTAGGTGCATTTTTGCTTTTAAAATCAGTTTTTTCATGTTTCAAGGAGGGAGATTCATGGTGGTAAGTTGTCATGACTTGATAAACATGATGGGACAACAAAGAAGTGAAGTAAATGGATGCAGAAGCCACTTTTTCCACACTACCAAAACTCGCTACGAAATTGTTCTATTTTCGTAGCGAGCAATTGTTGGAGGTTTTGAGCATCTTAAAAGCAGTTTTTTCCATCTGTAGTCCTCCAGCATATCAAGGGAGCTTATCATCAGATATTTATGACCCAAAAGGAGTGCCATGAAGACAGGTCATCAGAAAAAAAAAAAAAAAAAAAAAAAAAAAAAAAAAAAAAAAAAAAACCCTTGAAGATAAGGGTCATACATTCCTAAAAAACAGGGTTATGCTCCACAAATCTAGGGATGTTTTAAATATTTGAAGTGGAAGAGAACTTTTTCATGTGTCCTTCAAGCATGTGATATTTATTTTGTAACCATCATGTAACTGTTTCATAGATAATATAGAGCAATGTAATAAATAGGGGTTAGAGTCCTATTAGGAGATGGTTTCTTTAAAGGGTAGCTGTCAATTTTCTGTTAGAATTTATGTATTTCAGTTATGAAAGGTGTCATAGGAGAATTCAAGGATCTAGCCACCAGAAAGATCATCCTTTTTGTAAATAATGTCTATTTAAAGACAAAACATCGAAGTAGTAAAGGGTTGGAGAACATTTGCACCAAATTGTTGCTTTTATGTTATTGACAAATATCAGTAATACAAAGTGACATTCTTCTTGACAAACCTGAGATTCTCATGAGGTTTTTGATGTCTTATTGATATATATCTTTATTTTTTATCACTTGCAGTAGATTTCATCTCTATTACTCAGAATTCATAATTTTATGCTCTGACTTCCTTTAGTAATGAAATGACTATGTTTTCCTATGTTTTATCTGTGATTTGCCTATGTTAAAGACCTCTATCTACTTCATCTTCCATGTGAAGAACCATTGTCACTAAAACTACTGATTGTTGACTCCATAAGCCCAACGGTAGCAGCCTGCATTTTCAACCTGCAATCATATAAAACAAGTTACAATTCCATAGAGTTAGCCATCTAGTACTATCATTATTCAAAATCATAAACCCCCCATGAGAGAGCCCTCTCAAACTGAAGTGGCTAATATTCAATTAGAAGTGGTTTGAAATAGTTACATTGAGTTGTTTGATGAGCAGCCAATCAAGTACAATTTTGTGATAACACAGTGAATGTTAACCAGCTCCAGGTTGCATTTTATAGGATTTTTTCCAGTGAATGTTAACCAAGTCCAAGTTGTGACGTGGAGAAGTAATGCTCGAGGATATAGACTCAGAAGTTGGAAAGTGGAAATTTGCTCAACAATTGACAATGGGAGGATCCGGTGCAGGTGAAACTCCTGAAGTGAAGGTCATGGGCGATGAAAAAATTCAGTAAATGTTTTTGAACATGCAGCGGATGTTGGGAGAACTCTACGAAGATAAGAAGGTGAGATATGCAGCTTCTTCTTCAAAGGCAAAAAATAAGGAAAAGGGAAAAGGAAAAGTTGATAAACCTCCTTCTCCTCCATCATCTTCATCATCTTCTTCTTCTTCTTCTACCATTTCAGATTTTGAAAGAGAAAATTAACCTCAGAAATCATCTCTTTTGAAACTTGTTGTAAAATTTTAACTACCTATTTATGATGGCGAAATAAATCCTGAAAAGTTAGATAACTGGATTAAATAGTTAGAAGTTTATTGTAGAATTCAAAACATTTCTGATGAAAGAACGAAAATTCAATTAACTGCACTTAGAATGGGGATAACATCTTTAATCTAGTGGGAAAGTAAAACTCAAGTAGATTTAAAGTGGAAAGGTAAAGCCATTTCTTCATGTTCTAAGTTTTTAAAAGCTCTCAAAAACAATTCTATCCTTTTGGATACATGAAACAAGATGTTATTGATTGGCAGCATTTGAGGCAAGGTAAAGGGAAGAACATTCAGGAGTTCATAAAGCAATCTTTGGCACTGGGGATTCCATTGGATACACGTGAAACTTTATTAAAGTACATTGGCAGTTTACATTTTTATTTACAACGTAGATTAGTGATGTTTAATCCCAGTGACTTTGATGAAGTATTTGTTCGAGCCATACATATTGAATCAGGTGGTAGATCATTCAATTTTTCACATAAAGCATCCAAACAGTTAGACATCAAGGATTCCAAAGTCAGCAACAGGAAGAGCAGTTCAAAGGGAAAGAAACAGCAACAACTCATAAGGAAAGCGAAAGACCTACTTGTACTCACTGCCAAAAGATCAAACATGATGAAGCCAAATTTTTGAAACTTCACCCTGAACTCAAACCAAAAAAGTTCTAGAAAAAGAAAGGTGAAAAGAAGGCTAATACAACAATCCAACAAGATTTGGGCTCCGATTCAGGTGATGAAAGGAAAATAACCACAATGGTTTTGACAGGTAAAATTTATGACGTTTCTAGTACTTCTGCATCTTCTTCAAACATAAATCATCTGGATGAGGATAAAAAAGTAGAATTATTTCACATAAGGATAACTTCACACAAAAATAGATACATTATTTGACAGTGGATCACAGGAAAATTTATTATCTGAAGAATTAGTTAAGAAATTGGGTTTGGAGACACAGAATCATCCAAGACCATACCCATTAGGTTGGCTAAAAGAAAAGACTCAGATTAATGTTACAAATTAGTGTCATTTAAAATTTTCCATCACAGCTAATTACATTGATGAAGTGGATTTAGATGTGATTCCATTAGACATATGTGGAGTAGTGCTAGGAAGTACTTATCTCTATGATCGTGATGATGTGTTTCATAGGAAAGAGCATAAATATCACCTTAAGAAAGATGGGAGCGAATACATTGTCAGGGCACATAAAATAAAAACACACTTGGATTTAGTTACTGCTAATCAGATGAAGAGGCTAATAAGTTCAAGTAAAATATATGTACTCATGGTTGTAAAAGAACAACATAAGGATCAACATGATGCTTTTTTCAGGTTGTGAATCTCAATTTAAATATAGTTTGGTTAAACTGGTAGATTCTTTTCAAAGTCTATTTAAAGAACCAAAACATTTGCCTCCTAAATGGGAAATACAACATGAGATACAATTGATGTCTAATGCCCCTCCTAATTTCGGAATGTATCGCATGCCAGTCGTACAAAACAAAGAAATAAAGAAACAAATCCAAGAGCTGGTTGAAAAAGGCTTCATTCGACCCAGTTCATCTCCATGTGGTTCACCAATAATTTTGGTTCCTAAGAAAGACAGGACACGGAGAATGTGTGTTGACTTCAGGGCCTTAAAAAAAATCACAATCAAGAATATGTATCCTCTTCTAGGATAGATGATTTACTTGACTAGTTGAAAAATGTTGTCTATTTCACTAAGTTGGATTTGCGTAGTGGGTATCATCAAATTCGCATTGCAGAAAATGACATCTGGAAAACTGCATTTAAAACTAGGCAGGGAATATTTGAATGGTTAGTGATGCCTTTTGGTTTGTGTAATGCTCCAGCAACTTTCATGCGGGTTATGAATGATGTATTATGTCCATACATTGATAAATTTGTCATAATCTACTTAGTTGATATCTTGATTTTCATTTATAGTATGGAAGAGCATGTTAGGCATGTTAAATAGGTCTTTGAAGTGTTTCAAAGGGAAAAATTGTACCTTAAACTATCCAAATGTGAGTTTGGGAAAACTTCATTGATGTACCTTGGTTACATAGTTGGAGGTGGTCATTTAAAAATGGATCTAGCTAAAATCGATGTGATTGTTAAGTGGCCAATACCATAGAATGTAACTGAAGTTAGGAGTTTTCTAGGTGCAATTCAATATTGGAGAAAATTCATTTCTCAGTTTTCTTTTACTGCATCACACTTACATGCTTTAACATGTTCTAAAGTTTCCTTTCAATGGGGAGGGAAACAAAAAAAATCTTTGATACACTTAAGCAGAAAATTTTCACAGCACCAAACTTAGCTTTACCAGATCTTCAACAACCATTTGAAATTGAAACAGATGCTAGTGGTTATGCAATGGGTGCATTCTTACTTCAAAAAGGGAAACCTATTTGCTTTCATTCAGAAACTTTTTCTAAGGAAGTTGCAAATTATCTGACATATGATAAATAACTATTTCCTTTGGTTAAAAGTGTTAAGAAATGGAAACACTACTTAATGGGTAAGGAAATAGTGATTCACACAAATCATCAGTCGCTTTAGTACATTTAGTCTCAGACTAAGTTTCAACAATCTTTCCATTACATATGGATGGTATTTCTTCAACAATTTCACTTAGTTATTAAGTACAAGAAAGGTGTAACAAACAAAGTAGTTGATATGTTGTCTAGACCATCTTTGAATGCTTTAGTAATGTTGCAAAATAGTCCTTTAAAACTTGAAAGTTATTTAGAACCATATAGTACAGATGTTGATTTCAAAGATATTTATGAATCACTAACTCATGGTACTCAGGTGGAAGAAGTCAATTTTCATGTTCATGACAGGTTGTTATATCATCTGGGTAAGTTGTGCATACCACATATAGAAAGGGCGCATGTTTCTCGGGAAGCACATTCTTCTTGCATTTCAGGACATTTTGGCGTAAGCAAGACAATGGCGCAAATTCAAAGGTATTTTTATTGGCCTCACGTGTATGAAACAATGTTAAGTACATTAAAGGATGTGTTATGTGTTCAACAAGAAAACCAAGCAATCGAAATATTGGCTTGTATATGCCACTTCCAGTTCATTCGTGACCATGGGACAGCATTTCCATGGACTTTGTTGGAGGACTTCCTATGTCCAGGAGAGGGCACGATTACATGTATGTCGTGATTTATCGTTTCAGCAAGATGTGCATTCTTGTTCCATGCAAAAAGAAAGTGAACGTTGAACATACTGCACAGGTGTTCTTTCAACAGGTATGGGTTCATTTTTGGTTACCTACTCCCATCATTTCTGATCGAGACACTCGCTTTGTAGGATATTTTTGGTCCACATTGTGGGGACTCATGGACACAAAGCTGAAGAAGAGCACAACTTTTTATCCACAGACCGACGGGCAGACAGAAGTGGTGAACATGACAGTGATACATATTCTTTGAGGTTACTACAGCAAACATCCCAAGTTGTGGGATTAATATTTACCTTATGAGAAACATGCTTACAATCGAGCCTTACATTCTTCGACTAAGCAATTTCCATTTGAAACATGTTTCGGGTATCTACCAAAGTCACCAATGGGTTTCATGTTTGGTGAAGAATATAAAGTGGATGAACACGATGATTCAAATAAAGTAGTTAAGCTCATTCAATGGATACAACAGATACATGAAGCAGTGCAGGATCAGTCAGAGAAGAGTCAGGCCAAGTAAAAAATGCACCATGACAAGGATCGAGTGGATCATCATTTTCAGGTCAGTGATCAGGTATGGTTGTATGTTAGTAAAGACAGGTTGAAAGGTGAAGGTAAGAAACCAAAAGCCATTAGGTATGGTCCTTTCAAGGTTGTGTAAAATATTGGAAATAATTCTTTACAGTTATATTTACCTCCTTACATGCGTATTTATTCAGTTGTAAATGTAGAAAATCTGAAGTTGTATGAACCTCCGATGATCATTGATCCAGAGGAAGATACATTGATTCCTACCATTGATGATTTGGCACCGGAGTATATGAATGAGTTGCAAGAAGATAAAATCTTGGACAGGAAGGTTCGCTCTTCAAGGCATAGAGATGTTGAATATCTTCGAGTGGGACTCAAGGGCATGAATCCTAGCAAGGCAAGGTGGATGGAGATCGGAAGAGTGAGGGAGCTATACCCTCACCTGATATCTACTTAAATCAAACTTTTGTTGGTCCAAAATATTTCAAGTGGAGAGGATTGATCCAGGAGGATCTTGCAATAGTTCAAATCGACAGGGAATTCCAGTATCATCTTCAGTTTCTCTAGCGTTCTAGATGAAAGAGGAAGTCTTCGATTTATTCTATGGTGCAAAGAAATCACAAGTGACTAAATTGTGTGCAAATGTGATGGTAAAAGGTGGTTAAACATGTTCATGGTATTAAACATAAGCTAAGGTGAAAATGATGTGGTAAATCCTAAGGTGGAAAACTATAGTCCTAAGCCTAAGTGGTGTAATGTTGAAAGTATGTGGTGAATTCTATAACTAGCGCAAATGTTATATAACAATACTATTGACAAAAGCTATGTTAATAGGTTTATAAACCATGTTATAAGTTTCGGACTATGTAAAAAATATGTAATAAACCATATAACTGTCTAACTGAAGCTTGAACGTGTAGGCAAAGTGCATTTGCAATGATATATGAACGCAGTCGAAACATCTACCACGCATTTTTTGGAGATGACCACCAAAATACCACAACCTTTGGGCAGAGTTGACCGCAGAAAATTGTCACATGCGAGATTTATTGCAAAGTTGTAGAACCTCCGGACCTAACCTGCAAGGTGGCATTTCGCAGTTAGTCTGCCAACCTGTCACATGGAGCAATTACCCGCACTTTCAAAGATTTCCATCGTTAGCCAGATCGTCAAGGTATATTTTTAATATATGGTTTATTTTGGGTTTTAAATTAGATATGCATGCCATGTTAAGTTATCCACCATGAAACAAATTCTAATGTGTAACACTACTATTGCACCGAGAGAAACTATCCACCTAATGTAAAACTAATTTTCTATGTTAAGCCCAAGAGGCCTGAGATGAACCTTGGCCAAATTTTATTTAAATTTTACCTTTGTACCATGATGAGAAGGACTACTTTTTGAAGGCTTATATTCAGAATTTTGTAAGAGAGGTGCAGTTTTTATTTTAAGGGTATCTTGGTCGTCCGGAGGCGCAATTGGGCATGGAGATAGGAGTTGGAAAGCTAGGAGAGAGATTTTTGTTGAAAAATACCAAAGGTGGCTGTGAGCACGTTCATTCTAGTGAATTTATGTGAATAATTCCATAGATCAATCCTTAATAAAACGGACACCCATCTTGAAAGCGAACCCGGAGACGTAGTCCACCAGGCACAAACTCTGTAATCAACGTTTGTTGTCTTTTATCTTTTTTCTTTTCTGAAAATTCATGTTTAATTGTGCTTCTTAAGTTCTAGATTAAGTCATAAAATCAATTGCTTTCCTTCAGCCTTCCACACTAAGCAATCAAGTTAACAATCAATCCACTTAGGAAAATATTCAGTCCTATTTCAGATCTATTTCAAATCAAGCAGGCAAGGAAGTTGAATCACTCCTAAAATAGATTAATTTTAAGTTTAGTTTTACTTGGTCCTATGCCCTGTTCGGTATCATTTCCAAGCTCATAGTAGAACAAAAAACTACTCCATATACCCACACTGTAAGACTAGAAATAGAGAAGTTCATGAATCAAGAGCAGTGGGAATAAAACACTCTATAGGAGGCAGAAGTATAGATGTTACCCATAAAAACTTCACAGACTCCAGTGCCCCAAGAGAAACAGGTAAAAATATTAGGAGAAGATATCTATCCTTTAGTTACACATATTGGGGCAAAGGAATTTCATATCTACAAGAAAAAGCAGAAAAATTGATCTATTAACAGATTTTCTACGGGAAGGAGAAAAGTAGTCCACTATAGTCTTGACAGGTACTTGTGCTACCAGTTTCTGAGGCACTGGGGATATTTTCACATGATCCCCATTCTCCTCAGTCTCTCAAGATCCTTTTATCACATCTCAAGCATTAGAATTGGTTCATGATCAAGTTGAGTTGAACATTTTTGCTAAATACAAGGAGATCAAGAAAATAAATGAAATGTTTAAGGCTTCTACTTATGCACAATTTTGGAAGAAAACAACAACTTCTCAACATAGGCTTATCTCAACTTTTGACACGGAAAAAGGGCAGATGCAGATTACCTTTCTTTAATCATCAATCCCTTTTTCGAAGAAACCAAATGATTACAAGAAATTCGTCTTCACCTTTGATGTTGATCAAATTCAACCTATTTATCAAATGGATATGCATAAGAAAATAGGAGAAATGTTATATTCAACATTAACAAATACTACCATGACATATTTTGATCCAATTGGCTCTAGAGACACACACAGGACAAAGAGGGCTTGAGGAAGCTCAAAAATCAAATTTTTTGGATTGCTCTCGAACTATGTTCAAGTTGAAGATCTTTTTGTCTTGATCGCAATGGCGTGAATGGTTCATCAAACCGAGATCATATGAAAAAGTTAGGAGCAGTCAAAGTTTTGGGTTGACTTGGTTGACTGGGCAGGTTAAGGAAGGTGCGATTTCGACCTTTTTCCAGCCACCGGATTCTGGCAAGCTCAGGCCAAATTCTAGGTGAAACTATGGCCTCATTAAAAGACTCATATGGCCTATTTTCTAATTTTTCAAAATGAACAGTTTCTTTTATTTAAAACAAAAAATAATAATAAAATGAGAGGTGGGCCATGAACCCCGCCCCCCCAAACCAACTCATAACAAAAATGTTGTTATGTTCCGACGATTCGTAACCCCTGCAGACCCCACACCATAACCAACAAACAAACCATATATAACATATATATGTTATATGTATATAACGTATGCAAGGTGCCGACGAGGGTCGAACCCGCCCAACCCACGTGGGCCAACCCCCGAGCGGGAAACACCATAAATGAGGTTAAACACCATCCATGTACATCTTCACTCCTTACAGCACTTGATGCAGTGGCTTACACCATCTTGACACCAAGCCCCGGAGATGTAGTCCCTCCTGGACAAACTCCGTTATCAATGTCTTATGTTTCTCATGCTTGTTATGTTTCCTCTTCTTTACAGCTTGCAGATGATCATTCATGTTCATTAATGCTTTAATTAAATGAAATTATAATTCAGAAGCTGAATTAAAACGTCTTGGTTAAGGGTATCATGAATTTACCCTAATCAAGTGGTATCAGAGCGGTCTTCTTGCTTATTTGGATTGCAGGCATGAACCATTGAACATTCACTGAGATAAGCAATGGAGGATGTCAAAGACATGTACGAGACCATGCTCAAAGTTTCCAAGAGAGAAAACATGTTGTATGAAGCTTATGAGAAACAAACAGTAGATAACGCTAAGCTAAAAGTGCTTCTACAAGAGGATAAGCAGGACAAACATTGATTGCAGCTTCAATTGCAAACCATGACAGAGGCATTAGAGGAATTGATGCACAAGAATGAAAGTCTTCAAGTAGATCATGAGGCATCAAAGGTACTCCTACAGGAAGAGAAGGAGGAGGAGCAGTGTTACACAGTAATTTGTCACCGTCCCTGCAATCCCCATCTCGCCCATTGGAGGGTCGTTTCTATGACCGATAAGCAGTGTCATGCCTTGCAAATACCATCATTGCATCCCTTTCCATGAGGACAACATTCCTTCTGTTGATCATTTCCTGAGCAGACCCCTAAAAACACCTGTTTTTGCATTGGCGCTGGTAGCCCATTATGTACTCGCACCAATGGGGGAAAATTAACACTGAGCCCGCGCCAATTGGCGCTCTGTCCCAGTGTTGCACCCGCGCCACTCTGTTTATGGAAAGTTTTTTAAAAAAGGAGGCGAAGTTTCGATTACAACAACTTCGTGGATGAGTCATCAGGAGTGGTTTCGCCTGGATAACCACGGCCTTCCTCCTTTGGCCTCTTGTTTCAACCATATGGGGAACCTCCCAAAGGATAAGGCCTCCCTTCCACTATTGTAGGGATCCCAACCTCCTCCTCTCCTCTATAAATATAGCCTTCATCCATTGATGAAGGGGCTGGAAAGGCTGAAAGGCTGAAGGGCTGATAGTCTTGAAGTGCCTAAGCTCTGAATCTCCATATTCCCAAGAGCCTTTGTGTTGTAAAGAATCCTCTTTTTCCCTTAAGGCTGACTCAAGTAAGGAGACCATTGTCACGAGACTCTGGAGAGGTTTTCCCTTTCCTTAGCGAGCTTTGCGAGACGTGGACTACTGGAGACCCGTCCGAAGGAGACCGCGACGTCAGAACTTGGTTGTAATCTCTCTTCGCTGGTTATTTAATAGATGATTATGATTATGGTTCCACTCTGTTTTCCATCATGTTAATGCGAGTAATGTCCTTTCTGACTTATGTTTAGTTACGTATGCTAGTTTCTATGCGTGTATCTGTTCGTTTCTTCCATGTGCAGGTGTTCATCCGCAGAGATCGTGGAGGGATTGTGATCTGCCAAGGCTGAGGAACGGGGACGCTTCTTCTTCAGATCCTAGCGTTGGAATCCAGGTAGGCTTCTATCTCCAGCGTTTTCATTCGTAATTAGGAACCTGCGTCATAGCATTGTTTGATTGTTGCTAGACCCCTGCTGGGCTAGTAGGGATCGCCTCTGTCCGTAGAGGGGATTTACCTCCTCAACAAATTGGCGACTCCGCTGGGGATCCAACTTGTTGTTTGATTTGTAAACTATAGACGGAGCCTGAAGTACAGCCAGATAGCCTTCGAAACGCTTTTGCCCTGCATTAGCGGAGTAGATCAACGATGCTTCAGTCAATCTCCGGTTTGGTTTACGGACTGAACAACTTGGAGTTTTGTCTTGCCTTGTCGTTTGTCTCTCGATTCTGCTTGCTTGGTTAGCCTTTTGGGCTGGGTTCTTCTTGTGTTTTGGATTTTGGTTCAGCCCCAGAGGATCAGATCTGACCTCTGTTTTTCTGAATTTTCATCTTTTCATGGTTGGCTTGATTGGCGCGGTTTCTAGCCTGACAGTCGCGCCAATTGGCGCAAGTTGCCAGTTCATTACTCGCGCCATCCCCTGTCTGGCGCGAATTACATCCAGATAGTCGCGCCATTTCCTGTAGGTGGTAGGGTTATCCTTGTTCGGAAGTTTCTTTTGGTCAGTACTTTGCTTCTGGGTTTGTTTTAGATTCAGCTTGAAGTGGGAAGTCTGGTTTTGGTTGGGAGAAATTCTTTGTTTTTTCATTTTCAGGAATTGGCGCTTGTTGTCAATTAGCAACCCGCGCCAATTGGCCATTGGCGCTAGTTGTCCATGTACAAGTCGCGCCACTTGGCGCTAGTTGTCAATGTACAAGTCGGGCCAATTTCAGGATGTGTGAAATTTGAAGATTTTTTCCCTAAATCCTTCACTAGTGTGTCTTTCCCTTCCGGCCTTTCCTCTGTATGAGCATAGATTACATTGCTCATTGTTTGGAATGTCTTCTTTCTATGATTGTTTGATGTAAAAGGGAATGAATGCCTTGTTTTGATCTCTTGCTTTGGAAGTCCTTTTTGTTCTTGACCGCATATGTCTTGTCAACTTTTGAGGGATTTTGTCACAAAGTATTTTGAAACAACGATTGCATTCTTAGTGTTTGTTTGCATCCCTTTTGCTTTCATCCTTCATTAAGAAGATTTGCATTTTTTTAGTTTTCGTCTCATAGTTTGCTTTTCGTTTAAATGCATTAGATCACATTGCATCGAAAATTGTTTTTGAGATTCATCATTGGACTTAGATCACATTGTTTAGTGATTGAAAACTAAAAATTGCTTCGAGTGCATTCTCTTTTGTTAAAAGCTTGCATTAAGTAGATTCTCATTTCATCGAAAAATGCATTGAGTGCATTCTTATCATTTGAAAAGAAAAAGGAAATTGTGCATAGATTACAATTGCATAGTTTTCGGAAAAAGAATTTTGCATAGATTACATTGCATAATTCGCTTCGCTGAATGTTTTAGAATACTTTCGGATAGTGAAAGTCATCTAGTTTTGAAAAGTTTCGTTTTCAGTTTTGCTGTTTGTTGCATCATTGTTTGAAGCTCTTCCCTTAACTAGATAGCATTCATTGAATTGAAAAGATTTCTTTTCTCATGTAGCTTTGCATCTAGGCGTCTTTTGAGACACTACATACGATAGGGCCTGGAAATTGAAACTTAATTGAAGATCAACTGTAAAATTTATTCAATTAACCTAAGGCAGCATTGGAACTTAACGAAACATATTTAGAAGGTCTAGGCTAGAGACGTGTTTCGGCGTCGTTAAACCTAGCAGCTGTCGTTCGCCTGTTGGCTTTAGACAGCGCTAGTACGGACTTGTGCTCCCCGTACCGTCGCGTATATAAAGGGAGACCCCTATAGGTTTTCAATCCTTTATCCACAGGAAGCCGAGTCTGCCGCCCTATACCCGTGATACACGGAACACAGCATTCGGGGAGACTACCTGCACGTACGGAAAGTCCTTGGTCGATTTCTGTTTCATTTTTGAAACCAAGGTGTATATTGCAGTTCACGGATATTTGGTACACCCTTTGTGCCTAGTTTTTCCTGAGCAGTCATTTGGTCTTTTCTGACTCCCTAAACTTGAAAAGACCGTCAAGCGCTGGTCCTTTCACGCTTGTGTCAACTCTGAAAGAGATAGAGTCATCTTTTTATCGTTTCTCGACTCTTAAAATATGAAACGGTAGAATTTCTTACTTTCCAATGTGGTAAAATTAATCGCCCACGATTACACACCTGTTTAGATATTGCTTGTTGGCCGTTTGATCGTGTGTCTTAACTTTTTTTTTCGGCCCGTGTGTGGTTTTGAGTTTGATGGCAACTTTTCCAGAGTTCACCAACCAAGGAATCCCCTTAGAAGGGAATCCTGGTCATTTTCCTCCTTTTGGAAATGTTGGTGCTCCTTACATGGCGACGTTGTCCCTTCCTGGGTTAACTGTTGGGTTGCCTGTTTGGTTGTTCTCAACCTCTGTAGTCCCGAATGTCTCCACTACTGTTCAATCAGTTCCTCCGCCAGAACAACATCATGTTGATTCCAAGGTGGACCTCTCCCCTTCTTCGCCTGTTTCTGCGTCCTCATCTTCTACTTCGCCTGGTGAAATTCTGGATTCAAGTAACCAGGTGGCTAAGAAGAAGAAGAAGAAGACAAAGAAGAAGAAGTCTGATAAGCGAGAGGCAAAAAGTGCAGCCACTGTTTCTGAAATATCTCCTCTCGATAAACCTTCCAACCCTCCACGGAAAGTCAAGTTCCCATGCATGTTGTGCACGGGAGACCATCTGCTTCGAGACTGCCCTGGCATTCCCAAGGTGCTTTAAGCATGGTCCAACGGTCGTCCACCATTGCCTTTGGCTTCCAGGAGTCAGGTTGGGGGCACGTCGTCAGCTGCTGCTGGTAAGGCTCCTAAAAAGCAGGGTAAGATTACCAATCCCTGTAAGTTGTGTGAAGGGCACCATGCCATTCACCTTTGTCCGTATATGGATGAAGCCAAGAGAGTTTTGGACAACTCAACTGTTTCTACACCATGCCTCCCGGCTGGTTATAAACAACTTTCTTCGAGTCCTCCACCAGCTGATTCCATGATTGGTCAAGAGTCATCCTTGGTCAATCCCGCTCACTCGGAAATTCAAATTCAAGAATCCGTTCCCGACCAACAATTGGTCGTGGGATCGGTTGAACTGGCCCCGTCTACGGTGCACCAGGTCTTTTCCGTTGAGAGTGGACCTCACACCCCTCAATTTCTTCTTGTTTCTTCAGATTCCTCGGACTTGGAGAAAGATTCTCCTGTCCCTGTATCCCAAGAAGTTGCTCCTCCGCCTCCCATGATGGAGGTCGCGAAGGATACTCCTCCCACCTTCGAGATGGAGGTTGTGGAGGATGCTCCTTCTTCTACCGTAACATCAGGGGAAGACCTTCGCTTGTCGATGGTAGCCCCTCCGAGTAGTTTGGTCACCTCCTTTGACTGGAATCGATTTGCAGGATTCCGCCTTCCGTCTTACGTGCCTTTCGAGATCACGGTACAGGCTCTTGTTCTGGTTGTACCCAGTGCCATTATAGACGAAGGTGCCTCCGTTAGTATTTTATCCTCGACTACCTGGCAAGCCTTCGGTTCACCACCGCTTGCGCCTGTTACACAGAATCTGTTGACTTTCAATAGAAGAACGAGTCAACCGTTGGGGATCCTTCCAAGGTTACCTATTACTTTGGGAGGTAAAACCGTCCATATGGACGTGATGGTCGTTCCAGGCCCCTTGGATTTCAATCTGATCCTGGGGAGAGATTACACTTATGCCATGGGAGCGCTTGTCTCCTCCCTCTTTCGCGTGATGTGCTTTCCGCATGAAGGAAGGATTGTGACCATTGATCAGCTTTCGTTCTTTGGTCCTAATGTGGCAATTGGTCCACCATCACCCCCTCCGGGTTTTTATCCACCCTTTGTATCTGCTCCGCCGCAGGTCAACTATGTGTCTACCTACCCCGTGCATGTGCTCAGTGATGATGCCATCGTGCATCAAGTGCTGGGTGCATTGGGTCCTGACTTCCAGGATGTTTTCCTTCCATCAGGAGTGGAACTCTTGGAAGCACCGCCTTCTTTTTCATTTTGATGTAAGTCGGTCGGAGCAGAGTTCCATGTCTTGTGTCAAGCTCCTTAAAAAATGAAACAAGGTTGTCGGAGCAGAGTTCCTTGTCTTGTGTCAAGCTCCTTAAAAAATGAAACCAGGTTCTCGGAGCATGGTTCTTTTCCTGTGTCAAGCTCCTTAAACCATGAAACGAGGGTGTCCTGAGGATAGTTCTTTTAATGTGTCAACCTCGTTAAAATAATGAAACACGTTCCTGTTCAATTTGAGTCTTTGTTTAGTTCTCGTAAAATCCCAGTCGAGTCTTTCTTAGATCTCGTAACTTGAACCTTCACTCCCTCCATCTGTTTACTCAGGTGCATGGACTAAAGCTTGGGGGGCATGTACCTCGAATTGAGTCACCATGCTGGGGGCATGCTTACTATTTCAAGCATAGTTTGTTTCCGTTTCAAGCTTGTGTAAAAATGAAACCGGTTTCAAGCATAGTTTATCTTTGTTTCAAGCTTGTGTAAAAATGAAACCAACTTCAAGCAGAGTTTCCTGATTTCAAGATTGGGTAAAAATGAAACCTTTCCCTTTACCTTTTGTGATTGCCATTTTATCAGCCTGTTTTTGCCAGATGAGCCTTGGTTTTCTCATTCCATTGTCATTATACGCTTGGCCGATCATATGCCTTCACTTGGTTGTTTTACCCGTTCCTGAGGAACCGCTGCGATGAGTGGTTTTGTTAGCCAACCTCTTGACCTTTAGTTGTTTTGAGTAGTTCCACCATTACCGGAACCAGTTGCTACCCTTTATACCACTCGTTCCTCCAGGAGGAGTCATCTTTCAGCTCTTTTCTGACTCTCTAAATATGAAAAGATCGCCGAGGCCCTTGTCGTTTCGATCTCGTTAAAATGGACACGAATCGACATTCACCCAGTATAAGTTTAACCCTTTTTCGGGTTGGGATGGATTGATTACGAAAAAGGAATACCCTAGCCTATCGCGACTAGGAGGTTTTCCCGGATATTGTTTTCTACCTTTTCGGATCTGGGGAACTATTTACGAAAAGGGACATGTGGAGTTTTCTTTTCCGCTGTCTTTTCAAACTCTCTAAACATGAAAAGACGCCGAGTTCTTCCTTTGTCAGACTCGTTAAACCCTGATGACATCGGATATAGTCGAAATGACGTTCTCCGAGTTTCTCCTTCCTGGGACTCGTTAAATGCACCAGGATGGATTCGCCCGAAGGGCGGACTTATATCACAAGCATATGCTATCCCCTTCAAGCTTGTTATTAAAAATAATTGGGGTACTCGCCAGAAATGGTGGGGGAAAATGGAACCATCATCGTTGTCGTCGGCAGTATGTCGCTCTTGAACATGGCACTTGTCTGCATCCGTGTCGGGTTGGGGACATCTCATCTCGTTGCTTCACTTTGCCTCCATGGGTTTGGATAATCTCTTTTGACCTCTCATCTGTTCATTGCCTCGTCACCATGATCTCTGATCCGTTGATGTCAAATACTGCCAAGTCCACTGTCGTGCCGTTCATATGTTCAAGAGAAGTTGGCCTCTGCAAATATCAACCTTCCTCTGATTCTCCTATGATCCTGATTCACAAATAAACATCATGTTCCTCTGTCTCGTGTCGATGATGTGGGAATCATTATGGCCCACCTTCGATCAAGGTCACTTCTTGTCGACATCAACTCATTATCCAGGAAGTTGGTCTAGAGACTCTTTACGGTACCTTGGAGCCTGCATGCCTCAATGGCAGGTTCGTCGCGTTCGACGAGAGGTTTACATCATTGGCCTCCGATCGAGTGATTCTGCGGGTGTTCGACGTCAGCTCATTTATTCGCACGCGTGGGTGTGCACGTAGTGCCTTGGGGCCTTCGTCTAAATGACCGCGTTGGTTTCTCTCGCGTCGTATGACTTTCATGTTGGTGGTAATGATGTTCTTACGTATTGACTTTGACTCACATATTCGCATGCTTGAACTTGTACTCTGTTTGGGTCGAGATGGAGCGCAATACCTTGGATTGTGTCTGTTGTAATCCAGGCTGCGATTGTGGATTATTATCATTATGAACATGACTCACTGATTGGATGGCTGCGACCATACCTGAGTCTATTTATTTGTTCCTTGCTGGGTGGCTACGCCCATACCCTGGATCCGGATTATAGCATACTCTGTTTCGGATGGCTGCGCCCATACCACATATACATCATGTACTTGAGATATCAGTTGTATTTCTTCACGCAGGTTTTATGACGGCGGAGTTTTCAGTTGGACACGTTCTCGTAAAGCATTTCACACCTCTCTCTCTCTAGGGCCTCATGCTTTAGGGGCATACATTACCACCGATAATTTGTCCATAAGTCACCGCAATCCCCATATCGCCCATTGGAGGGTCATTTCTGTGACCAATAATCAGTTTCATGCCTTGCAAATACCATCATTGCATCCCTTTCCATGAGGATAACATTCCTTCTGTTGATCATTTCACAGCGGAACCCACAAAGCTTTGTTTTTGCATTGCTGGTAGCCCATTGTGTACTCGCGCCAATGGGGGAAGAAATTAACAACGAGCAGCGCCAATTGGCGCTGCGTACGATGTTTGCCTGGCCTCCACTACGTTTATGGAAATTTTTTTAAAAAAGGAGGCGAAGTTTCGATTACAACAACTTCGTAGATGAGTCATCAGGAGTGGTTTCGACTGAATAACCACGACCTTCCTCCTTTGGCCTCTTGTTTCCACCATATGGGGAACCTCCCAAAGGATAAGGCCTCCCTTCCACTATTGTAGGGATCCCAACCTCCTCCTCTCCTCTATAAATATAGCCTTCATTTATTGATGAAAATTTGAAAGCTGAAGGGGTGATAGTCTTGAAGTGCTGAAGCTTTGCATCTCCATATTCCCAAGTGCCTTTGTGTTGTAAAGAATCCTCTCTTTCCCTTAAGGCCAACTCAAGTAAGGAGACCATTGTCACGAGACTCTGGAGAGGTTTCCCCTTTCCTTGGCGAGCTTTGCGAGACGTGGACGACCGGAGACCCGTTCGAAGGAGGCTGCGACGTCAGAACTTGGTTGTAACTTCTATTCGTTTATTACTTAATAGATGACTATGATTATGGTTCCACTTCGTTTTCCATCATGTTAATGCGAGTAATATCTTTTCTGACCGATGTTTAGTTACGTATGCTGGTTCCTATGCTTGTATCTGTTCGTTTCTTCTATGTGCAGGTGTTCATCCGCGGAGATCGTGGAAGGATTGTGATCTGCCAGGGCTGAAGGACGGGGACACTTCTTCTTCAGATCATAGCGTTGGAATCCGGGTAGGCTTCTATCCCAAGTCTTTCATTCGTAATTAGGAGCTTGCAATAGCATTGTTTGTTTGTTGCTAGACCCCTGCTGGGCTAGTAGGGATCGCCTCTGTCCGCAGAGGGGATTTACCTCCTCAACAAGCGACAATTGCGGCTTCAACTACGAGTACGACGGAGCTCTTGGAGAAAGTGACGCAATCCAACCACGAAGAAACCCCTCTTCATCTATGTCAAAATTAACAGAAGAGGTAAACAGTGTTGATTTCTATTCAGTTTCATCTTCATTTGATGTCATTTCTGTTGGAAGTGTGGAGATCCCCATTACATGAACCAGCATGAGACTCCTCACCACTATGGGGTACAAAGGAGGAGGACTTGGCGTTCGTGGCCAAGGCATAACCCAACCATTGGAGGTTGTGTAGAGACCTCGCTATGCAGGTTTGGGGTACACTAAAGGAGGATGTTTGAAGGACATCAAAGGCAAACAAACTTTGTTGAACTCACCAGAGAAGAGGATTGATGGGAACATTTCACCATCATTCCATGTTAATGCATGTTGCAGAGTTGAGGAAAGCTCCCATCACCATGATCGCACAAGAGATCACCAGAGAAGGTATAATAAATCTCATTATTCCAGAGTGCATTTTGATTATAAGAATGTTGATAACCATGGTCATAAATCATGGCATCGAAAAACGTGCCATTTTTTTTGTTTACATAACCATGTGTTTTCTAAGTGTTAGAAAAGGATGGCAGCACAAAGGAGGATGAGGCATGGAAAGCCTTCTCCCCAAAAGGAAAAGAAATCGGCTAAGCAGGTTTGGAGGAAAAATACCTTTTGCACCCATTGCAACTGAAGTGTCGATCAAAGAGCCACATATTAGAGGCTCCATACAGAGCAGCACCTTAAGGACAAAGCGTCGGTGCATGAACCGGTTGAAACTGTTCGACAAGCAAACGTGCCATAGGGAAATGATCCATTCACTTTGATAAGTGAGAGATGGTTTTTCTAGATTGTTTTCTAGATATGTTAGCTTGTCATGGTCATGTTTGTAAATCATATGTTGCATGTTTAACTATAAAGGTGATGATGTGTTTTTCCATCACTTGTTTAAGCAACAATGATATTTTGGCCTTGTGTTCTAAATCGTGTGATGCATTTCTTTCATGTAAAAGTGATTATGTGTTTTCCATCACTTTGAAATGCGATAATAATGTCTTGTATTGTAATGATAGCTGGGGCGTGATTTCCATTTTGATGTAAACTTGACCACCGAGTACATGTTATAAACTCGTGGCAAGTATGGAAATGTTTTGGGTCATAGTTGGTCAATTTGAGCATGTATTTGCTAGAGATTGTACTACAGGTTTGCAGAGGATGCAGGCATCAGTTCATCGCTTAAGGCTTCGAAGAAAAAAGGTGAAGGAGATGGAAGGGTGACCTTTTCAGGACACTTTTGGTGAAAACATAGTACACAGTAGTTGCATATTCTTGTTGATGCTTTTGGAGGACCAAAATCTCCCCAATGGGGAGGATTAATCCAGGTGGCTCCAGAGACACACACAGGACAAAGAGGGCTTGAGGAAGCTCAAAAATCAAAGTGTTTGTGTTGTTCTCAAACCAGTTTTAGGTTGAAGATCTTGTCATCCTGATCGCAATGGCGTGAACGGTTCATCAAACCGAGATCGTATGCAAAAGTTAGGAGAAGTCAAAGTTTTGGGTTGACTTGGATAAGTGGGCAAGTTAAGGAAGGTGCAATTTAGACCTTTTCTGGCCACCGGATTCTGGCAAGCTCAGGCCAAATTCTGGGCGAAATTGTGGCCTCATTAAAAAGACTCCTACAACCTATTTTCAATTTTTTCAAAATGAAAATTTTGTTTTATTTTAAACAAAAATAATAATAAAATGAGAGGTGGGTCGTGACCCCCGCCTCCCCCCCCCCAACCAACTCATAAAAAAAATTAAATTTTGTTATGGTCTGACGGGTCATGACCCCTACGGGCCCCACACCGTAACCAATGGACAAACCATATATAACATATATATGTTATATGTATATAACTTATGCAAGGTGTCAGCGAGGGTCTAACCTGCCTGACCCACATGGGTCGGCCCCTGAGCGGGCGGCACCATAAATGAGGTTACACACCAACCACCATAACATATATGGTATGCATATAATGCAACCCTCTACATTTAATCAAGGCGTTAGAGATATGGGGAGCGGGCCACCATGCTGGCGTACACGCCACCCGAAAAGGCTGCCAAATGGTTAAACTTCACCCAAAAGGTTTATTCATTGGGTTTGTAAAATGAGAATGCACTATTGTGAAGGGGATGGGGTTTAACCACCTGGCCCCCTCCAACAAACCCTTCATTGTTGCCAACTGCGCCAACAGACTCATTGTAAACTCTACCCTCGAAATTTGATTTAAACCCATCATTTGCATAGTGCGTCAAGGCCAGACTAGAGCAGAGCGCTCACGCGGATTGAGGCAGTGATTTGATATTTGCAAGTGGAACCATGAGCAAGCCCTGAAACAGGGAGTGGAATCATGATCCTTGAAATTTTCCCGGGGAGGTAATTTTTCTCCATGTCGGAATATAGCCAAGCTTATAGTCATTTTTCATGATTTTTCGCAGGGAACACAATGGCGAGGTCGAATTCACCTTTTGAGTTGCAAATTTCCGGTCCACCGATGAGGCAGCATCTTTGAGGAATCTGAGGGGAATCTCAAAGATTCCTTTTTGCCCAGATTTTCACTTTGTTAGAATTCAGAAATTTGACAGTCGATTTTGCACTATTCGACGTCATGAATCTGATGGCATATTTAGATTTTCCATCTGAGCTTTATGTTTTTCGACCACTTTTTGAAGTGAAGTTGCAGGTGTCAGCATTCAGTGATTGAGCAGTCATTTTCACACCTTTCGATGCCACGATTGTGATGGTGATTTCAGATCCAACAACAGAGCAGCTCATTCTTCAATCATCTTTAGCGTGACGTATATGATGCATTGATTTCATGTACGTCTTTGTCTCTTTTTCTATGAGATGAATTGTGTTGTACAGATCCCTGTTGATGTTTGATGTGGGATCTTGTTTTTTTCTTGATGAGATATGTACTTTCTATCATGGATTTGTATTAGGTTTGAGATCCCTTTGATGCCATGTTGGCGGGATACTCATTGTCACATGTATGTTGTTTGAGATCCCTTTGTTTGCCATGTTGGTGGGATACTCATAGTCTTTATGTGTGGGCTATTATCATACTGAATGGAGTCCATTTTGTGAATGAGAGTTCCTTAGTGGAACATCTCGAAGAGAGGTCTAGCCACTCCTGTGTGAGGGGATTTTCCATGTATGATAGTGAAAACACCACCCATGTACATCTTCACTCCTTACAACACTTAATTCAACGGCCTACACCATCTTGACACCGAGGCCCGGAGATGTAGTCCCTCCTAGACGAACTATTTTATCAATGTCTTATGTTTCTCATGCTTGTTATGCTTCCTCTTCTTTATAGCTTGTGGATTTTCATTCATATTCATTAACGCTTTAATTAAATGCAATTCTAATTCATCAACCGAAGTAAAAGGTCTTGGTTAAGGGTATCAGGAATCTACCTGTATCAGCTTCAAAGTTTCAAATTTCAGTTAATAATATACAATCCCAAATCAATCTTGAAAATATCTCCTCCTTTGCCAAAGACACAAAGATCAAATATCTAGAGGAATTAGTAATAAAGTTGGGATATGATCGCAAAGATGTAAAGGTAGTTGAAGAGATTATAAAAAGAAATAATGTAGACATTGCAGCACTCCGAAAGCAATTGAAGCTTCAAACAATAAAATATTTTCAATCGAAGTAAGTTGGGCATTCGAAACAAGAGAAAGAAAACATGTTCAAAATAATTATTGAACAAAATGCTTAGATTAGGTAGATGGAAGTTGAGATAGAAAAACTATTAAAGGAAAAGGAACAATCTTCTCAACTGGCTATTGTTCCATTAACAACAGTTCCTATTTCAGGAACAACTCTAATTATAGGTACAGCAAAGGCATCTACTTCAGCAACAATTACAGCATGGACACAGTCTAAAGATGCATCAGAAGATTTGGTCAAAGCCATGGATGACCTGTCCATCAGAGGACAGTAAATTGAGAAATTGAAGGCCCAACTCAAAACTTTGCAGGAACAAAAATTAGGAGTAGACAATTCATATATAGCAGAACTGAAAAAATCTCGCAGGTTAATACAAAGAATTGATCAGCTGGAGGATAAGTCTATAGTGGTTCAAACTTTAGCACAGGCCAAGGAAAATATATGGGTTGAAATCAATTCATCTATTACGAAAATTGGCCTTCAATAGAGATAATCTTTGAACAAGAAGAACTAGTACATAGGTCAAAAGAATTAGTTGAGAAAGTCAAAAAGAGTTTAGGATAGATTCCAGGAGAGGTAAATAAATTAATAAAGGTCCTAAATTTAAAAACTAAGGATGAGTTGCAAGAATTTGAAATCAGAGAGAGGACCAAAACTATTCTTGAGGTTAGGAGGTTAACCACAAAGAAAAATTTGATGTTTTAGCTGGAAAATAAGTGCCATAACATGGAGGTCAGTATTCGGAAATTCCATAATAATAAAAAAATAAAAAATAAAAAATAAAAAAATAATGTTTCACATTTAAAAGGAGTGTCATGGCTGAAAGGAATTAAAGATAAATTAGTAGAGTTGACAAATTATCAGCAGAAGTTATACACAATAGCCAAAGATAAATCAAAATTTTCTGCTATCAAAGGTACAATTACAAGAAAAGATCTCTTAGAGGCTTTGGAATTTGACTTGCACATCATATCTGCAATCAAACATATATTTTTTGTCAAGCCAACTTTTGACAAATATACCGATGTAAATGAAACCTATAGAAAGTTGGTCAAACTTCCCATCCCAAGTGAAGATTGATGGGATAAATTATGTCAGGTTTTGGAGTAAAAAAGCAGTTTTGAGTCAGCAACACAACAATGTCTTCTCAGACAGAGTCATCAATAGCAGCCCTGAAAAATAGTGCCAGCAACTTCAGCAGTTTTGGACTTCCTACATTTTTTATCTGTTTTTGTAAAAATAGTTTTTTGGATATTTGTAATAAATATTTATATTTTAAATCAAGATATTTTTCTTAGAATTAGTATAAATACTTCATAATTTGAAGTAGTAAAGGTTGGGACTTGTATGAAGAAAAATACTTCTGATGTAAAGTTTTTCACCAAGCCAAAGGTGGTCATTTTCAATAAATACAGAAATTTATTCCATGATTCATGAGTCAGATAAATTGGTGATGTTTTTCTTGATGTTAAATTATTGTTTCATTGTTATTTCTTGTATTTTTCTCATCTGTGTTGTTTAAAGAAAATTATGTGTTGAACTTTTTTAACTACTCTCAACTCTCGCTTATAAAAAACATTTATTTTTTTACTAAAGTTAAAAATAAATTCATGTAAAAATGCTCAATGTTTCATGGAAATCTAAACATTTTCTTCTGATCCACTCCATAAACACTTTAAAATATCCATTTTTTCTCCTAACTTGCCCTATTGCACTTCATCTGCTATTTCTAAAATTGGTTTTTTTAAGCTCTTAGACTCCATTTCCCAATGATCTTATATTCAAATTTTCAACCAAACAATTCAAAAATCAACCCCTGAACTCAATAAATAGCCTAATACTTTAGACAAACAAATCTAAATCATAGAGAGAGATCCCTCTCTGAGTTCAGAAGGGCTATCTTCTAAGCTTAAAAGGGTTATGTGCTTACTTCTAGGTTTCTTTCATAGCCTTAAGAAATTACAGAGTGATAACATAGTGGTGACCATACTGGGGAACAAACAAATTTTCATTTATATTCTATTTTCCCATGGTAAACATTTATGTTTCAGTGCTTAAACCTATTTCTAGGTTTGTAACTAGGAAATAGATATGATTTAAGGATGTTTTCGATTTATAAATTGCACATATTCTACATTTGTAAATATAAAATAAGTAGATCTGGCTCCTAAAATAATTCACTCTAGAGCACATCCAATTCCAAACCCTCTGAAAATTGTAGATAATCCTGAAAAAATAATCAGAAAGAAGAGTGTAACCAAGAGTGAATCGAGCGAAGGTCCTCTGCATAGGGTTAATTCCCTTCCTGAGAGTTTTCTCACTTTAGAAAATATAAAGTTTGATTTGGATTTTCAAGATACTCCTTTTAGAAGTAAATCTGACAGAGTTGTACCTAAAGAGTTCTTGATGAAAGCCTTCTAAAACCTTATAAGTCAGATAATATTGTGCCTAAATTCCTTTTCCATCAATCACCCAAATATTTATCTTCTTCTTTTGTTGCTTCACTAATACTTTCCCCTACTTTTTCTGCTCCACTAGAGAATTCTATTGTCTCTACCTCTTCAAGAATATCTTCTATTTTTACTACTCCTTTGATAAATTTCCCCATTATGACTGCATCCATTTCATTTTCTATCCCTACCACCTCTACCTCAACACATCAAGGTGGAATCATACCCCCTTTGATACATGTACCTATAGTAGTTTCCTCCACAACTCATATACCAGTTATGGCAGGACGATATGTTCCTTTGGCATTACAAGCCCCATTACATGACATGCCACAAACCTATGCATAGGGAATACCACAATTTGATGGTACGGGTCCTATAACAGCTCAACAACACATTGATAGGATGAATGACTTCTCTATTCTAGAAGAAGTAGATCATGATTATGTGAAAATGAGGTTGTTTGCACAAATTTTAATGGGAGAAGTAAAGAAGTGGTATAGTACATTACCAGTTGGAGGTATTGCAGATTTACAACAATTCCATCAGATTTTTCTCACTAGATGGGAAGTAAAAAATATGAAAATTTAAAGAGGAATACAAATGAAATTGTCCAAGATTATTGCACTATGTTTAAAAATATTTATGACTCTATCCCAACTACAATTAAACCTCTACCTAGATTAGCTCTAATCTATTTTCCAGAAGGATTTGATGTTGATATGGCCTATCAATTAACGGAAATAAATCAAACCACATTTGAAGATATCCAAAGTGACGATGTTAGTGTAGAGGTTAATTTATTAGCCAAAAGAGCCAAGATAATAACTAAAAGAATGGTCACTACTAAAGAGGAACCTTCTTCTTCATTAGACTTAAAACTAGATAACATAGTTAGAACAATGGAAAGAGAACCTCAAGGGGGGCCTCAAATTCGAAATCCTAACTTTAGAAGACCACAACCTCAGATCAAACAAAGAGAGAAAAGAGGTAGCTGATCAACAGTAGATTAGGCCTCCTTTCCAAGAAAACTTTGCTAAAGAAGAATTATAAATCACACAAGAATTAGAAGAAGATCAAATAAACTATTTGGACAAGGAGAAACAAACCTTATTTTTCTAACTAAAGAAGAACAAGAACTGTTCCAATCTTCATTACTAGAGGAGATTCCTACTAAATCACCAAAATATCAACAAGGGTATCAAAACTTTGTTATGGAAGTACACAAACAATATAATCTGAGAAGTAAGAAGACAACAGCAAACCCTCCCAAAAATCCATCCATTAATACACCTTCTACAAGTCAAAAAAAGGGAGTCACTCAAAAAGAAACCTCACGAAAAGAAACCCCACAGAATGAAACCTCATAGAAATAAACACCTCAGAAAGAAACCTCACAAAAAGATACAGCTCAGAAACAAACTCCTAAAAAACAAGAGATAAGTATTAAGAAAATAGAAAGGTCTCAAACTGCTTTTAACATTGAAAATGAGCTTTCAAAATTCAAAATCCTAGCTCCATTGCTTGAATCAGTCAGAAAATATGCATATAGAAGTCAAGTCGTAACTAAACTATACACTTGCAACAAACCAGGGAGGAGGTCTACAACAGAACCCAAGTGATTCAAGACAAAATCAAAAATACCTATGACAGAAGAACTAAAGTAGGTGATTTCAAGCTGAATGATTTAGTCCTAAAGTGGGATGCAAGGAATGAAGACAAAGACAAGAATGGTAAATTTTACAGTCTATGGAAAGTTCCCTATAAAATAGAAGCCTACAGAGGTCACAATGCATTATTTTTTAGAAATTTGACTAGAGAATAATTGTTAGGTGGCCATGTCAATGACAGACTACTCAAACATTATTTTCAACAATAGATAAGGTTCCATTCAATTTATTGTAAATATGATTTATTTTTCTACTGCAAGAGTTGGTGGCTGAAGTCAAGAATTAAAGCTTGAAGTGAAGGCCCTAAGCTTTTGATGAATTTGCTGCCAATAATTACAGATAATCAATTTAGCTGCAGAAAAAAACAAAAATCTCCAATGGATAAGGCTACTAGTCTATTGTGTTCTTAACACCTCAAAGGGAGGATTCCATCCTCATTGGAGCCTATGTTAGGGTCCTATGATTCATAGGATAAATTTTTGATTATCTGTAAAGTTTTGATTTATAGAATGTTGTAAATAATATTCCATTCTGTAAATTGTTTTCAAAGAAAAATAAGAAAAGAAAAAAAATACAAAAGGGAATACAAAAATAGAAGAAAAGTGTCAAAAGACAAAATAAAATGTGAGAATGAAAAATATATATAAAAAAAAGGATGAAAATACCCCAAAAAGAAAAATTAATGTGCAAGTCTAAATGCCATTTAAAAAATTAGTTTCAGTAATACTTTAGAAAAAATTAAAATAATATGTTGCTATTTAAAATGTTACATTGCATTTTGATAGATAGGATTAGAAGCTTAAGTGTGATTAAGCTTGATTAGATATAATTAGTATAGATAAGTAAATTTTTAATCACATAGTGTAATCGTGATTAAATAGATTAGTTAAGATTGAATAAATTAAACCCTGTTGTTTTAACATGGTTTAATTAGATTAATGATTTAAATATTTAAATTAAATTAATGTTATAAAGAACGCTTTGCATATAATGTAGGCTCAATTTTTATGTAATAAAGGTGGACCCGACAAAGCTTTATCATTTTGCGATAAAGCATGTGCAACATCTGATGGCTAGGATCTGGCCTGCCCAAATCAACGGCGGACCATCCACTTCGAAGCCCCCATCCACTTCAGTTAATAATATACTATCCCATCTCAAGCTTGAAAATGTCTCCTCCTTGGACAAATACACAAAGATCAAATCTCTGGAGGATTTCGTAATAAAGTTGGGATATGATCCCAAAGATGTAAAGGCAAATGAAGAGATTATAAAATGAAAGAATGAAGACATTGTAACACTCCGAGAGAAATTAAAGCTTCCAACAACAGAAGATCCTCAAGCAAAGGAAGTTGGGCATTCAGAACAAGAGAAATAAGACATGTTCAAAATCATTTTGAAAAAAATGCTCAGATCAGGCAGATGGAAGTTGAGATAGAAAAAATATTAAAGGGAAAGGAACAATCTTCTCAACTGTTTGGTGTTCCATTAACAACTGTTCCTATTTCAGGAACATCTCCAATTACAGGTACAGCAAAGGCATCTACTTCAATAGCAATTACAACAGGGACACAGTCTAAAGATGCATCATAAGATGTGGTCAAAGCCATGGATGACATGTCCATCAAAGGATAGGAAATTGATAAATTGAAGGCCCAACTCAAAACTTTGTAGAATAGAAATTAAGAGTAGACAATTCATATATAGCAGAACTGCAAAAATCTCACAAGTTAACACAGAGAATTGATCAGCTAGCGGATAAGTCTACAATGGCTCAAACATTAGCACAGGCCAAGGAAAATATATGGTTTGAAATCAATGAAGCTATTATAGAAATTTGGCCTTCAATAGAGATAATTTTTGAACAAGAAGAACTACTACAGAGGTCAAAATAATTAGTTGATCAAGTAAAAATGAGTTTAGGACAGATGCGAGGAGAGGTAAATATTTTAATAAAGGTCATAAATTCAAAACTAAGGATCAGTTGCAAAAATTTGAAATCAAAGAGAGGATCGAAACTATTCTTGTGGTTAAGAGGGTAACCACAATGAAAAATTTGATGTTTCAACTGGAAAATAAGTGCCATAACATGGAGGTCAGTATTCAGAAATTCCATTAAAAAAATTGATGTTTTACATTTAAAAGGACTGCTAGGGCTGAAAGGAATTGGAGATAAATTAGTAGAATTGATAGATTATCAACAGAAGTTGTACAAAATAGCCAAAGATAAATCAAAATTTTATGTTATCAAAGGTACAATTAAAAGAAAATCTCTCTTGGAGGCTTTGGAATTTAACATGCACATCAGATCTAAAATCAAACATTTGTTTTTGTTGAAGCCAAATTTTGAAAAATATTTCGATGTAGATGAAACCTATAGAAATTTGGTCAAACTACGCATCCCAAGTGAATATCGATCCGATAAATTATGTCAGGTTCTGGAGTAAAAGAAGAATTTTTGAGTCAGCAACAGAGAAACATCTTCTCAGGCCAAGTCATCAACAATAGCCCTGAAAAATAATGGCATGAGCTTCAGCATTTTTGGACTTCCTACATTTTTTTATCTATTTTTGTAAAAAAAAGCTTTTAGATATTTGTAATAAATCAAGATATTTTTCTTATAATTATTATAAATACTTCATAATTCGAAGTAATAGAGATTAGGACTCTATGAAGAAATAGACTTCTTATATAAAGTTTTTCACCAATCCAAAGGTGATCATTTTTAGTAAATGTAGAAAATTGTTCGAGGATTCATCAGTCAAATAAATTGGTGATATTTATTTATGTCAAATTATTGTTTCAGTGTCATTTCATGTATTTTTCTCATATGTGTTGTTTAAATAAAATGATGTGTTCAACTTGTTTAATTACACTCAACTCAAGCCTATAAACAACATTCATGTTTTCAGCTGAATTTAAATATAGAATTCATGTAAAAATGCTCTATGTGTTGGAAATACTGAGTGGGGGGTGAATCAGTATTCCTTTCAATTAGTATTATTATTAATCATTCAGAGCATTATTTAATCATGAATTATTACCAGTGTTTGTACAAGGATAGCAGTAAACAAAAGGAACACAAATGCACACAGTTTTTAAGGTGGAAACTCCCTCCGGGACAAAAACCACTTGAATGATTTTCTAATAATTCTTTAATCTTCAAATCCAATTGAAAAGAAAGCTCCAAATTCCTAGAATAAACAAAAACATTCCTCTCCATCTCCCACTCAATGGTTTCTCCAACGCCCGAGATTCTTCAGTAGTCAACTAAACAGATGCCCCAACACCCAATGAGCTACAACTCACCCTAGAACCACCCTACCACCCTGAAGTTTTCACAAGCTTGAACCTTTTGTAGACTTCATGCACTAGCCTAGCACCACCCTACCACCCTATAGAAGAATAAAAGAAGAATGGACTCTCGTACGAGGGAAAATGGTCCACTTTACAATGATATAGAATGATGTAGAAGAAGAAGACAATAACCCCAACTATGACACAACCACCTAATGATGATCCTAGACCTCCCGACATTGCCTCTTCAACTCTTGGCAGATAAACACTTGTACAATTTTTTCAATGATTCTTTTACAATGACTCAGTACAATGATACCTTTACAATGATTGTATGCAGTGTTTCCCACTTGAAGACTTCATGTGGTGAACTCCTTACTGTTGTTCTGCACCTTGATTGCTTCTCTTGTCATGCTTCCCTTTCTCACTCTTCAGAAAATTAGATCAATCATTGAGTCTTATCTTGATGAATATATAATACCTACAAAAATTCTTCAAGGAAATACCCATGACATGATAATAGCAAAACTTACCTCATCATGCAAAGCATATGTCAATGCTAAACAAAAACAACAATTTTGAATACAAAGAACCTAATGCAATTAATAGATGAACATGCATGTACAGAAGATACTTACCTGGAGCTTATCTCTAATGCATCATTTTGTTGCACCTTTCTTTGCTTTCCTGACCTAGAAAGTCTGGTCCTTTGCAGCCCTTGATAGCACATTATCTAGCTTTTTCTTGCCTTCTAGGAGCTCGATATTGAATCTGATGTATCTCTATGATTTTAGATCCCCAATATGTGATCTTTGGTCCTATAGTAGCCCTTTGAGTCTTCTTTCCAAATCCATAGGTCTGACCCAATTTGGATTCTTCAAGGCAAACTTATGCCCAATCTCTCTCAATGACCTAATTATGGACTAGTTCATTAGAACGAACATGTACGGTGTTCCACGTGTCACTTTTTCCTCCTTCGGCTCTAAAATTGATACACATAAAACTACAGTCTGTGCACTATCCGCCACATTTTACAAAATTCCAATACGCTTCTAAGAGAGAGAGTTATGACGATTTTCCCAAGGTCGCCTCTTTGAAATGAAATTTGGAAGCCTGCAAAAACTCTAACTTCCACAGATCATATCTTCAAAAATATAGCAAACCAAGATCTGAAATTAGGACACAAGTTTCATCATGATTTCACCCCAACTGGGTTTTTTTTTTCATCATATAAAGTTGTTAATCAGCAGTTGTCATTGATGTCAACCCAAGCAGCACCAGTGGCTAACCCAATATTGAATGGGAAGTTTGACCTACCAAATTAATATATTCTAGGTCAATAATTATTTTTGTGGTTTCTACTTGTCGAGATGTTTCCGTTGATATATGGCATGCCATGTAATTCTTCACGGTTTGAGAGATATTCATGTTTGAAGTTTGTACCCCCAATTAGTGGGCTAAAACCCCATGGGGTTGGGGCATGGGTCATTGAAAAGTCATAATTAATAATTTTTATGCTCCTAAAATTCCTCCCACTTTCACTTGTTGAAGGCGCTCTCAACTTAAGCATTCATATAAATTGTGATCTTCATTTCCTCCTTATGCAAGGGATTCAGCCATCTGAAACAGGTCATCTTGGAATTTTTGCTCTAAATTTTTTTCTACGAAGGTTCAGAAGCTGAAATTTTTACGAGGCGAAGCCGAAATCCTGAGGAAGCTGCAGTAAAAATTTCAGATCAAGATGCATAAAATTTTTGGAGATATTGTCTGTGTAATTAAGGGTTTTTGCAGGCTCCTGAAATTCATCGCAAAGAAGTGACCTTGGTAAATTCGTCATAACTCTCACTCTGAGTATAAGATTGGAATGCCGTAAAACGTGATGGATATTGCACAGTCTGTAATTTTTTCCCTATCAATTTTAGAAAAAAATGAAGAAACAGTGACACGTGGCACTTCGTACAAGTGTGATCTACTGAAACAGTCCATAATTAGGGCATTGTGAGAGATTGGGTATAACTCTCTCTTCAAGAATCCAAATTGGGTCAGACCTGTGGCATTGGAAATATGACTCAGAGGACTACTGCAGGACCAAAAATCAGATATTGAGGATCTGAAATAACAGAGATACACTAGATTCAAAATCGAGCTCCTAGAAAGCAAGAAAAAGCTAGATCATGTGTTGTCAAGGATTGCAAAGGACCAGATTTTATATGACAGAGAAGAAAAATAAGGTGCAGCAGAGGGTAGCATGACAAGAGTAGCAACCAAGGTGCATAATAGTAGCAAGAAGTTCATCATATGAAGTCTTAAAGTGGGCGGCACTGCATACAATCATTGTAAAGGTATCATTGTACTTAGTCATTGTAAATACATTATTGTATAAATTGTACTAGTATCTATCTGCCAAGGGTTGAAGAGGCAGTGTTGGGAGGTCTAGGATCATCATTAGGTGGTTGTGTCAAAGTTGGGGTTATGGTCTAGTATATCTTCTTCTTCTACATCATTCTATATCATTGTAAAGTGGACCATTTTTCCTAGTACGGGAGTCCATTCTTCTTTTATTCTTCTATAGGGTGGTAGGGTGGTGCTAGGGTGAGTTGTAGCTCATTGGGTGTTGGGGCATCCGTTCAGTTGACTACTGAAGAATCTCGGAGCATTAGACGTCATGCGATGGGAGAATTTGGAAAGAATGCCCTACAGATTCTAAGAGATTGAGACTTATTTTGGTGGGTGAAAATGTGAAATTATTTTAGAAAAGCATTAAGTGGTTTTGTCCGGAAAGTGGGTTTCCACTTTAAAAGCTGTGTGCATTTGTGTTCCTCTTGTTCTTTTCATCATTGTACAAACCTTGATAATATTCAAAGTTGCTAATTTGCTAATTCTCTAATTGAAAGGAATATTGATTCACCTCCGTATTTCCAACAATTCATCGGAAACTTGGTTCTGTGTGATTTAAGTGGAAGGAGGTCATGGAGCATACCAATAATGGTGTACCTCTATTCAATGAAAATAATTATGCACTCTGGAAAGGAAGAATGGAGGTCTATCTCTTGGCGCAAGGTTACGAAGTATGGGACACTGTTCAAAATGGATTTACATCAACTACGGATGAACAAGGTAAGAAGAATTTGGTAAATGATGCAAAATCAAAGAATATTATTATCAGTGGACTTATTGAATCTGCTTATCATAAGGTGTTGGGTTGTAAAACCGCCAAAAATGTATGGGACAAGCTTGAGAATATATATGTAGGTGACTCAAATGTACAAGAAGCAAAGCTTCAAATCTATAAAGCAAAATTTAAGCAGCTCAGAATGAAAGAAGATTGCAACATTGCTGCATACTTCCAATACATTGATGAAATAACCAATACTCTGGAAGGATTGGGAGAGCCAGTTGACGAGAAGACTATTATATGGAAGATTCTTAGAATGTTACCAGGGAGATTCAACCCAACGGTATCGGTCTTAGAATACAGTGCAAATCTGGAAAAACTCAGTAAGGAATAATTACATGGAGTTCTCAAAGCATATGAAATGAGACTTGATGAAGAAAAGAAATCTAAATCTATAAGCTGAATTCGTGCTAGGAATATTGGTGACGGAACAACCTTGGTCAGGAAATAAAGCATGCTACAAGTGCTTGAAGAAAAAAGGGAATTTTGGAAGATCCTTTCAGATGAAGAATATGCTTACTTTACAAGAAAACTAAAACCTGGTAAGGGAAAATTCAAAGGTAAACTTCCATTGATATGTTTCGGTTGTGGTGAGGTTTGGAATTTCATAGCAAAATTTCCAAACAAAAGTGATGGCAACTCAAAAGGAAAGAAAGGCTTTAAGAAATTCAACAAACAAGGCAAAAATAAAGGATCCAAAAGAAACTTTCTCTCTAAAGAAGATAGCTCCTCATCTGAAGAAGAAAGTGACAGCAAAGAAGAATCCAATGAAAAAGTATTGTTTATGGCCAAGCACAATAAACAAGAAGTATCAAACAATGAAGAAGAAGGGTTGACCATAGAAGAATTTTATGAGGAGGCAATCAAGCTTATAAAAGAGCTCAATGCTGAGAAGATCTATTCCAACACTCTTGAAGAATAAGTTCAAGGTATCAAAATTAAGGTTGAAGAACACAAATGTATTGAAGAGTCACTTCAAAAGAAGTTGGAAGAAAGCAACCAATAAAGGGAAGCATTAGACGCCAAAGTAGTCTCGTTGTGTAAGGAAGTGAAGAAGGGAAAAATTGTCCAAAACTATGCCAACAGCTCAAGGGCATTGGACTAACTCATCAACAATCAACGATCTTACAACAACAGAACTGGCCTCGGTTACAAAGAAGAAGAAGCAGGACCTTCTACAACAAAATACAATGAACCTATGAGATCTGACATACATGAAGACTTCATTAGACAAGATTCGCAAGCACATCCTTGGAAGACGATTCCTCGACGAAGATTTTCATCCGAGTACCAACATATTTTTCATGGCTATTGTTATTCATGTGGAAAATTTGGTCATAAAGCTATAGAATGTCGCACGTACCCTATGAACCAATACAATTCCAAGAGATTCTTCAAATATGAACCTCCCAGGGCTCAACGAAACATCAATAGATTTGAAAATTTAAGAAATAATATGGAATGTTACAAATGTCAGAACTTTGGACACATAGCCAGAGACTGCAGACTTGAAAATCCTCCAAAAGAATCTTCGAAGCCACAGAATGAACGAACGTGGAAGAAGAAGAAGACTAATAATTGTGCTCTCGCTCTCAAGGCTCAAAAAAATAAAGATGTGTGGTATGTTGACAGCGGTTGCTCAACGCATATGACTGGAGATAGAAGGAAATTTGTATCTCTGAAAGAGAATAATGATGGAACCATATCCTTTGGAAATGATGGATCTTCAAATATTATAGGATCATGTACCATCACTCTCGGAAGCAAAGATGTTATAGCCAAGAATGTTCAATTGGTCGAAAACATGAATCATAATCTGCTCAGTGTTGGACAAATGTGTGATCAACGACACACAATGATATTCAACTCCAAAAAATGTGAAATCAAGAAAGGCAGGTATGGTGAAATTGTGGCTACAGCAAGTCGAGCTCCAAACGACATATATGTTCTGGATGAAGAAACTAAAGCATGTCTACTAGCTAAAGAAGATGAAAGTTGGTTATGGCACAAACGAATGGGTCACATAAACTTTGACAATCTTGTCAGGATAAGCAAAAAGGAAGCAGTACGAGAAATGCCGAAAATCTCAAAACCTTCCAACACACTATGTGAGGCATGTCGACATGGCAAGCAGACAAAAGTCCAATTTAAAACAAAAGAACACTTTTCATCACATCCATTGGAATTGATACATATTGATCTATGTGGTCCTGTGAGAACAAAAGGCTTAGACAGAGAATTATATTTCATGTTGATGATAGATGACTATACCAGGATGACAGTCGTCAATTTCCTAAAGAAAAAATATGAAGCATTTGAGTGCTTTAAGATCTACAAGGAGTTGGTTGAAAATGAAACTAAATTGAAAATAAAGTGTTTAAGATCAGATAATGGTGGAGAATTCATTTCCAAATTATTTCAATAATACTGTGATGAAAATGGAATAAAAAGGCAATTTTCAACAGCACGAACACCTCAGCAAAATGGAGTTGCTGAAAGAAAGAATAGAACTGTACAAGAAATGGGTAGAACAATGTTGAAGGACTCAAAATTGGATGAAAAATTCTAGGTTCAAGCAATTGATACGGCAGTCTTCATTATCAACTGAAGTCTTCTCAGAAATAATTGCAACAAGACTCCATATGAATTATGGAAAGGAAAACCAGCTAATGTAAAATATTTCGGAATCTTCGGAAGCAAATGTTATATCAAAAGAGAAGATCAAAATTTGGGTAAGTTTGAATCACGTGTTGATGAAGGTATCTTTGTTGGTTACTCACGCAAAAGAAAGGCCTATAAATGCTATAATCTAAGATGAAAACAGATAGTGGAGAGCATAAATGTTACATTTGACGAAGATGGTGTTCTAGCAAGTAATGATGAGGATCTAGAATCTTTGAAACTTGAGACAGAGGCTGAAAAAGACACAGATAAAATTGTTGAACAAGAAGCAACTATCAACGAGGAAGAAGTAAACAATGATCATCAAGATATACCAGAACAACAACAAGAAGCTCCTCCAAGGAGAACAAAAGAGTGGATTCAAAAGAACCATCCATCAAATCAAATCATTGGTGATATAAATGAAGGTCGACAGCTTTTTTCATCACAACAAGCTCACGTTGCTTTTCTAGCAACCCTTGAGCCTAGTAGTTTTGAGGAAGCCAGCCAAAATGAACATTGGGTAGCAGCTATGAATGAAGAATTGGATCAAATTGAGAAGAATAACACCTGGGAATTAGTTCCACGACCAAAAGATAAAAATTTCATTGGGACTAAATGGGTGTTCAGGAACAAATTGAATGAAGATGGGCAGGTTACCAGAAACAAAGCAAGATTGTTTTGCAAAGGCTATGCACAAGTGGAAGGAATTGATTTTGACAAAAAAATTGCACCAGTTGCTAGAATGGAAGCCATCTGAATGTTTCTCGCCTATGCATGTTCAAGAAAAATAAAAGTCTACCAAATGGATGTTAAGTCAACATTTCTGAATGGAGAATTAGAAGAAGAAGTTTACATCGAACAACCTGAAGGTTTTCTACTATCACAAAAAGAAGACTATGTTTGCAGGTTAAAGAAGGCTCTATATGGTCTCAAGCAGGCTCCCAGAGCATGGTATGCTCATCTTGATGGATATCTACGTCAACAAGGGTTCAAGAAAGGTACTGTTGATAGCAATCTTTATGTACAAATAGATAAAGATAATTTAACAATCGTTGAGGTATATGTGGATGATATAATATTTGGTAGCAATGATGATAGACTAAGTAAGAACTTTTCTACAAAGATGCAAAGTGAGTTCGAGATGTCTTTACTTGGTGAGCTGACATACTTCTTAGGGCTTCAAATATCTCAGCAAGAGAAAGGAATATTTATATGTCAAGCCAAGTACATCAAGGCAATGCTCAAGAAATTCAAAATGGAAGATTGCAAACCCGTCCTTAATCCAATGGTAACAGATTGCAAATTGAGCATGGACGACTCATCTAAGGATGTGGATCAGAAGTTATAAAAATTTATGATTGGTAGTCTTCTATATGTAACAACCTCTCGGCCAGATGTTATGCAAGCAGTTGGACAAGTAGCAAGATTCCAGGTAGCACCAAAAGAATCACATATTATTGCCATCAAAATAATTATTCGATATCTAAAGGGCACAAAATAATATGGCTTGTGGTATCCCAAGGGTAAAAATCTCATTATTCAAGCCTTTACAGATGCAGATTGGGTAGCAAGCATTGATGATCGTAAGAGTACTAGTGGAGCAGCATTATATCTAGGTGGTTGTCTCATATCATGGTTGAGAAAAAAGCAAACTTCAATCTTGTTATCTACAGCGGAAGCAGAATACATTGTAGCAGCATCATGTTGTACTCAAGTCCTTTGGATGAAACAAAATTTGAAAGATCTTCAAGTACAATTCAGTGACCCTATTCCCATATTCTGTGACAACACTAGTGCCATCAGCATCTCCAAGAATCCTGTCATGCATTAAAAAAAAAACACATTCCAATCAAATATCATTTTGTTAGAGAACAAGTCGCTGAAAATAATATCAAACTTGAGTATGTTTGTACAAAAGAACAAATTGCTGATATCTTCACTAAACCTTTACCTCGTGAAGCATTTGAATATCTTCATCAAAAGCTTGGGATTCTCCCAAGTTCTCATTAGATTTTCCTTTTTCAAGAATATAAAGCGGGAGTGGAAGTGTGTACAGGTTTGTAGAACGATTGTGTGTCAGTGGGAGTGGAAGTGTGTATGGGTCCGCAGGATGGTTGTGTTTCAGGGGGAGTTACCCTTTTCCATTGATGTCAAAGGGGGAGAGAATGTTGAAGGAAGAGGTGTCATGATCACAGGGGGAGTACTTGTGTTGCCATCAATGCCAAAGGGGGAGATTGTTGATCAGCGGTTGTCATTGATGTCAACCCAAGCAGCACCAGGGGCTAACCCAATATTGAATGAGAAGTTTGACCTACCAAATTAATATATTCTAGGTCAATAATTCTTTTGATGGTTTCTACTTGTCGAGATGTTTCCGTTGATATATGGCACGCCATGTAATTCTTCACGGTTTGAGAGATATTCATGTTTGAAGTTTGTACCCCCAGTTAGTGGGCTAAAACCCCATGGGGTTGGGGCATGGGTCATTGAAAAGTCATAATTAATATTTTTTATTCTCCTAAAATCCCTCCCACATTCACTTGTTGAATCCCCTCTCAACTTAAGCATTCATATAAAATGTGATCTTCATTTCCTCCTTCTACAAGGGATTCGGCCATCTGAAACAGGTCATCTTGGAATTTTCGCTCTAAGTTTTTTTCTACGAAGGTTCAAAAGCTGAAATATTTATGAGGCGAATCTGAAATCCTAAGGAAGTTGCAGTAAAAATTTCAAATCAATATGCGCAAAATTTTTGGAGATATGATCTATGTAAGTTAGGGTTTTTGCAGGCTCCTGAAATTCATCGCAAAGAAGTGACCTTGGTAAATTCGTCATAAATATCTCTCTAAGTATCATATTGGAATTTCGTAAAAAGTGATAGATATTTAATAGTTTTTACTTTTCACTCTATCAATTTCAGAAACAAATGAAGAAACAGTGACATGTGGCACGCCGTACAAGTGCGCTCTGCTAAAACAGTCCATAATTAGGGCATTGTGAGAGATTGGATATAACTATCTCTTCAAGAATCCAAATTGGGTCAGACCTATGGCATTGGAAATATGACTCAGAGGAATACTATAGGACCGAAAATTAGATATTGAGGATCTGAAATAACAGAGATACACCAGATTCAATATCGAGCTCCTAGAAGGCAAGAAAAAGCTAGATCATGTGTTGTCAAGGATTGCAAAGGACCAGACTTTCTACGGCAGAGAAGCAAAACAAGGTGCAGAAGAGGGTAGCATGACAAGAGCAGCAACCAAGGTGCATAACAGTAGCAAGAAGTTCATCACATGAAGTCTTCAAGTGGGCGGCACTGCATACAATCATTGTAAAGGTATCATTGTACTTAGTCATTGTAAATACATTATTGTATAAATTGTACTAGTATCTATCTGCCAAGGGTTGAAGAGGCAGTGTTGGGAGGTCTAGAATCATCATTAGGTGGTTGTGTTAAAGTTGGGGTTATGGTCTAGTATATCTTCTTCTTCTACATCATTCTATATCATTGTAAAGTGGACCATTTTCCCTCATACGGGAGTCCATTCTTCTTTTATTCTTCTATAGGGTGGCAGGTGTTGGGTCGTGAATACGACCACTTTTTAACACTTATTTCATTCATTTTTACTCTTTTTTATCATGTCATCTATTATAATTTATCATATAAATCCATCTTATAATGATTTATGCTCTTATGGATGAATATTATTTCTTATCCTTTATTTTTAATAAATTGATGATTATTATGCATAATTTTATCAATGATGGTTTATTAATATATTTTGTAATATCATTCACCATTTTAGCCTCCAAGATATTTTCCATACTGCAGATTTGATTTCCAAATCATCATCAAATATTCCAACTCAGAAATCCGCTGGAATAAGAAGTGACTATTTTTCGGTTGAGATTCTGAGCAAATGAAGAATAATCTGGAAAATCCGGAACATGGGTTTTATCCAGAACAGGCCCAATTAAATTTATTAAATAATGGTTTGCCCAAATTCGGCCCGTATTGAGAGAAACGTGGGTTTCTTTGAGCACGATTTTCTCATATTTGTTGTTGCGGTCGTCCTCCAAATCTCAGCTCCAAAGCCAAATTCACCTTGCTCTTGTTGAAAGATTGTTGCAAATATATTTTTTGGTTGATCAAGTTGTTGGGAACAATCCAATATTGTTATGGGAGATCATATTTTCTATTTAATTTCTCCTCCTTCTAATTATAAAAGGAGAGCATGTATTGTGTATTAGGGGATAATAGAACGAGGGATCATAGTTGTTGCTTTTGTGAATTGTAAACTTAATCAAAAGTTGTGTTATTGAAAGCACGATTCCATTGTAATGCTACTCCAATTTAATGATTAATTGAAGTTGTTATTCTATTCGCATTATCTGAAGTAGCTTGAGCAGTCCCTGCTGGTGGTTAAGGGCCCGACCCCTGGCAGCGTGAACTGTTCCTCTGTGTTATATTTCCAATTCCTGCAGCGTGTGATCGATTTGCTACATGCATGTTACTGTGAGTTTATTTTATTATTTGTTTGTCATTTTACTGTCTTTATGTATTACGCGCTCTGTTTATGAGTTATTTCATTATTGTATGATCTGAATCTTATTTCTGACAGTGTGGGTTAATTGAGACAACATATTGCCTTATTTAGAACATCCTTGAATTCGCGGAAGTGATCTTGGTTCTCTCTTACTTTACTGTTTTATTATAATGGATTGTGTTGCCGTTCCTTCCCCATTTAACAAGAATCTTAATTCTCGAATTACTTATCTTGTTATGCTTTGTTGTTCGGCATTTGATGTTCCATTCCATTTGTTGTTTCGTTTAACTGCTTTTCATTTCAGAGTGCAGATATAAAGCTTCGCTATTCAGTTTGATGTTCAATAGGATTTGCCGTTTAATAGAGTTTTGTTGTTCAATTCCATGAGTTAATATTTGCTACTCGATTCTTCTAGTTTTAGTTTGTTATTCATTTACATTGCTGTTCGATTTCAATGTGTTGTTCAGTTTCAATTCATTAGTTTCCAGATTTTGTTCCTTTCAGTTATTTTCATCAGCACGAAGATTGAGTTTGCTTTCATTTCAATTGCTTTAAGATCACCAACTGTAGAGGACACTGGTTATTGCTTCCAAGTTCCCAGATTGGTTATCTTGCATCGATTTCTAAGGGAAATAGTTATTGCTACTGTATCCCTGATCGATGTTTTGGAGTTTGATTTAATTCAAGTTTCATATCATTTCCATTTGTAATTAGGTTTCTTTACAAGCATCCATTTACTCTTGTATCTCGAACACTGTACTACATATTGCAAGGCATTACTCTTGGATAAATTGCTGCCTCAGACAGAGTACACTCTTGAAATAAAAATTCGCTCCCGGATTGATAATTAATGTGAGATAAATAGGTGTTAAAAAGATACCTTGTATGCCTCGACATTTTGGCGTCGTTGCCAGGGAGAGTGTATGCCATTTAGAAAGAGTGATGCATATTTAATTTTTTTCTGCTTGGGAAGAATTGGGTATTAAAGACGGAAGGTAAGAACCTGTGCACCGAGCAAGAAACACACTTGTTCACTGGCCCGCTTCACAGCAGAATTGAGTGAAAGCTTAAGGTAAGAATGAATTCTTGCGTTTTTTTTTTAATTTTAGAGGTAGTCTTTTTTGAAAAAAATCTTGTAATTCCACTCGAGTGGTGATGTAAGCACCACCCATTTCACTAACTAATTGACAGGAAAATTTTAAGGAGGATCCTCAAAGAAAAACATGAAAAACATCTTCTATTATGGTAAGAAATGGCTCACATTGCAACTTTTGAATTCCCTATCAAAGATCTAGGAGGAGTAACACAAATGCACATAATTCCCCCATTGTCTCTACCAAATTTTCATGGTTTGACAAATGAAGATCCAGATACATTCTTATTTGAGTTTGAAATACTTTGTAGAGGATATGATTATTGTACTAATGATCAAAGGTTGAAAGTGTTTACTCTTACTTTAAAAGGAGCAGCTCTCCAATGGTTCATGAGCCTAAGTGGGAACTGCATCCAAACATGGGAGGACATGAAGAACATATTCTTGACGAAGTACCAAGACTACTGCAAATCCAATGAAGACATTTCTGGTATGATACAAGTGGAAGATGAAAGCTTGGAGGACAATGTAGAGCGATTTCGATAGAACCTTCAAAAATCAAAGTATAAGAATTTGGAAAAAGAGATCTTAAAAACACTCCTTCTTAAAGGAATCAAAGATGAATTTTTAAAACCCTTAAATCTGATAGGAAAAGGTGATGTTTTTCAGTTATCATATGATGATGTTTGTGAGTTGTGCATAAGGTATTCAAGAGGAATTTCCAAGGCTGGTAAGAATTCTAGATAAGTTTCTTCTTTCTTTTCTAAATTTACTACAAGAAAAAAAGACATAAGAGATGAAATCAATGTTTTATTTGAAAAATTTAAAGTTGATTTTATTAGCTCTCTAAATTCACAATTGAATGTTTTGCATGTTCAAAAAAATCAATAATTTGATGAAGTGTTTTTCCCTCATTACCGAAAGGAGCATCCCCTAGATAGTTGTTCTTCCTTATCTAATTTGGAAGTGGCATATCAAAGAGATGGGGAAGCTACAACAAGGTCAACAGGTATGGTTCAAAACACTTCCTCTTCATTCCCTTACTTGCATAATTCATTATGGAATACTCACATGTTAGGGCAGCCATGGCAATCTAAATATAACCACCACCAATCTTGTCTACAAGTTTGGCATGGTTAATCTTATGATTGTATGACTACTCTCCCTCATCTTGTAGCACAAACACATCTTCCGGCTCCTCCACAAAATCGTGTTTACCTATCAAAATCATTCACTCAACACAATCAACTACATCATCAAGAGGCTCCATTTCCTATACAATCTCCAACTCAACTCATTCCACAGCCTCACCATAATAAACTAGTACAACATGCTTACAGTGTTGAACTGCAAAATTTACCCACCCTTCCCACCCATTCTATCTCATATGTACCATTGGAAAAAACGTACACTGATACTCAGAATGAGTCGAATCCAAAAATTGTAGAAGTTATGAAAGAAAATGAGTTTTCTTCTAGTTTGCACCAACAAACCATTTTAAAAGCTCAAGAACTTCATGATATGATGGCTATGGGAAATCAAGGAAGTAAAGAATATATTGAAGATTGGTTTCACTCCATCATTTGTTTGCAACATCACTCCATACTTCAACAATTTTTGGCATCGTCTTTTCAAGGGAAGTTGGCTTCTCATACCCTAATTTTTATTAACATACATTTTTCAAATTTGGGTATGTACATAATTGAAGCCTTATTTCAGAAATGGCTCCACTAGAAATACTCTTATACGTAATCATATTCATTTTCCAATTCAAAGTAGGATAGTGGAGAAATAAATAAAAGAGGAAATAAAACAAACACATTTTTTTATTTATTTTTGTAAAAATAGTTGTTTCTTTGTTGCAACACGCTGTGAAATCAACATTGATGATAAATATTTTAATTTGTTTGTGTATGTAGATGAATTATATTGCAAATAACAATTCTACAAACACCTGTATTCATTTTTATCATCAAAAAAATTGCTTGAATATCATTTTTTTGGCTTGCGGGCCTGATGAAATTTCTGAAAACACAATTTTGACATTCGTGTTTTGGGGGAATAAAATTGAATATTTTTAAAAATTGTTTCTATCCTAAGTATCCATTGATTTCTACTTTCCAACCCAATTGGAATCACTCAATTTTTATTTGAAACGAAAAATTTAGAACCAAAACATTGACAGGGTGTCTAGTAGGTAGCTCAACAACATAGTTGGGACAGTCAGTTTTTGGAGGCCTAAATGACTATATTTTTAAAATATGTTTCTATGGGAGATTCCTCTATGAATATAATTTACAACACAATTTTAATCACTCAATTTCGATATTGTATGAGGAATTTATGACCAAAATACTGACTATCTATCATAAATCAGCACTCTTGAAACTCTGTTTTCTCGGTTGTTCCTTAACATATTTGACCCATCAATTATTATTTTCTTCAAAACCTATTTCTATTGGAGATACAAAAATGAATCTACTTTAATCTCCAATTTTAATCAGTTCAATCTGCCATCACACGAAATATTTAAGCTTGAAATATCAACTATTGGTCTAAGCTGGAAAATCGAAAATGACTCTATTATGCAGGTTGTTCTAAGCAAGTTTAACATACCATTACATGAAATTTTTAAAACCTATTTTTATTGGAGATAAAAATTTGAATTATCTCTTATTTGGCTTTGGAATCACTCAAATCGGACGAAAAACAAAGAAGTTATGATTAAAACACTGCTGGTTAGTATGGTCGACCAATGCTCTCCCGCATGTAAAAAATATAATTTGTTTTATTTTTCCGTGGATTTCTTCTACAGAGTAACTACTTGTTATTTTTCGCACAATTTTTGGATTAGGGGAGCCTGATAACCTCTCTTTCTCCATGATATAATGTTTTATTGCAGGTAGACACTCGTTTTTTGTAGGTCTTAGAAGAATAAAGAAGGTCAATTTATGGACGAGCGATTCTTGAAAATTTAGTAAAACAAGGGAATTTCATCCAGTTCATTACCTAACAGATTTATAACAAAAAGAAATGAAGAATTGGTTCCCATTTCAAGATCCATGTCACGGCTGCCAAACATTTTTTCAAAAGATCATTTTTTTCCATTTATAGATTTGATATTCTCTTAGAAATAACATCATAGTTGTTGTAACTTAATAAAGTGTCGTTTCTTCTCTGATTTCTTTTATGTTTTTGTGTTTCAGGTGTTGATTCCTCTAAATTGTAGTTTCTGTTCCATTTTCAGTTGAACAATAAGGACCCCACCATGCAAGTTTCAGTTACAGAAGGCAATTCTTTGGCAGCACCGATTCTATGAAAAAAAAAAAATTTTAAAAATGTTTTTTCTTGAAACCTGTACATAAAATTTCCTTTTTATTTGATTGGATTTGCTTGGAAATGGATTGCATATTAGCTTTGTTATTTTCTCTATTTTTTTCTTTTTTACGTATTTATATTTGTTTGTTGTTCTTCTTAAGGGACAGTTATTGTTCCTCTTAAGGAACAGCAGTCGTTCCTCTTAAGAAGCAGTGTGTTTATGTGTTTATTTTTTTTGTTCCCTCCAAAAGGAACAACATTCTCGCTAATTAATTTTTTTGTTATTTTTAAAAAAGAACAATTTTTTTTTTGCATGATTTCGTTGTTCCCTTCAAAAGGAACAACACTGCTTGTTTTTGTTGTTCCTTTCAAAAGGAACAGCACCGTTCGTTTTTGTTGTTCCTTTCAAAAGGAACAACAGTTTTGTTGTTCCCTTCAAAATGAACAACACCAACTGTTCTTGTTGTTCCTTTCCAAAGGAACAACATTTTCGCAGATTATTCTTGCTATTCATTTCCAAAGGAACAGCATTTTCGCAGATTTTTTTGTTGTTCCTTTCCAAAGGAACAACACTTTTTCAATGCGTTTTTCTTGTTTTTGAACTACTTTTTTAGGACTTTTTTGAATTTTTCATAACTTTTTGAAAGACAAACATACAATGAAAGGATACACAATCATAAAAATTAAATCTTACTGTAATCAGCAAATCAAAAGAAATCGTCATTTTTAAAAAAGTTGTTTAGTAATGATAAGAAAAAGGAAAAGGGGACATAATCAATAACATGATCTTGTTGTCTTACTACCACTAAATTCATATGATCAATTATATTTATCATGTTGGTTATTTCCCATATTTTATAACTTTCTTTGATTTTTACTTATGGAGTAGGAACAAGGGCATATTCTTTTCTATTGAACTATTCAGACTTCTTCCACCATCCCTACTCTTAAGGAGTGCTGAGCCATCCTTTATGAATAAATAGGAAAGTGCTATATGAAAATAAAAATATTTACATATTTTATTAATAAATTTATAATTTGGCAGATGGAGGATAGGGGGTCACATCAAGAGCCGACCTACCATGTTCATAAGGAAGCAAGTGAAGTGGCATTCCCATCATGGCCACCAAACCAGGGATATGGTCCAATGGACAATTGAAAAAAATTAAGAAGTCCTTGGAACAGGAGGTCTCATCACGAGCCAGCCTGCCCACTTTTCACTTCTTCCCAGTGAATGGCATTATGATTTATCTGGTCACCAAGCCAGCACAATGGCCTCCGTTATGACAATTCACAAGCACTTCCTCAGCATAAATAAAGGACAATGGTTCCAAGGGTGAGAGAGAAACTCTGTCAAGGTTATGGACACCTGTGGGCAACAAAGCTCTGTTGATGGTATTGGAGTCACATTTATACACATCAATAGTAATATTAAACGCTTTTTCCTGTATCTTTATTTAAATATTAGATGAAATTATGAATCCTTAACCTTTGATTTTGAACCTATTATACATGAAAATCATCATAAATCGATCACATTAATTTAAGTGGGTAATAAATGCATTTGTACTTATGTTTATCTTAAGTTGTCCCTTCTCCTTATCCTTGAATCATTACAATACGCTTATATATATGTTTACAATTTATCACATGCATGGATTTCAGTAAATGTTATAATTTCATTGATTGTATCATAAGTATGTATGTCTTTCTATGCTGTACAATTGCTGTGTAGTATGTTGCTCTTCTATTTTGCTGATTTGCCACAATATTGATACTGCATTTATACAGAATTTTTGATGATTGATTTTTTTGCATGCATCTTATCTATTGCCATTTTAAACTAAAACTGTGGATTTAAGAAAATTGCATACAGAATTGTGATTTGTTTACACGAGAACAACAAGTATGGGGGGAAATTCTATTCGCAGCACGATCACACTATTGCAATTAACAGCAAAGGCTCGCGAACGCGCACATGGCTTCCACCTTTTGCATCACTTTCAGTAACCGCTCAGCCTACATCAGCTTCAACAAAAGCCAGTCCCTACATGTCCTTCCACATTTTTTTGGAGGTAACACTTGAGGTAAAATAGCATAATTTTTTTATTTATTATGAATTTAGGAGAATTTCATGAAAATCCATTGAGCATTGTTTATCATCATTCATTCCACATCTTTACCACTTCCCATTTTTTTAGACATGTCTCATCTTTCAGTTTGGGGGAGTGTTGATTTCCTTCATTTCTTTCTTATGACCATGTCAGTAATCTTCTTTGATATTCTTATTCATTCTCAACGCCTCCCTTATTCCATGTTGTTTTACACCAAACATAAATTTCAACAGATTGTAGCAACCACCTCTCTTTGTTTTCTAGCATCGCATGAGGACATGCTAATTCTTCAGTTTGGGGGGAAGGGAATTGCTACACATGATGGATGTTTTCCACTTTCTTTCTCATTTAAGGCATACAATTTCATTTTTGTACAGTGTAGAAATTGATTTGCATATATCTTTAAAACTATGAACTGAATTTTTGTGATTTCTGGATAACAAAGAAGTATCATTAAAATACACAAAACCAGATAATTTCATGCTAAATTAGTTCATAAAATTTCGAAAATTATGCACTCACCTACAACCATTTTGTTTATATCTCATGATCCGTACATATCAAAACAATCCGATTTTTGAGAAAATGGTTAATGAAGTTTGTTGTTATTTATGTCACATTTTTATGCAACTTTATATACATATAGTTGAATGTCAACTATAAAAATTGGTATGCCTTTATCAAGATTGCTAAAATTGAATATTCATTATTTGAGGAAAAATTCATTTGTTCCATCCATTTCATGAGTTGGGATGAACAATTTTCTTTGTTTGGTTAACACATGGGTTTTGTCTTTGAGTTGCATGAGGACATGCAATATATTCAGTGTGGGGGTATGTTGGGTTGTGAATACGACCACTTTTTAACACTTATTTCATCCATTTTTACTCTTCTTTATCATGTCATTTATTATAATTTATCATATAAATCCAGCTTATAATGATTTATGCTCTTATGGATGAATATTATTTCTTCTCCTTTATTTTTAATAAATTGATGATTATTATGCATAATTTTATCAATGATGGTTTATTAATATATTGTGTAATATCATTCACCATTTTAGCCTCCAAGATATTTTCCAGACTGTAGATTTGATTTCCAAATCATCATCAAGTATTCCAACTCAGAAATCCGCTGGAATAAGAAGTGACCGTTTTGCGGTTGAGATTCTGAGCAAATGAAGAAGAATCTGGAAAATCTAGAACATGGGTTTTGTCCAGAACGGGCCCAATTAACTTTAGTGAAGAATGGTTTGCCAAAATTTGGCCCGTATTGATAGAAACGAGGGTTCTTTGAGCATGATTTTCTCATATTTGTTGTTGCGACCATCCTCCAAATCTCAGCTGCAAAGCCAAATTCACCTTGCTCTTGTTGAAAGATTGTTGCAAATATATTTTATGGTTGATCAAGTTGTTTGGAACAATCCAATATTGTTATGGGAGATCATATTTTCTATTTAATTTCTCCTCCTTCTAATTATAAAATGAGAGCATGTATTGTGTATTAGGGGACAATAGAACGAGGGATCATAGTTGTTGCTTTTGTGAATTGTAAACTTAATCAAAAGTTGTGTTATTGAAAGCACGATTCCATTGTAATGCTGCTCCAGTTTAATGATTAATTGAAGTTTTTATTCCATTCGCATTATCTGAAGTAGCTTGAGCAGTCCCTGCTGGTGGTTAAGGGCCCGACCCCTGGCAGCGTGAACTGTTCCTCTGTGTTATATTTCCAATTCTTGCAGCGTGTGATCGATTTGCTACGTGCATGTTACTGTGAGTTTATTTCATTAGTTGTTTTCCATTTTACTATATTTATGTATTATGCGCTCTGTTTATGAGTTATTTCATTATTGTATGATTTGAATCTTATTTCTTACAGCGTGGGTTAATTGAGACAGCATATTGCCTTATTTAGAACATCCTTGAATTCGCGGAAGTGATCTTGGTTCTATCTTACTTTACTATTTTATTATAATGGATTGCGTTGTCGTTCCTTCCCCATTTAACAAGAATCTTAATCCTCGAATTACTTATCTTGTTATGCTTCGTTGTTCGGCATTTGATGTTCCATTCCATTTGTTGTTTCGTTTAACTGCTGTTCATTTCAGAGTGCAGATATAAAGCTTCGCTATTCAGTTTTCTGTTCAATAGGATTTGCCGTTTAATAAAGTTTTGATGTTCAATTCCATGAGTTAATATTTGTTGCTCGATTCTTTTAGTTTTAGTTTGTTATTCATTTACATTATTGTTCGATTTCAATGTGTTGTTCAGTTTCAATTCATTACTTTCCAAATTTTGTTCCTTTCAATTATTTTCATCAGCACGAAGATTGAGTTTGCTTTCATTTCAATTGCTTTAAGATCACCAATTGTAGAGGACATTGTTTATTGCTTCCAAGTTCCCAGATTGGTTATCTTGCATCGATTTCTAAGGGAAGGAGTTATTGCTACTGTATCCCTGATCGATGTTTTGGAGTTTGATTTAATTCAAGTTTCAGAGCATTTCCATTTGTAATTAGGTTTCTTTACAAGCATCCATTTACTCTTGTATCTCGAACACTGTACTACATATTGCAAGGCATTACTCTTGGATAAATTGCTGCCTCAGACAGAGTACACTCTTGAAATAAAAAGTCGCTCCCGGATTGACAATTAATGTGAGATCAATAGGTATTAAAAATATACCTTTTATACCTCGACAGTAGGGTGGTGCTAGGGTGAGTTGTAGCTCATTGGGTGTTGAGGCATCCGTTCAGTTGACTACTGAAGAATCTCGGGCGTTGGAGCGTCCATCCGGTGGGAGCTGGAGAAGAATGCTTTTCTAGATTCTAGGAATTTGGAGCTTTATTTTCAATTGGAGTTGAATATTAAAGAATTATTAGAAAAGCATTAGGTGGGTTTTGTCCCAAAGTGGGTTTCCACCTTAAAAAATGTGTGTGTTTGTGTTCCTCTTGTTTACTTCTATCATTGTACAAACATTGATAATAATTGAAGATTAACTAATGCTCTAATTGAAAGGAATACTGATTCACCCCCCCCCCCCCAACCCCCTCAGTATTTCCAACAAAATCTTCACATAAAAAATTTATAGCGAAAATTCCACAATGACCTATTTTTAGTAGCGAAATCCTTACATGAGGAGGATATGAGGGTCACAATTTATATAAATGTTTACGTTGAGAGGGTCTTCAACAAGTGAACGTTGGAGGCATTTTAGGAGCTTAAAAAATTATTAATTATTGACTATTCAATTACCACCACCAATGATTAGTGTCATGCCACAACCCCATGGGGTTTTAGCCCACTAACTAGGGTTACTAACTTCAAACACGAATATCTCTCAAACCGTGAAGAATTACATGGTGTTCCATATATCAACGGAAACATCTCGACAAGTAGAAACCATATCATATATCCTTGGCTCGCAATAGAGTAATTTTCAAGTCAAAATTCCCGTGCAATATCAGGGTATCCCCTAGTTCCGCTTAGGTTAACATCAATGTCAACCACTGATCAAAAATCTCCCCCTTTGGCATTTATGGAAACATAGGTACTCCCCCTGCGATCATGACACATATTCCTATCATTATCCTCCCCTTTGACATAAATGAAAAAGGATAGCCCCCCTTGACACACAACCATCCTGCGGACCTGTACACACTTCCACTCCCCCTTTATTTTCTAAGGAAAATCTAATGAGAACTTGGGAGAATCCCAAGCTTCTAGTGAAGATATTCAAATGCTTCATGAGGTAAAGGGTAGTGAAGATATCAACGATTTATTATTTTGTACCAACATATTCAAGTTTGATATTCTTTTTAGCAACTTGTTCTCTAACAAAATGATATTTGATCGGAATGTGTTTTATTTTTTAATGCATGACAGGATTCTTGGAGATGTTGATGGCACTGGTGTTATTACAGAATATTGGAATAGGCTCACTGAATTGTACTTGAATATCTTGCAAATTTTTTTTCATCCAAAGGACTTGATTACAACAAGCTTTCACTACAATGTATTCTGCTTCCGTTGTAGATAACAAAATTGAGGTTTGCTTTTTTCTCAACCATGATACAAGACAAACGCCTAGATAGAATGTTGCTCCACTATTACTCTTATGATAATCAACGCTTCCTACCCAATCTACATATGTAAAGGCTTGAATAATGAGATTTTTACCCTTGGGATACCACAAGCCATATTCTGTTGTGCCCTTTAGATATCGAAGAATTCTTTTGACAAAAATAATATGTGATTATTTTGGTGCTGCATGAAATCTTGCTACTTGTCCAACTGCTTGCATAACATCTGGTCGGGAGGTTGTTACATATAGAAGACTACCAATCATATATTTGTACAACCTATGGTCCACATCCTTAGATGAGTCATATATGCTCAATTTGCAACCTGTTACCATCAGAGTAAGGACGGGTTTGCAATCTTCCATTTTGAATTTCTTGAGAATTTCATTGATGTACTTGGCTTGACATATAAATATTCCTTTCTCTTGTTGAGATATTTGAAGTCCTAAGAAGTATGTCAGCTCACCAATTAAAGACATCTCGAACTCACTTTTCATATTTGTAGCAAATTTCTTACTTAGTCAACCATCCTTGCTACCAAATATTATATCATCCACATATACCTCAACGATTGTTAAATTATCTTTATCTATTTGTACATAAATATTTCTATCAGTAGTACCTTTCTTGAACCCTTGTTGACATAGATATCCATCAATATGAGCATACCATGCTCTAGGATCCTGCTTGAGACCATATAGAGCCTTCTTTAACTTGAAAAAATAGTCTTCTTTTTCAAATAGTATAAAACCTTCAGGTTGTTCGATGTAAACTTCTTCTTCTAATTCGCCATGACTTAACATCCATTTGGTAGACTTTGATTTTTCTTGAACATGCATAGGCGAGAAACATCTGGATGGCTTCCATTCTGGAAACTGGTGCAAATGTTTCCTCGAAATCAATTCCTTCCACTTGTGCATAGCCTTTGCAAACCAATATTGCTTTGTTTCTAGTAACATGTCCATCTTCATTCAATTTTTTCCTGAACACCCATTTAGTCCCAATGACATTTTTATCTTTTGGTCATGGAACTAATTTCCAGGTGTTATTCTTCTTGATTTGATCCAATTCTTCATTGATAGTTGCTACCCAATGTTCATTTTGGTTGGCTTCCTCGAAACTAATAAGCTCAAAGGTTGCTAGAAAAGCAATGTGAGCTTGTTGTGATGAACAAAATTGTCAACCTTCATTTATGTCACCAATGATTTGATTTGATGGATGGTTCTTTTGAATCCATTCTTTTGTTCTCTTTAGAGGAGCTTCTTGTTGTTTTTCTTGTATATCTTGATGATAATTATTTATTTATTCCTGGTTGACAGTTGCTTCTTGTTCCATAATTTTCTCTATTTCTTTTTCAGCCTCTGTCTCAAGTTTCAAAGATTCTAGATCCTCATCATTATTTGTTAGAACAACATCTTCATCAAATGTAACATTTATGCTCTCCACTATTTGTTTTTGTCTTAGATTATAAAATTTATAGGCCTTTGTTTTGGGTGAGTAACCAACAAAGATACCTTCGTCAACACGTGATTCAAACTTACCCAGCTTTTGTTCTTCTCCTTTGATATAACATTTGCTTCCAAAGATTCTGAAATATTTTACATTAGCCAATTTTCCTTTCCATAATTCATATGGGGTCTTGTTGCAATTATTTCTAAGAAGACTTCGGTTGATAATGAAGGTTGTCATATCAATTGCTTGAACCCAAAATTTTTCATCCAATTTTGAGTCCTTCAACATTGTTCTACCCATTTCCTGTATGGTTCTGTTCTTTCTTTCAGCAACTCCATTTTGTTGAGGTGTTCGTGTTGTTGAAAATTGTCTTTTTATTCCATTTTCAACACAGTATTGCTGAAATAATTTGGAAGTGAATTATTTTCCATTATCTTATCTTAAACACTTTATTTTCAAATCAGTTTCATTTTCGACCAACTCCTTGTAGATATTAAAGCACTCAAATGCTTCAGATTTTTTCTTTAGGAAACTAGCGGTTGTCATCCTAGTATAGTCATCTATCATTAACATGAAATATAATTCTTCATATAAGCCTTTTTCTCTCACAGGACCACATAAATCAATATGTATCAATTCCAATGGATATGATGCAAAGTGTTCTTTTGTTTTAAATTCGAATTTTGTCTGTTTTTCGTGTTTTCAGGCCTCACATAGTGTGTTTTAAGGTTTTGAGATTTTCGGCATTTCTCGTATTGCTTCCTTTTTGCTTATCCTGACAAGATTTTCAAAGTTTATGTGACCCATTCATTTGTGCCATAACCAACTTTCATCTTCTTTAGCTAGTATACATGCTTTAGTTGCTTCATCCAGAACATATATGTCATTTGGAGCTTGACATGTTGTAGCTGCAATTTTACCATACCTACCTTTCCTGATTTCACATTTTGTGGAGTTGAATAACATTATGTGTCCTTGATCACACATTTGTCCAACACTGAGCAGATTTTGATTCATATTTTAAACCAATAGAACATTCTTGGCTAGAGCATATTTGCTTCCGAGAGTGATGGTACCTGATCCTATAACATTTGAAGATCCATCATTTCCAAAGGACACGGTTCCATCTTTTTTCTCTTTAGAGATATAAATTTCTTTCTATCTTTAGTCATATGCGTTGAGAAACTGCTATCAACATACCACACATATTTTTTGCTTTGAGCCTTGAGAGCGAGAGCACAATTACCAGTTCGTTCATTCTGTGGCTTCAAAGATTCTTCTAGAGAATTTTCAAGTCTACAGTCTCTGGCTATGTGTCCAAATTTTCGGTATTTGTAACATCAATATTATTTCTTAAATGTTCAAATCTATTTATTTTTCGTTGAGCCCTGGGAGGTTCAGATTTGATATATCTCCTGGAATTGTATTGCTTCCTAGGGTACGTGCAACATTCTACAGCTTTATGACCAAAGTTTCCACATGAATAACAATAGCCATGAAAAATATGTTGGTACCTGGATGGAAATATTCGTCAGGGAATTGTCTTCCAAGGTTGTTCTTGCGAATCTTGTCCAATGAAGTCTACATGCCTATCAGATCTCATATGCTCATTGTATTTTGTTGTAGAAGGTCTTGCTTCTTCGTCTTTGTAACCGAGGCCAGTTTTTTCGTTGTAAGATCGTTTATTATTAATGAGTTCTTCCAATGTGCTTGAGTTGTTGGCATAGTTTTGGACAGTTTTTATCTTCTTCACTTCCTTACGCAGTGAGACTACTTCAGCTTCTAGTGCTTCCCTTTCTTGGTTGCTTTCTTCCAACTTCTTTTGAAGTGACTCTTCAATAAATTTGTGTTCTTCAACTTCAATTTTGAGACCTTGAACTTGTTCTTCAAGAGTATTGGAATGGATATTCTCAGCCTTGAGCTATTTTATAAGCCTTATTGCCTCCTTAGAAAATTATTCTATGGTCAACCATTCTTCTTCGTTGTTTGATACCTCTTGTTTATTGTTCTTGGCCATAAATAATACTCTCTCATTGGCTTCTTCTTCGTTGTCACTGTCTTCATCAGATGATGAGATATCTTCTTTAGAGAGAAATTTCTTTTTGAGACCCTTCTTCTTGCCTTGCTTGTTTAATTTCTTAAAGCCTTTCTTTATTTTTGAGTTTCCATCACTTAATTTCAGACATTTTGTTGCAAAATTCCCAACCTCACCACAGCCTAAACATAGCAGTGGAAGTTTACCTTTGAATTTTCCCTTACCAATTTTTAGTTTTCTCGTAAAGTAAGCATATTCTCCATCTGAAAGACCTTCTTCATCATCTTCCTTTTCTTCACACTTGTAGGTGCAGGTATTTTCCTTTGAAGGTTGTTTATCCTTATTGGTTTTCTTAGATGTAGTGAACGTAGTTTCTAGATGCAAAGTACCCTCTTATTCATTAAGTCTCATTTCATATGCTATGAGAACTCCATGCAATTCCTCTTTATTGAGTTTGTCCAAATTTGCACTGTATTATAAGACCGATACCTTTGGGTTGAATCTTCCTAGTAATGTTCTAAGAATCTTTCATATAATAGTCTTCTTGCCAACAGGCTCTCCCAATCCTTCCAGAGTGTTGGTTATTTCATCAACTTGTTGAAAGTATGCAGTAATGTTTGTTGGGTGTGGAGCCTGATTATCTTATTTACTTTGTATCACAACATTGGACCCCTGTACCTTAAAAGGGGCGGCAATGCCGCCCGTAATTAATCGTTGTCGTGGGGGGTCCAGGGGGGGCGGCAACTCTTTTCAGACACCCCCCTGGCGGGGGTTTCGGGGGCAGCGCCCCCAAAGCTAAAAACAGATGTAAAATTTCCTTGTAAAAGTATAGTAATTTCTATTCAATCTAGACCGTTCATAGGCGAATGATCTGACGGTAGAAGTTATGTTTAATTTAGGGTTTTTTTTTTTCCCTAGAAGGCAACCCCCTTGTATATATGAGGGTATTGTATTGCGGATGTGTATTTTATATGTGTGTATTCTCAGAGCGATAAACAGATAGGGAGACTGTGAGAGAGAACAGAGGATATTACGGCGGATCTACTGTAGGTTTTGTCTCTTCATTTTTGCTAGATAATAGAAAGGAAGGAGTGGTTGTTCAGGGTGGACGTAGCCCAAACTGGGTGAACCACGTATATCTGTGTCTCTCTGGTTTTATGTGTTTTGTGTGCTTGTATTTTCCGCATATTTTATGTGTTGCATTTCTCTGTAATATTTAATTTTCTAACAAGCGGTATCGAGCCGAAGGTCTATTTGGCTGATAAACTCACAGGAAAGAAGGGTTCCTGGTTTGAGTGGGAGCAATGGCGGAAGATGGTAAATTTAGGTTCGAGAAATTTAATGGCCAAAACTTCCCGTTGTGGAAGATGCATATGGAAGATTATCTGTATCAGAAAGATCTGTACCTACCATTGAGTGGAAAAACAAAGAATTCGACGGCCATGACAGACGTGGAATGGAACATTCTCGATAGAAAGGCACTCGGAACAGTACGGTTGTGCCTTGCGGCATCATTCGCCTTCAATATTTCGAAGGAAACAACAACATAGGGTTTGATGCAGACGTTGGCGAAACTATATGAAAAACCCTCGACCTCAAACAAGGTATTTCTTATGAAACGATTATTTAATATGAAGATGTCGGAAGGTGGATCTGTTGTAGACCATTTAAATTATTTTAATATAGTTACCAGTCAATTAAGTTATGTAGGGGTAAAATTTGATGATGAATTTAGGGCTCTTTTATTTCTGTGCTCATTGCTAGAAAGCTGGAATGGTTTATTTATGGCCATTAGTAACTCTGTCTCTGGATCTAGTACTTTAAAGTTTGATGATGTTGTCGGTGCTATCCTTAGCAAGGAAATGCGACGGAAAAGCTCTGGTGAGACATCGGGTAATGCTTTGAGTGCAGAGTCTAGGGGAAGAAGAATGGAAAGAGGAAAGAGCTTGGGTTATCGCAGTAAATCAAGGAAAGGCATATCCAAGTCCAGATCGGGGATAGTGTGCTAGAAATGCGGAAAGAGAGGACACCTAAAGAAAGATTTTAGATCTTGGAAGGGAAAAGAAGGAGATGCACAGCAAGAAAACAATCATGAAGAAAATATTGATTCTTGGGTTGTAGATTCAGGGGCTTCATTCCATGCCACACCTGATAAGAAATATTTTCATGACTATGTTCAAGGAGATTTTGGACAAGTTCGTTTGGGTGATGATAAACCCTGTAAAATTGTTGGAATGGGTAAATTTCTTGTAAAACAACAGAATGGAAACCAATGGCTACTAAATAAGGTAAGGCATGTTCCAGATCTGAAGAAAAATCTAATTTCAACAGGGCAGTTACGCAGTGAAGGTTGTGTGACAACTTTCACATATAAAACTTGGAAGGTCACCAAAGGAGCGCTGGTAATAGAAAAAGGTGAAAAGGTTGTTACATTGTATTTATGCAATGATATTTCTAACTCTGTTAATGCTTTAACTTCCAAAGGAGCAGATGCAGGATTATGGCATCATAGGCTCGAACATATGAGTGAGAAGGGAATGAAGATTTTTCACTCAAGAAATTTGTTGTCAGGTTTGAAGAATGTTGATTTGGATTTCTGTGAAAATTGCATTTATGGAAAACAAAAGAGAGCCAGATTTCTCAGAGTTGGGAAAGAAAAGAAGAGAGAAAAATTGGAGCTTGTGCATACAGATATATGGGGACCTGCTCAGGTATCATCTCTCGATGGCTCTCGTTATTATGTTACTTTTATTGATGATGCAACTAGAAAAACATGGATTTATTGTATTCAGAATAAATCTGATGTATTTGATACTTTCAAGAAATGGAAAGCTTTGGTTGAGATTGAGAAAGGAAAGAAGTTGAAGTGTCTCAGATCAGACAATGGAGGTGAATATTGCAGCAAAGAGTTTGATAGGTACTGTTCAGAGCATGGAATTCGTAGAGAGAAGACAGTTCCAAGAACACCACAATAAAATGGTGTGTCAGAAAGGATGAACAGAACAATCATGGAGCGTGCAAGGTGCATGAGATTGCATGCAGGATTGCCTTTACAATTTTGGGCAGATGCTGTAGATACTGCTGTTTATCTAATAAACAGAGGGCCTTCAAGTTCCTTGGATAGTGGTATTCCAGAGGAAGCATGGACAGGTAAAAAGGTAAACTACTCTTTTTTAAAGCCTTTTGGTTGTGAGGCCTTTGTCCATATTAATAAAGAAAATAGAACAAAGCTTGAGGCAAAATCAAAGAAATGTACCTTTATTGGATATGGTGTTAATGATTTTGGATATCGCTTATATGATTATGAAAATCAAAAAATCATTAGGAGAAGAGATGTAATATTCAATGAAAAGGTCTTGTATAAGAATCAGTTGCAGGAAAAGAAACAAGAAAAAGAAAGCAAGGAACACACGGTTCTTGATGAGATAACTGAAAAATTAAAGGTGCCTGAAAATAATAATAATCGACAACCACAACAGCAACAACCACCACAACAGCAACAAGCACCTCAAACACCTAAAAGTGGTGTTATAATATATACCAGGATAAGTAGACCCCCTGAACGATACTCTCCTTCATTATATTATTTACTGTTAAATGATTCTGGTGAACCCAAATGTTATGAAGAAGCAATGCAGGTTGAAAGCAGGAAGAAGTGGGAGCTAGCCATGGAAGAAGAGATGGACTCCTTAATGCATAACTAGACTTGGGACTTAGTCAGGTTGCCTGCAGGTAAAACTACATTGCAGAATAAATGGGTTTACAGGCTGAAGGAAGAAGATGGAGGAAAACAGAGGTACAAATCTAGACTTGTGGTGAAGGGGTTTGCACAGAAGAAAGGTATTGATTTTGATGAAATATTTTCTCCTGTTGTTAAGATGAATTCAATCAGAACTATCTTAAGTCTTGTAGCAGCGGAAGATTTACATCTTGAACAGTTAGATGTAAAGACAACGTTTCTCCATGGAGATTTGGAGGAAGAGATATACATGCAGCAACCAGAAGGATATGAGGTAAAAGGGAAAGAAAAATTGGTGTGCAGGTTAAAGAAGAGCTTGTATGGCTTAAAACAGGCTCCAAGGTAGTGGTATCTAAAATTTGACAAGTTTATGTACGAACAAGGTTATACTAGATGTAACTCTGATCATTGTGTTTATCTGAAAAGGAAAAATGATGGCAGCTATATTATATTGTTATTGTATGTAGATGACATGCTTGTTGCAGGGTCTAACATGCAGGAAATAAATGTGCTCAAAAGAAAATTGGCAAATTCATTTGCAATGAAGGATTTGGGAGCTACAAAACAAATCCTTGGTATGAGGATAGCTAGAGACAGGAAAAATCGCAAATTAACACTGTCTTAGAATGAGTACATAGAAAAGGTGTTGAAAAGATTTAATATGCAGAATGCAAAACCAATTAGTACACCTTTTGCTAGCCATTTCAAACTTAGTAAGGAGATGTGCCCCAAGACCAAAGAAGACATGGATTATATGTCTAAAGTTCCATATGCATCAGCAGTTGGAAGCTTAATGTATGTAATAATTTGCACAAGGCCTGATATTGCACATGCAGTGGGAGTTGTAAGCAGGTACATGAATAATCCAGGAAAAGAACATTGGATGGCAGTAGAATGGATTCTCAGATATTTGAGAGGTACCACAAATCAAGCATTATGCTTTGGTGGTTCAAACATTTCTCTACAGGGATATGTTGATGGAGATATGGCAGGTGACAGAGATAACAGGAGGAGCACTACAGGATATGTATTTACTATAGGTGGAACAACTGTCAGCTGGGTTTCAAAATTCCAAAGTGTTTTTGCACTTTCAACAACAGAAGCAGAGTATGTTGCTGCTATAGAGGCTAGTAAAGAAATAATTTGGTTACAAAGGTTTATGGATGAATTGGGTAAGAAGCATGATATGGGCACTTTATACAGTGATAGCCAAAGTGCCATTCATCTTGCAAAGAACTCATCATTTCATTCCAGGACTAAACACATACATCTCAAGTATCATTTCATATGGTCAGTATTGGAAGATGGAGAGTTGAAGCTGGAAAAGATACACACTAGCCATAATCCTGCAGATATGCTAACAAAAGTTGTAACCGGGGAGAAACTAAGAATGTGCTCAGTTTCAATTGGTCTTCAAGGATGATGATGAAGATGAGGAACAGTCATGTCCAAAGAGGAGTCATTGTCCAACAAATGAAGCAGTGGTGGAGTTGCTACAATCAATCTCCAAGTGGGAGATTGTTCAGTGTGGAGCCTGATTATCTTGTTTACTTTGTATCACAGCATTGGACCCTTGTATCTTAAAAGGGGCGGCAACGCCACCCGTAATTAATCGCTACCGTGGGGGGTCTAGGGGGGGTGGCAGTGCTTTTCGGAGCCCCCCCCCCCCCTAGTGGGGGTTTCGGGGGCAGCGCCCTCGAAGCTAAAAATAGATGTAAAATTGCCTTGTAAAAGTATAGTAATTTCTAGTCAATCTGGGCCGTTCATAGCCGGATGATCTGAAGGTAGAAGTTATGTTTAGTATAGGTTTTTTTTTTCCCTAGAAGGCAACCCCCTTGTATATATGAGGGTATTGTATTGCGGCTGTGTATTTTATATGTGTGTATTCTCAGAGCGAGAAACAGATAGGGAGACTGTGAGAGAGAACAGAGGATATTACAGCGGATCTGTTGTAGGTTTTGTCTCTTCATTTTTGCTAGATAATAGAAAGGAACTACTGGCTGTTCGGGGTGGACGTAGCCCAAAATGAGTGAACCACGTGTATCTGTGTCTCTCTGGTTTTATGTGTTTTGTGTGCTTGTATTTTCCGCATATTTAATGTGTTGCATTGCTCTGTAATATCTAATTCTCTAACAATGTTGTCATCTTCTTTCATTCTGAGTTGCTCAAATTTTGCTCTGTAGATTTAAATCTTTGCTTCTTTGACATTTGAGTCACCTGCATATATATGCTACAGCTTGTCCCATACATTTTTGGTGGTTTTACAACCCAGCACCTTATGATAAGCATATTCAATAAGTCCACTAATAATAATATTCTTTGCTTTTGCATCATTTACCAAATTATTCTTACCTTTTTCATCTATGCTGTGCGTAAATCCATTTGGAATAGTGTCCCATTGTTGTGTAACCAGCTCCAAAAAGAGAAGAAAAGAGATATAAACGCCTTAGAAATGAGCCACTTCGAGGGGGCAACCTCCAATACATTACATAAATGAACAATTCTTGGATGATACAATTTACAAAACCTCCTTTCTATATATAGGAGTCCATGGGGCCATAATGTAATCCTAGTGGGCCACAATGTAATCCTAGCCGACCTAACAATAATAATTTAAGGGCACAATAATAACAATATGGGGGTTACAAGGGTACAATAATAACAATAAGGGGGTTACACTAACAGCAATAAGGGACTATACTAGTAATATAGGGACCTAACATGCCCTCTCCTTTAGAAAAGTGTTCCCCTCTTCTGTATAAAATTCTCATCCTCCCATGTAGAATCTTCAGTGGGTAAGTTCTTCCACTTGATGATATACTCTGAAATTGATCGATTCCGTAGTTGTCGAGTTCTTGTTTCCATGACCGCTTCTGGTTCCAATATGATTTTTCCTTCCTCATCAAGTTCTGGCAATATTGTTTGAACTGGAAGATTTTCACCTATAACCTTCTTTAAGCATGAAACATGGAAAACTCGATGTACTCGCGAAGAAGCAGGAAGCTCCAATTTGTATGCCATAGTACCAATCTTTTGCAACACCTTGTAAGGACCATAGTACTTTGGCGATAATTTATTATCCTTCTTAGCTTGCTTGAGGGACATTTGTTTATATGGTTGTAGCCGTAAAAATACCCAATCTCCTATACCAAAACTTCTCTCACTGCGATGTTGATCTGCCTGTTGTTTCATTCGATTTTGTGCCAAATTCAGGTTATCCTTTAAGAGTTGGAGAACTTCTTGCTGATGCTCGACGTGATCTTCCACTGCTTGAACCTTCAAATTTTCCCCTAAAGATGATGTGATCGATGGTGGATGATATCCATAAAGTGCCATAAATGGGGTCATTTTTGCTGCAGTATGGAAGGAAGTGTTATACCACCATTCAACGAGAGGTAACCACTCGACCCATTGTGTTTGTTTATCAGATACAAAACAACGAAGATATCCTTCCAAACATTTATTTACTATCTCAGTTTGACCATCAGATTGAGGATGATAAGATGAGCTATGAGCTAATTTAGTACTCAAACAAGAAAATAACTCCGTCCAAAAATTTCTCGTAAAAATGGGATCTTTGTCGCTCACAATAACCATTGGGCTTCCATGTAGCTTTTGAATTCTGTCCACAAATGTAGTAGCAACTGTACTTGCTTTAAATGGATGAGATAATGCACAAAAGTGTGCATACTTGGTAAGTCTATCAACTACCACCATGATGACATTCTTTCCTTTGGACTTAGGTAAACCTGTGATAAAATCCATTGAAATCTCCTCTCAACGTTGACTTGGAATGGATAAAGGTTGTAGAAGTCCCGGGGTCTTAATTGTTTCCACTTTATTCTGCTGGCAAACCAAACATTCCGCCACAAACTTTTGAATATCAGATTTAAGGCCATCCCAAAAAAATTCTTTCTTCACCCTGTGGTAAGTTTTTTAAAATCCCGAGTGTCCTCCTAAAGGAGAAGTGTGCAATTCCAGAAGAATCTTTTGTTTTAGTTGGGAATTCTTACAAAGATATAAGCGATCTTTGTACCATAAGGAATCATTTTTCCAACTAAATGTATCAGATGTACTAGGATCTTGCTGCAACTTTTGAATGAGTGTCCATACATCTTTGTCCTTCTTCCATTCATCTCTTGCTTCGGTTACCCAATCTGGTTGGATAATAGAAATGGCACAAAGCAATGTTTCCACCTCTTCATTCTTTCTTGAGAGTGCATCTGCAACAACATTAAGCTTTCCTTTTTTGTAGATTATTTCAAAGTCATAACCCAACATCTTTGTAACCCATTTTTGCTGCTCTTTTGAAGACAGTCTTTGTTCCAAAAAGTGTTTAAGACTATCATGATCAGTTTTTACCTTGAAGTGTCTTCCCATTAGGTAAGTTCGCCATTTCTTTAGTGCATGCAGTATTGTTAACATTTCCTTCTCATAAATAGGTTTCTGTAAATACTTTCCTTTGATTGGACGAGTTTCAAAAGCAATGGGTCTTCCTTCCTGCATTAAAACTGCACCAATTCCATTTCCTGAGGCATCACATTCCACAATAAAGGTTTTCGTGAAGTCTGGTGTAGCTAAGACCGGTGCTAGGCACATTGCCTTTTTAAGATGTTCAAAGGCCTTAGTTGCTTCAGGAGTCCATGAAAATGCATCTTTCTTCAATAATGTTGTTAGAGGTGCTGCTATTCTCCCATAATTCTTAACAAACTTGCAATAATACCCTGTTAACTCGAGAAATCCTTGCAACTGCTTTATGGTTGTGGGGACTTTCCATTCCTTAATGGCTTTAATTTTGTTAGGGTCTACCTTAACACCCTCGTGAGATACAATATGACCCAGATATTCCACCTCTTGTACTCCAAAGAAACATTTGGATGTTTTTGCATATAATTGTTTCTCCCGCAATAGTTTGAGCACCTTGTCAACATGTTGAACATGATTCTTCCAAGACTTGCTGTAGATTAGTATATCATCAAAAAATACTAGCACAAATTTTCTAAGGGTTTGAAAATGGAATTCATCAACCCTTGAAATGTAGAAGGTGCATTGGTAAGGCTAAAAGGCATGACCAAAAATTCATAATGACCCTCATGAGTTCGAAATGTTTTTTTTGGAATATCTTCAGTCTTCATTCTAATTTGATGATATCCTGAACGAAGATCCAACTTCGTAAAATAAATTGCTCCATGTAATTCATCCAATAATTCATCAATCACAGGAATGGGAAATTTATCTTTAATGGTGAGCTTATTGAGCTCCCTATAATCCGGACACATTCGCCATGATCCATCCTTGTGTACCAATACTACAGGAGCAGAGAAAGAACTTTGACTGGGTTGAATTATACCCGCCTCTAACATTTCTGCAATCATACGTTCAATTTCGCTTTTTTGGAAGTAAGGATATCTATAAGGCCTGATGTTTGGAGGAACACTTCCTGGAATCAAATGAATAGCATGATCATGATCACGAATAGGTGGGAGTCTTGGGAGTTTCAAACACCTTGGAATGATTGTCCAAGACTTGTTGGAGATCTGCAGAAATAGATGATTTTGATGTCGGAACTTCTAGTGAGCATAATTGTGCAATTACGCCTCGTTGTTCTTTCTTTAGAAGCTTTGTCATGACATTAGAGCTTATTATCCTTCCCGTCTTCCCTTCAATACCCCGTAATTCGACTTCCTTTCCTTCTGAAAAAAATTTCAAGAAAAGTTCTTGAAATTTAAAAGCTACCGTCCCCAAAGATTGTAACCATTGTACTCCTAGTACAACATCAACACCTCCCATAGGAATGGAAAGCATTGGACTAGTCAACACATATTCCCCCATGGTTAGTTTGATGTTATGGCATTTTCCAGAGCAATTTATAGTTCCTCCATTTGCAACCATCACTTGACATTCTGGTGCTGGGTATAGGAAACAATTTAATTCCTTGGCTACCTTATAATGAATAAAATTATGGATGCTACCTGAATCAATCAACACTATTACCCTTTTCTTCTTGATATGTCCTTCTATCTTGAGAGTTTGAGGAGTGGTAATTCCTGCCAGTGCATTACACGATATGGTCGGATTCATTTCTTCCTCTTCTAGGGCTAGTTCCTGGTGTATATCCTCTTCTTGTTCATTTTTTTCTTCCTCTTCACAATCTATGTAAAATAATTTCTTCTCAGCACACTTATGACCTTTAGTGTATTTGCTATCACAACTGTAGCAAAGCCCTTTTGCTCTTTTTTCTTCCAATTTTTGTGGTGTCAACCTTGTAGGTTGTGGAAATCTAGATGTAGCCACACTTCCTTCTTTATAGAATTGAGTAGTCGACTTCCTTGTTGCCATAATTTTACATTCAACTTTTCTTGCCAACCTGAATGCCTTCTCTAATGAATCAGGTTCCAGAACACGAACTTCATGTTGAATGTTATCCTTTAAACCGCCTAAGAAGAGATCAATCCTGTGGTCCTCTGAAATATCAATTACCCTTATACTCAATTTTTGGAAGTCCTCAATGTGCTGCCCCACTAAACCCTTTTGTTTGAGATTTATCAATTGGGTAAAGAAGGTGTTTCTCTTTGTATCATCATAATGTGCTATCATTTCCTCTGTAAAAATTGACCAAGTGACAATTTTTTTACGGGAACAAAGCCATCGATACCATACAAATGTATTTTGTTCTAAATGTAAAGTTGCAATGCGTACCTTTTGTGTGTTTTGCACGTTATGGAGATCAAAATATTGCTCAATCTGTAGTATCCATGTTACCGGATCCTTTCCATCAAACTTCTTCATATCCATTTTTGGAATATGGTGGTTCTTCCCGCCAACATTCGAGTTTATGAAATCATGATTAACATTTATTTTGTTCTCATCATGAGGTTCTTCTCCTCTATTTCCGCCATTAGGAATCATTTCTGGTTTTAAGCTTGTCATCAAGCCTTCCATGTATGATTTTAGATCATTCTTCATGTTTTCTATGTTGTCTTTCATGTCATCCATCTTAGCTTCCATGCCCACTTCCATGCCATCCATCTTAGCTTGCACACCATCCATCTTATCTTCCACGCCTTTCTTCAAACCTTCCATCTTCACTTCCACGACATCCATCTTAGCTTCCATGCCTTTCTTCAAACCATCCATCTTCACTTCCACACCTTTCTTCAAAACTTCCATTTCATTTTTTGCTGCTCTTTGCGAGAGTTAAATTTGTTGCACTTGTTCTTGTAATTTTGATAGATCATGTTGCAATTCTTCATCTTCATGAGTCATGGTAGAGCCTTCTGAAGGCTTGATGGGTGTTGAATTATTTTTAGGGGCCATTTTAGAATCCAATATTGATATCTATTCTACAAGATTCCCTTGGAATCAATTCAACTTGATTCTTCAAACAAGACTTATGCAATTCGGAAAAAAATACACACCTTTTACTAGCTTTGAGGAGCTCGATATTGAAATTGTATTATCTCCGTTATTTCAGATTTTCAATATCTGAAATTCAATACTGAAGTATCCCTCTGAATTCTCTTTTGAATGCCACAGTTCTGACCTGATTTTGATTCTCCAAGACAAATTTGTGTCCAATATCCCACAATGAATTGGTAATTCTGATCTGTTCAAGAGAAATAATTCATGACTGCTACGTGTCATCGTTTTTGTCCTTTATCTTCTAAATGATAGCCAAGAAACTCAATCTGTGGTATCATACCGTGGCTTTTACGGCACTCAAATCCACTGCCCAGAGAGAGAGTTATTGAAGTTTTCCCACGATCACCTCTTTGAGATGCAATTCAGGAGCCTGAAAAAGCACTACCTTTCACAGATCATATCTCCAAAAATATTGCGAACCAAGTTCTGAAATTTTTTGACGAATTTCCTCAGGATTTCAGCTTCGCACCATATGAATTTCAGACTCTGACCCTTCGTACAAAAAAATTTATAGCGCAAATTCCACGATGACCTGTTTATGAGCCTGAAACAATACCTAACTTCCACAGATGATATCTCCTCAAATATTGCGAACCAAGATCTGAAATTTTTAGACAACCTTCCTCAAGATTTCAGCTTTGCACCCTAGAAATTTCAGCTTCTGAAGCTTCGTAGAAAAAAAGTTATAGCGAAAATGCCACGATGACCTGTTTGGAGCAGCGAAACCCTAGAATCCCAAAGCTCCGATACCAAATGTTGTGTAACCAGCTCCAAAAAGAGAAGAAAAGAGATATCAACGCCTTAGAAATGAGCCACTTCGAGGGGGCAACCTCCAATACATTACATAAATGAACAATTCTTGGATGATACAATTTACAAAACCTCCTTTCTATATATAGGAGTCCATGGGGGCCATAATGTAATCCTAGTGAGCCACAATGTAATCCTAGCCGACCTAACAATAATAATTTAAGGGCACAATAATAACAAAATGGGGGTTACAAGGGTACAATAATAACAATAAGGGGGTTACACTAACAAAAATAAGGGACTATACTAGTAATATAGGGACCTAACACCCATACTTCGTAACCTTGCGCCAAGAGATAGACCTCCATTCTTCCTTTCCAGAGTGCAAAATTATTTTAATCAAATAGAGGTACACCATTCTTGGTATGCTCCATGACCTCCTTCCAGCTGTTAAACTGTTATTGAAGGAACCAAGCTCTGATACCAATTGTTGGAAATACTAAGAGGGGGGGTGAATCATTATTCCTTTCAATTATTATTAGTATTAATATTTCATAGCATTAGTTAATCTTCGATTATTATGAGTGTTTGTATAATGATAGCAGTAAACAAAAGGAACAAAATGCACATAGTTTTTAAGGTGGAAACCCCCTTCGGGACAAAAGCCACCTGAATACTTTTCTAATAATTAGTTAATATTTAACTACAATTGAAAAGAAAGCTCAAACTTCCTAAAATCTAGAAAATCATTCTTATCCAACTCCCACTGGATGGATACTCCAATGCTCGAGATTATTCAGTAGTTAACTGAATGGATGCCCCAACACCCATTGAGCTACAACTCACCCTACCACCACCATACCACCCTAAATTTTTTAAAGGCTTGAACCTTTTGGTGACTTCATGCACCAGCCTAGCACCACCCTACCACCCTATAGAAGAATAAAAGAAGAATGGACTCTCGTACCAGGGAAAATGGTCCACTTTACAATGATATAGAATGATGTAGAAGAAGAAGACACACTAGACCATAACCCTAACTATGAAACAACCACCTAATGATGATCCTAGACCTCCCGACACTGCCTCTTCAACTCTTGGCAGATAGACACTTGTACAAATTTTACAATGAATCAATACAATGATACCTTTACAATGACTGTATGCAGTGCTGCCCACTTGAAGACTTCATGGGGTGAACTTCTTACTTATGTTATGCACCTTGATTGCTAATCGTGTCATGCTACCCTTTCTCACTATTCAAAACATTAGATCATGAATTGAGTCTTATCTTGATGAATATATAATACCTGCAAAAATTCTTCAAGGAAATACCCATGACATGATAATAGCAAAACTTACCTCATCCTGCAGAGCATATGTCAGTGCTAAATAAAAACAACAAATTAGAATACAAAGAAAATAATGAAATTAAGATATGAAGATGCATATATAGAAGATAATTACCTGGAGCTTACCTCTGTTGCATCATTTTGATGCACCTTGCTTTTCTTTGCTTCCCTAGAAAGTCTGGTCCTTTGCAGCCCTTGACAGCACACGATCTAGCTTTTGCTTGCCTTCTAGGAGCTCTATATTGAATCTGATGTATCTCTATGATTTCAAATCCCAAATATGTGATATTTGGTCCTGTATTAGCCCTCTGAGTCTTCTTTCCAATGCCACAAGTCTGACCTGATTTGGATTCTTCAAGACAAATTTATACCCAATCTCTCAGAATGACCTAATTATGGACTAGTTCAGTAGAGCAAACTTGTATGGCGTGCCATGTGTCACAGTTTCCTCCTTTGGCTCTGAAATTGATATACAGAAAATTTCAATCCGTTCACTATGCGCCCCTTTTTATAGAATTCCAATCTACTTCTCAGAGAGAGAGAGTTATTACGATTTTCCTAAGGTCACCTCTTTGAGATGAAATTCGAAAGCCTGCAAAAACCCTAACTTCCACAGGTCATATCTTCGAAAATATAGCGAACCAAGATCTGAAATTTGGACACGAGCTTCATCAGGATTTTTCCCAAATGGGTTTTTTTTTCCAGCATCTGAAGCTGTTGAATTTTGCAACAAGAAACATTGAAATTGGCGTTCAGAAACAACATCCTTGATCCTAGTGAAAATTAATCACCTACACTAGGTGGGGCCCACACAGGCTATTTTTAGGTGGATGTCTATTTATAGATGCATGAGAAAATTCTATTTATAGACGAGGTCTATTTATATATGTATGTGCAAGTTCTATTTATAGATTGCATGTCTATTTATAGATGCATGTCGATTATTATTATCCCTTAATAATAGTTGAACAATAAACAATAATTTATTCTCAATGAGCACTTGGAAATAGTTAACTGAAGTGGAAAATCAGTTAGCTATAGGAATTTCGAGTTAATAGGTTGTTTGGCGGGACATGCAAGTGGACTTAGTTGTAACTGAGTGATTCGAAGTTGTAACAGAGTTGGAAGTGCAGTTATGAATGTTGTAAAGTAGTTTAACTCAGTTAAGTGAGTTAAAATCAATTGTGCTAGTTGTAACTAAAGATAAACTAGTGAGAAATCAAGTGAATTAATTGATTCACAATCATTGGCCTCACATGCAACTGAAGATTTACTACTATTAACTGCATGCATTTCATATCCAGTGGAGAACCAGTTGAGTTCTAGGTGAAAGGGAAAATAACTATCAGTTGTGAAATTATCGAGTTGCACACATGCAACCACACACACATTGGATGTGCCTATGAGGATTGTGAAATCAAGGCAGGAAAGAATTAATTATTCACGGTTCTTTACCATCAGGGATTGCGTAGTGGAGGTAAATTGTCTAGAGATAGTAAATTGGCTAAGGAAATTGCCAATTTTTGCATGACACTGTGAGACAATTAGCTCATGTACTGAGAGATTGTGGATTAGAGCTTTGTGTATAATTTTTTCATGATCCATGATATAATATACAATAGAATATAGTTGGTTTTTTAGCTATAAGCTTTCCCTTGGTAAATTATCTATGTTATGTGTGATTGATCTTTCTTCATGATATTGTAATTGGTGATGTGTTTTAAATTCCGCAAATATTTGTAGAAGCGCTTTTGTATTTAACAGTAGCATATTGTTAGATCAAGAGAATCCAAGATATACATGCATGTTGTATAATTTCTACATGGTATCGAAGCATAGAAAATTTCAATTTTGAAGCAAGAGCTGAGTTTGTTGGTCGAAAGAATTCAAATTTGCAGAAAGGCTTTCTTAGCGCTACAGCTGATTCAAGATCGAAATGGCTTTCAGTGGCTTGAGGTTAGAGTATGCACTCGAGGGAAGCTCAAACTAAATTTCTTGGAAGGACAGGATGGAGGTAGTACTTGAAGATAATGGCTTGAAGGAATTCATTGAAAATATGTTCCTAAGCCAGATGTTGCAGATGTTGCAAATCTTGATGCATGGCGAAAGAAAGTGGAAAAGGTGAGGAGGATCCTATTGGAGGGAGTACGAGACCACATTATTTCAAGCCTCCATGGGAAATCCACACCATATGCTATGTGGATGGATTTGACGGATCTATTCAAAAGCAGCAATGACCATAGGAAATTGGTGCTCAAAGATAAACTCAAGAAGATCAAGATGGAAAGGAACGACACTATTTCGGTACACTTAAAAAAGTTTGTCCAATGTCGGGATAGAATTGGGAGTGTAGGAATAAGTGTTGTTGTTGATGATTTGGTGAGCTTGGCTCTCTTAGGACTTCCTAATAGTTGGCACAGTTATGAAGACTCTGTCAACGAACAGGAAAAATTGTTGGATTGGGAACGACTATGGTCGGATTTGGTGCAAGAGGAACACCAAAGATAGCTCTTCATCAAAGAATGATGATGAAGAGGTTTGTGCTTTGGCGTCCAAGGTGAAGAAGGGGAAGGGAACAAATTCCATTCTAAATTTGAGGCCGATGAAGATGGAAAGGAGTACAACATGTCCAATATGAATTGTTTTCACTATCACGAGCATAGACATATTGCCACAAATTGTCCACAAAAGAAGAAGAATAAGATGGATTTTGGAGCTGTAGCTGATGAGGCCCTTGCCTCGCAATTTGAGCTTGAATTATAACTTATTTCATGCATGGTGTCAAGTGCAATGAGTTCGATGTGGTACTTGGATAGTGGTGCATCTTTCCACATGACGGGAGACAGAAATTTTCAGTAGCTTGGAGGAGAAGGACCTCCAGATGCATTTTTAAATGGGTGATGACAAAAGGTATAGCACTACCGGGATTGGTACTGTTTCTTTCCAAAGGAAGTCATGTAAACCCTTCTTTTTAAATGATGTAATGCATGTACCAGGCTTAACGAAAAATTTAGTTTCAATTGCAATGTTGGAAGATAAAGGTTATGATGTGGTCTTTAGTGAAGGTAAAGCCTTCCTTCGACATAAAGCCACAAAGAAAGTCAATAATGTTGGGATTCGTGTGAAGAAAATATATAGACTTGATGTAGATGTGATTTCTACAGAGCTTCCAACCATGGGGAAGTGTGAGAAAGCCATGAAATTGACCTTTGATAGGGAGCTAGATTTGCATGCAGGTAAGAGTGAACCTCAAGATGTGGAGCAGCCACATGCGGAGGATCATGGAGTGGGAGAAACCACTCATGCAGAGAAATTTCAAGCCAGATGGGCAGAGGGAGTGCATGCAGCTATACCACCAGGTGTGAGGTGGGCCAACATGCATGAATAATCCCAAGAAGAAATTTTGGGCAGGATTCATTGGGATGGTGTGGATCTCATGAATCAAACCTGGATATGAGGAGCCCATAGAGCAGCAATAGCAGGATCAGTTGGATTAATGCATTCAGATATCATAATGACATGAAATCAAAGTGACAATGTGAGATACTGGAGTGCATATCAGAGTTGGCAGTGTCAGTAGCGCAGTGGTTCCTGAAGACATGTGTAGTAGCTAAGCAGAAGTCAGAAGACTTTGATGACAGATGCATTATACTGATTCAGTTGTTTGGAGGCTATTCAGTTTCAGAAGTGTTCCATGCAAAGGTTGCATGTGCAATAAACACTATAGAAGTGTTGCATGCAAATGTTGCATGGCGCATGCATGGATTTTCATGTCGCATGCATGGTGTTGCATGTCGCATGCAAATACATTCCTTTCTTGTTGAGAGGGAGTGTTGAAGTTTGCAACAAGAAATAGTGAAATTGGCATCCGGAAACAACATCCTTGATCCTAGTGAAAATTAAGCACCTACACTATGTGGGGCCCACACAGGCTATTTTTAGGTGGATGTCTATTTATAGATGCATGAGAAAATTTTGTTTATAGATGAGGTCTATTTATAGATGTATGTGTAAGTTCTATTTATAGATTATGTGTCTATTTATAGATGCATGTCGACTATTATTATCCCTTAATAATAGTTCGACAATAAACAATAATATATTCTCAATAAGCACTTGGAAATAGTTAACTAAAGTGGAAAATCAATTAGCTATAGGAATTTCGAGTGAAGAGGTTGGTGGTGGGACATGCAAGTGGACTTAGTTGTAACTGAGTGATTCAAAGTTGTAACAGAGTTGGAAGTGCAGTTATGAAAGTTGTAAAGTAGTTTAACTCAATTGAGTGAGTTAAACTCAGTCGTGCTAGTTGTAATTGATGATACACTAGTGAGAGATCAAGTGAATTAATTATTAATTAATTCACAATTAGTGGCCTCACATGCAACTAAATATTTACTACTATTAATTGCATGCATGTCAGATCCAGTGGAGACCCGGTTGAGTTCTAGGTGAAAGGGAAGATAACTATCAGTTGTGACATTATCTAGTTGCACACATGCAACCACACACACATTGGATGTGCTTATGAGGATTGCGCATTCAAGGCAGGAAATAATCAATCATTTAGGTTTCTTTACCATCAGGGATTTCATAGTGGAGGCTAGTTCTCTGGAGACAGTAAATTGGCTAAGGAACTTGCCAATTTTTGTATGACGGTGTGAGACAATTAGCTCATGTACTGAGAGCTCTTGGATTAGAGCTTTGTATGTAATTGTTTCATGATCCGTGATATAATATACAATAGAAGATAGTGGGGTTTTTAGCTATAAGCTATCCCTGGGTAAATTATATGTGTTATGTGTGATTGATCTTTCTTCATGATATTGTAATTGGCGATTGTGTTTTAAATTCCACAAAGATTTGTAGAAGTGATTTTGTATTTAATAGTAGCATATTGTTAGAGTAGGAGAATCCAAGATATACATGCATGTTTTATAATTTCTACAGAATCTTCGCAGAAAAAAATTAAAAAATAATAAAAATTAAAATTAAAATTAAAAAAATTAAAATAAAAAATAAATTAAATAAAAATTAAATTAAATTAAATATATATAGAGAAAATTCCACGATGACCTATTTTTAGTAGCGAAATCCTTACATGAGGGGGATATGAGGGTCATAATTTATATAAATGCTTAGGTTGAGAGGGTCTTCAACAAGTGAACGTTGGAGGGATTTTAGGAGGCTAAAAAAATATTAATTATTGACTATTCAATGACCACAACCAATGATTAGTGTCATGCCACAACCCCATGGGGTTTTAGCCCACTAACTGGGTTACTAACTTCAAACACGAATATCTCTCAAACCGTGAAGAATTATGTGGTGTGCCATATATCAACAAAAACATCTCAATAAGTAGAAACAATCCCAAATATCCTTGACTCGAAATAGAGTAATTTTTCAAGTCAAAATTCCCATGCAAGATGGGGGCAGCCCTTGGTGCTGCTTGGGTTGACATCAATGACAACCATTGATCAACACTAAGTTTTAATGGAAATCTAAATCTTTTCTTCTAATTCACTCCACAAACACTTTAAAAGATCCAATTTTCTTCCTAACTTTCCCAATTGCACTTCATCTATTATTTCTGCAATTGATTTGCTTAAGATTTTGGAATCCATTTCCCAATGATCTTATATTCAAAGGTTCAACCAAACAATTCAAAAATCAACCCATGAACTTAATAATTAGCCTAATACTTTAGACAAACAAATATAAATCATAAAGAGAGATCCCTCTCTGAGTTTAGAAGGGCTAGCTTCTAAGCTTACAAGTGGTTTTGTGGTTACCTCTAGGTTTCTTTTACAACCTTAAGAAATTACGGAGTGATAACAATATTTACAAAAAAAAATGTCTTGATGTGCAATTTTGGATAGTGCGCTTGTTTGAGTATAAGACCAGGAAGTATGAAAGTAATTTTTATATGGTGTGCATGTTATTTTATGAACTAATGCATCCTTAAATATAGTGCATCAATGCACTTATATGATTATGGTATGCTAAAAAAAAATTGCAAAACCTTTGTCCTCCAAAACACTTTGATGTTGTTATCACTATTGTATACATCGGTGCTCCAACCTAAAATCTAAGCATCATTAATATTGTATTCTTATAATTAAAGCACACATTAACATGCTTTACAACAAGATACACTTGCATGATTTATATTAAAATGTTAAATGATGCATATTATGTTTATAAATTCATTAGTATGCTTTATATTACTATATGAAATGAGTCTTCATATTATAATGTGTGCATTGGTCAACCTATAGTAAATATTAGCATTGATACCACTTAGCATTCTACACTTGACCATCAATAAATGGGGGTTGTAGTGCACATGACTCTACAACACATTGGTGTTCTTGGATATATACTAAATCTATGCACACTCTAACAAAGTGCTCCAACATTCTTTAACACTCAATGTAGTAAGTGGCAAGAAAGAAAACCTCTACAAAAATCTTCACCCACCAAGAGTCTATAGTATAAGCGACCATTGTAATAACATCCCTGTAAACCTTTGCAACCATCAATGAAGGCTTTTGCATATGTTTTTTGAGTGTTTTTCCCAATATTGTGACATCCAAAACCTTTTCCAACATTGTTTTCCTTATACCAAGAGTTCTAGAAAGTCATAAAATCCTTGAATGGGAAAATTAATTTTAAGGCAAAAAGGAACTTAAGTATGTCTGAAGACAAAACGTATTTGTGGTTTTAGACTTCTCTCTAGGCATGGAAAAATAAATCCTTCTCCATCCTCCTCCAAAAAATAAGGAAGATCCCTTGAATCAAGAATAAAATGAAAAAGTTGAAGAATTATTAGAAAAGGAGTGTATAAATAAGAGGAAGTGGAGCAACTTCATGGTGAAACTCTATATTAAATGAGGGTATATGGACAACCTTCTTTGGGTAACCTATAAGAGAATCCATAGTGTTGAAACCTCTTGTGGATTAGAGAAGGTCTGAGGAGCTACATAAAATAAAATTGCAAAGTCCAAGAGGTCACGAAATTACAATCATAAATTTTCAACTCATAGAGAAATATTCCTTGGAGGATGTGCATGTTCAAGCCCATACCTAAGCATCTGATTAAGTCAAGACCCAAGACGAGGGGAAGAAATTTTGAGAATAATCTTAGGGAATGAGAAACCAAAATAAACAAGACCCTAAGATAGCATCCCACGCCAATTATTTCTTTCAACAATTATCTTCAATGAAACAAAATATGCTAAAGTGGAGAATTTAAATTAGTTATTTTTATGTCATTTTACGTACTTGGCTTGTTTAAGTGTACGCTAGTAGATGTTAGAGGTAAAAAAAACTTAGTATCAAGAAAGAAAGGTTGAGTCAAGTCCTTTTTCTTCCCTTTTTTGGGGATAATTATCTAAGATCGTAAGCTTGTTTTTGTTGGTTATGTTTTCTCAACTTATGGGTTAATTCAAGGCCTTTTGATCATAAGAAAAGTAACCATGTCTGTAAAAAAAAATGATATTTCACTCTCCATGTTAGGTAACCAGATCACATAAAATATAAATCAACGACTTCAAAATTATCCTCTTTGAGGGGGCAACCTCCTTTACATCACATAAATGAACAATTCTTGAATGATACAAATGAATAGAACCCATTGCTATATATAAGAGTTTAAGGGGTCACAATATAATTAGAGCCTACATAACAATAATAATGTACGGACACAACAATAACAATAGTGGGCTTCTATGGGGCATAACAATAATAATATGGGGGCTACATGGGCACAACGATAATAATAGGGGTTACACTAACAATAAAAATAAAGGGGCTACACTAGTATTATAGGGACCTAACATGCCCCTCTCCTTCAAAAAAGTGGTGTCCTAAATGCTTCAGTAGTTCTGGATGCTTCTGTATAAAATTATCATCCTCACACATGGAATCTTCAGCAAGTAATTTCCTCCATATAATGAGATACTCTGAAATTGATTGATTTTGAAGTTGTCGAGTTCTTGTTTTTGTGACTGCTTCAGGGTCCAATATGAATTTTCCTTCTTCGTCAAGTTTTGTAAATATTGTTTGAACTAGGAACTTGTCACTGATAATATTTTTTAAGCATGAAACATGGAAAATTGGGTGTACGCGGAAATATGTAGGAAAATCCAATTTGTATGCCATAGTACCAATCTTTTGCAACACCTTGTAAGTACCATAGTACTTGGGTGATAATTTATTATCATTCTTAGCTTGCTTAAGGGACATTTGTTTATATGGTTGTAGTTGTAAAAATACCCAGTCTCTTACATCAAAACTTCTTTCACTGCAATCTTCATCGGCCTGTTGTATCATTCGATTTTGTGCTAGAGTGAGGTTATCCTTTAAGAGTTGCAGAACTTATTGTTGATACTGGATATGATCTTCCATTGCTTGAACATTATAATTTTCCCTTAAAGATGATGTGATGGATGGTGGATGATATCCACAAAGTTCCATAAATGGGATCATTTTTGATGTAGTATGGAAGGAAGTGTTATACCACCATTCAGCCAAAGGTAACCACTTGACCCATTGTGTTTTTTTTATCAAATACAAAGCAACCAAGATATCCTTCCAAAAAAAATTTCACTATCTCAGTTTTCCCATCAGGTTGAGGATGATAAGATGATCTATCAGCTAATTGAGTACCCATAAAAGAAAATAGTTTCGTCCAAAAAATTCCAATGAAAATGGGATAAATGTCACTTACAATAATATTTGGGTTTCCATTTAGCTTTTGAATTGTTTCCATAAATGCAGTAGCAAATGTATTGACTTTAAATGGATGAGATAATGCACAAAAGTGTGCATATTTGATACGTATATCAACTACCACCATGATGACACTCTTTCCTTTAGACTTGGGTAAACCTGTGTTAAAATACAATGATAGCTCCTCCCAACGTTGACTTGGAATGGCTAAAGGCTGTAACAGACCAGGGGTCTTAATTGTCTCAACTTTGTTTTGTTGACAAACCAAACATTCCGACACAAACTTTCAAATATAAGATTTAAGGCCATCCAAAAAAAATTCCTTCTTGACCCTGCAGTAAGTTTTTAAAAATTCTAAGTGCCCTCCTAAGGGGGAGGTGTGCAATTCCAAGGGAATCTTTTGTTTGAGTTTGGAATTATTACAAAGATATAAGCGATATGTGTACCATAATGAATTAATTTTCTAGATAGATGTATCATATGTATTGGGATCTTGCTACAAATTTTGAATGAGTGTCCACACATCTTCTTCATTCATCCATTCATCCATTGCTTCAGTTATCCAATTAGGTTGGATAATAGAAATGGAACAGAACAATGATTCCATGCCCTCATCCTTTCTTAAGAGTGCATTTGCAACAACGTTGTGCTTCCCTTTTTTGTAGATGATTTCAAATTCATGACCCAACATCTTGGTGACCCATTTTTTCTGCTCTTCTGAAGATAGTATTTGTTTAAAAATTATTTAAGACTATCGTGATCTGTTTTTACCATGAATTTCCTTCCCAATAGGTAAGGTCGCCATTTATTTAGTTCATGTAGTATTTCCAACATTTCCTTCTCATAAATAGTTTTGTGTAAATACTTTCCCTTGATTAGAATACTTTCAAAATAAATGGGTCTTCCCTCCTGCATTAAAAAAACACTAATTCCATTTCCTGGGGCATCGCATTCCACAATAAAGGTTTTTGTGAAATTTGGTGTAGTTAATACTGATGCTTGGCACATTGCCTCTTTAATATTTTCAAAGGCCTTAGTTACTTTCGGAGTCCAATAAAATGCATCTTTCTTCAGTAATGATGTTGAAGGAGCTTCTATTCTCCCATAACTCTTAACAAACTTGCAATAATACCCCGTCAACCCCAAAAATCCTCGAATATGCTTTAGGGTTGTGGGGATTTCGCATTCCTTAATGTATTTAATTTTGTTAGGGTCTACCTTAACACCCTCATGAGACACAATATGACCCAAATATTCCACCTCTTGTACTCGAAAGAAGCATTTGGAGCTTTTTGCTTATAATTGTTTCTCCTCCAATAGTTTGAGCACCCTGTAAACATGTTGAACATGGTCCTTCCAAGACTTGTTGTAGATTAGTATATCATCAAAAAATACTAACACAAATTTTCGAAGGAAGGGTTTGAAAATGGAATTCATCAAACCTTGAAATATGGAAGGTGCAGTAGTAAGGCCAAAAGGCATGACCAAAAGTTCATAATGACCTTCATGAGTTCTGAATGTTTTCTTCAGAATGTCTTCAATATTCATTCTAATTTGATGATATCCTGAACGAAGATACAACTTGGTGAAGTAAATTTCTCCATGTAATTCATCCAACAATTCATCAATGACAAGGATATGATTTTTTTCTTTAATTGTGAGCTTGTTTATCTCCCTATGATATGGACACATACACCATGATCCGTCCTTCTTGTGAACCGATACTATTGGAGTAGAGAAACAACTTTGACTAGCTTGAATTATATAGGCCTCTATCATTTTTGTAACCATACGTTTAATTTCACTCTTTTGGGCATAGGTATATCTGTAAGGCCTGATGTTTGAAGGAGCACTTCCTGGAATCAAGTGAATAGCATGATCATAATCATGAATAGGTGGGAGGCCTTTAGGAATCTCAAATACCTTGGAATGATTGTCCAAGACTTTTTAGAGATTTGTAGAAATAGATAATTTCGATGTTTGAACCTTTAGAAAACATAATTGTGCAATTATGCCCCATTGAAATTTCTTCAAAATATTTGTCATACCATTAGAGCTATTTATCTTCCATGGTTTCCATGTGATAGCCATTAATTCAATTTCCTTTCCTTCCCAAAAACAATTCATGAAAAGTTCTTAAAAATTAAAAGTTATCATCCCTAAATATTGTAGCCATTAGACTCCTATTACAACATCACCACCACCCATTTGAATGGAAAGCATGGAACTATTCAATACATATTTCCCCATGGTTAACTTGATATTATGGAATGTTCCAGATAAAATTATAGTTCCTCCATTTGAAACCATCATTTTGCATTGTGATGTTGGATATAGAAAGGAATTTAATTCCTTGGTTATCTTACAATGAATAAAATTATTGGTACTACCTTAATCAATCAGCACTATTACCTTTTCTTCTTAATATATCCATCTATCTTGAGAGTTTTAGGAATGGTAATTCCTACCCATGCATTTCATGTAGGAATTTACAAGGTAAGTTCCTTATATCAAACACCAAAGGTCACCACTCAAAAACATATCACAAATCAGTACACCAGTATTTGACGTGGTTAAAACCCTCGAAGAGGGAAACAGTCCATGGCCTGAGCAAACGCAGCCACTTCAGGAAATTTATTAATATAAAGAAAGAAAATTTACATAAGCTTCTCTCATAAACGGTTACCAGAAAAATGACCCTCCATGCTCTTTAAATAGATAGCATGGACCAATCAGGTGTTAAGCCAAGGATCAAGTGTCGGTAATACCGAGGAGAGACTGAGCCGTCAGATCACTACATATTGTGGCCATCGGATTATAAGTTACAAATGTACATAGTAAAGAAACACACTTTACCTAACTCTATGCTAGACCAGGTTATATTTAACTATTTCCTATGTGTCGGAATATCCTAACATCCCCCCTTAAGAACAACTTGGGATAAGATTGAAGGATTTACAAAGGTGACACAAAAGGAGACTATTTCCTATGTGTCGAAATATCCTAACATCCCCCCTTAAGAACAACTTGGGATAGGATTCAAGGATTTACAAAGGTGACACAATAGGAGAAGGAAGGAGGCATTAAGCCTACCCCCCCTTAATGATAAATTTCTTGAACTCCAAGCATATATTAAAGTTTGGTAAACTTCGCTTCTATGAGAGCCTTTGTAAAAATATCAGCAACTTGATCATTGTTTGAATAATACTGCACTTCAAGAACACGATCATGAATGAGCTTTCTGATGAAGTGTATGTGAAGCTCAATGTGTTTCATATGTTGATGTTGAACCGAATCTTTGCATAGTTGAATGGCACTCTGATTTTTTGAGATTCAACAAGATGATGAGCTTAGTGAAAAGTAATCACCTTCACTAAGTGGGGCCCGCAGGCTTTTTTAGGTGTATGTCTATTTTTAGACATGGTGAGCATATTCTATAAGTTGGAGGATGCTATTTGTAGATGGTTGATCAAATGTGAAAAATAGATGAAATTTTATTTTTAGAATATTGGGCGAAGTCTATTTATAGATCGTCAATCTAAAAATAGATGCATGTCGATTATTATTTTCCCTTAATAATAATCTGACAATAAATATCAACTTATTCTCTTGGAGCACTCTATTTCAGTGAACAGATTTGGAAAATCAGTGGGTTGAAGAAATTACGCAATTCCTAAGTTTATTGGTGGCTCATGCATGGAGGACTCAGTTAGAACTGAAGTGGCAAAGTTGTGATAGAGTTGGAAGAGTAGTTATGGGAGTTGTTATTTATTTTAACTCAGTTAAGTGAGTTAAACTCAGTTGAGCTAGTTTTATCTAGTTCTAACTGAAAGATACACTAGTGAGAGTTTAATGAATTAATTATTTAATTATTTCATAACTAGAGACTCACTTGCAATTGAACAAATACATCAGTTAACTACTTGCATGTCAGTTCCAGTGGAGACCCAGTGGAGAGATAGGTGAAAGGGTGAGATGCACTATCCGTTGTGACTATAGTGATGCATTCAATGCCTCTGAAACACATTGGAGTTGCCAATGAGGATTGTGCAGTCAAGGCAAGGCCAATTCAAATTCATTCAGGGGTCTTCTTCAGCAAGGATTGCGTAGTGGAGGCGGGCTGTCAAGAGGCAAGAAATTGGTGCATAGATATGAAAATTTCTGCATTACAGTGTGTAATGATTATTGATTGTACTGAGAGCTTGATGTACTAACCTTTGTATGAGATTATTACATGATCCATTGATATACATAATATATGATAGTTGGGGTTTTTAGCTTTAAGCTTTCTCGTTAAACAACTGTGTTTATGTGTGATTGATTTTCTTCATATGTGTTTGCAATTGGCGATTGAATTTCTGAAAGAATTAAGTGGAAGGATTTTGTATTTAACATAATATTAATTTGTTAGATCAGGAGAATCCAGTAATACATTAGTATTAATAAATTTCTACATGGTATCAGAGCAGTGTTAATCACTGGATATTGCAATTGTGAAGTGGTGTTGAGTTTTTTGCTGGTGGACAATTCGAATTTGCTGCAAAAATTTCTTGGTGCGACAGTTGAGTATTCATTGAAATGTCTTCAAAGGGTTGCGATTAGAGTATGCCCTTGAGGGTAGCTCGAATTACATAGCCTAGAAGGATAGGATGGAGACAGTGCTTGAAGATAATTGACTAAAGGAGTTCATCGATAGCGATGTTCCTAAGCCTACTTCTAGCGATGCTGCAATACTTGACGCATGGCAAAAGAAGGTAGTGAAGACAAGAAGAAATCTGTTAGAATGTGTGAAAGACCATATTGTGTCAAGCCTTCAAGGGAAATCCACTCCATTTGCAGTGTGGAAGGATTTGACAGATCTTTTCCAAAGCAGCAGCGACCATAGGAAGTTGGCGCTGAAAGATAAGCTCAGAAAAATAAAAATGGAGAAGGGCGAAAGTATTCCAAAATATCTCATGAAGTTTGTCCAATGTAGGGATGAGATGGGGAGTGTGGGAATTACAGTTTTTTCTGGTGACTTGGTGAGCTTGGCTCTCCTTGGGCTTCCGAAGAGTTGGCATAGCTACGAAGACTCTGTCAATGGACGAGAGAAACTGCCAGATTGGGAGCGACTTTGGTCAGATCTTGTGCAGGAGGAGATAAGGCAGAATACCAGGGATGGCTCTTCATCGAAGAATGATGATGAAGAGAATTGTGCTTTGGCTACCAAAGCAAGGAAAGGGAAGGGGAATAAATCCCATCCAAAATCTGAAGCTAAAGGCAAGAATCTGGATTTGTCCAAGGTTAAGTGTTTTCATTGTCACAAACATGGGCATCTCGCCACTAACTGCCCACAGAAAAAGAAGAACAAGAAGGTTGTAGGAGCTGCAGCGGGTGAGCCTTAGCCTCACAATTTGAACTCGATTTCTCTTCGATCGCATGCTTGGTTTCAAGCACAATGGGATCGGTGTGGTATCTTGATAGTGGTGCTTCCTTCAATATGATGGGACACAAGGAGTTTTTTAGTGACTTGGAGATGAAGGATCTCCAAATGCATATAGAGATGGGCGATGATAGTAGATACAGTGTGACCGGCATTGGAACCATTACCTTTGAAAGGGAGTCAAGTAAACCATTTCTGTTGAAAGATGTTATGCATGTTTAAGGTCTGAAGAAGAACTTGGTATCGGTCGCTATGTTGGAGAATAGACGTTATGACGTTGTTTTCAACGAGGGAAAAGCTTTCCTGCGACATAAAACAACGAGTCAAACCAAGAGGATAGGGATTCGAGTTAAGAATATCTACAAGCTAGAGGTAGATGGTTGCGTTGCAATGATGGGCGAAGCAGAAGAAGTGGTGAGCCAGGATGATGGCGAATTATGGCACAGGAGATTGGGCCAGCTTCACCATGGCGCCTTGAAGATTTTTTAGCAGATTTCTACTGGACTTCCCAAGGCTACTCTTGCGCAGTCAGATCAGTGCAAGGGATGTACTATGGGTAAGTTTGTGAAGACCACCTTTCATGAGAAGGAGAACTGTGCTTTGATGATCCTGAAGAGAATTCACACAGACGTGTGTGGACCTTTCTCGGTTGCTTCAACAGAAAAACACAGGTATTATGTTATATTTGTTAATGAATATTCTCGTAGATGCTGGATCTTCTTCATGCAGAAGAAGAGCAAAACATTCTCAAAGTTCTGTGAGTTTAAAGCATTGGTGGAGAAGGAGTCGGGGAAGCAAGTGAAGGCTCTACAGAGCAATAATGGTGGTGAATATATCTCTAAGGAATTCAAATACTTCTGTAGCAAAGAAGGAATTTGAAGAGAACTCATAGCACCTCATAACCCACAACAGAATGCGGTCGCGGAGAGGAAGAACAGAACGATCATGGGTGCTGCTTGACTAGGGCCTACTGATGCACTTGTGAGCGGAAGCATGCAACACTATGGTTTATGTGCAAAACCGTTGTCCTCATAGAGTACTTGGCATGAGTACACCTGAAGAATATTTTACTGGTAAGAAGCCTGATATTTCTCATCTGAATATTTTTGGCTCATATGTTTACATTCATGTGACAAAGGATGCCAAGAAGAAGCTGGAGCCGACTACAGAAGTTGGGATATTTGTGGGGTACACAGAAACACCCCATAATTATTATGTATATTTTCCAAATAGTCGAATGATTGTGGTGCGACGGGATATAAAATTCGATGAGGTGCAATCCATGAAGTTGTCACTTGAGAGGGAGCTACACTTGCATGCAGAGGAGGAGCTACTTGTTGCCAAAGATGAGCCTTTAGATTTGGATCAGACACAGGAGGAGATTCATGGAGTGGAGAAGTCCACTCATGCAAAACCAAAAAAACATAATAGGAAAAAGCGTACCATAGAAGCTGAGAGATTGAAGCTTGATGTGGCACAGAATGTAGGAGTCCCTACATCACAGTGCAGATAGAGACAGTCACCTGACCGATTTACTAGATACATGGATCTTACAAGAAAGTGTATCATGATAGAGCCATCTTCTTTTGAAGATGCAGTGCAAGAGCCCACATGGGTAGATGCCATGGTGGAGGAGTATGACTCCATTGTCAAAAACAATGCTTAGGAGATTGTTCCAAGGCCGGTGGGTAAATCAGTTGTATTATCAAGATGGATCTACAAGGTAAAGCAAGTTGTTGATGGGAGCGTCAAGAAGTATAAGGCAAGATTTGTTGCCCGGGGCTTCTCACAGATCGAGGAGATTGATTATGAAGAAACCTTTGCACCTGTTGCACGGTATTCTTCCATAAGGACCATCCTTACTCTCTCAGCACAGATGGGTTGGCACATTCATCAGATGTATGTGAAGATTGTGTTCCTTAATGGGATCATTGAGGAAGAGGTGTACATTGAGCAACCTAAAGGATTTGAGATCTTCAGCAGTGATTCAAATTCGTGCAGACTCAAAAGAGTGTTGTATGGGCTGAAGCAAGCACCACATGCTTGGTACACACGGATCGACAGCTATTTCACTAGAATTGGCTTCACCAAGAGTGAGGCAGATGCAAACCTATACCAAATTGTGGTGGATGGTAAGCTTTTAATCATTGTTCTTTATTTTGATGATTTAATACTAACAGGTGATGAGCAGTTGATACACTCATGCAAGGCAGATCTTGCAAAGGAGTTTGAGATGAAGGATTTGGGCCTCCTTCATTATTTCCTTGGATTGGAAATATGGCAGCGAGAAGGTGAATTATTTGTGTCTCAAGGCAATTATGCTTGGGAGATACTTGGTAAGTTTCACATGGATGACTACAAGCCCATGGATACTCCTCTTCCAGGAAATTGGAGGAAAGAGGATGCTACATCGGCAGAGGTAGTGGATGCCACTGTTTATCGATAGTTGGTGGGTTCGCTCATGTATTTATTTAACACAAGACCGGACATATGTTGTGTGGTGAACCAGCTTAGTCAAGAGATGGTTAAGCCTACCAAGCTCTTTTGGAAGGCAGTTAAGCATGTCCTGAGGTATCTCAGGGGCACATCTGAGTATGGCTTATGGTAAAGACAGACGAATGAAGTGAAGTTGCATGGCTTCACGGATGAAGATTTGGCAAGTAGCCCAACAGACAGAAAGAGCACATCAGGAGGGGTTTTCAGTATCGTATCTACAGCAGTTTCTTGGTACAACAGGAAACAAAGATTCATGGCACTCAGTTCAGCGGAAGCATAATACATGGCAGCAAGTCAAGCTGCATGTGAGGCTATCTGGATGAGGAAGATCTTGGTTGGTTTGTTCGGTTCTCATTTAGATCCTACAGTGATACATTGTGATAATCAAAGTTGCATTAAACTCTCAATTAATCATGTGTTTCATGATAGATCTAAACATCTTGATACCTAGTATCATCGTATCAGAGATTGTGTGCAGCGGAAGATCATGTTGCTTCAGTACATTCCTACGGAAGATCAGGATGCAGATATTCTGATGAAGGCGCTAAGCATGAAAAAATTCGAATACCATAGAGGCAAGATCGGGGTGAAGGATAATCCCTATCTTGTTTAGAGGGAGTGTTGAGATTCAACAAGATGATGAGATTAGTGAAAAGTAAGCACCTTCACTAAGTGGGGCCCGCAGGCTATTTTTAGGTGTATGTCTATTTTTAGACATGGTGAGCATATTCTATAAGTTGTAGGATGCTATTTGTAGATGGTTGATCAAATGTGAAAAATAGATGAAATTCTGTTTTTAGAATATTGGGCAAAGTCTATTTATAGATCATCAATCTAAAAATAGATGCATGTCGATTATTATTAGCCCTTAATAATAATCTGACAATAAATATCAACTTATTCTCTTGGAGCACTTTATTTCAGTGAACAGAATTGGAAAATTAGTGGGTTGATGGAATTACGCAATTCCTAGGGTTATTGGTGGCTCATGCATGGAGGACTTAGTTAGAACTGAAGTGGTAAAGTTGTGACATAGTTGGAAGAGTTGTTATTTAGTTTAACTCAGTTAAGTGAGTTAAACTCGGTTGATCTAGTTATATCTAGTTCTAACTGAAAGATACACTAGTGATAGTTTAATGAATTAATTATTTAATTAATTCATAACTAGAGACTCACTTGCAACTGAAAAAATACAACACTTAACTACTTGCATGTCAGTTCCAGTGGATACCCGGTGGAGAGATAGGTGAAAGGGTGAGATGGACTATCCGTTGTGATTATAGTGATGCATTCAATGCATCTAACACACATTAGATTTTCCAATGAGGATTGTGCGGTCAAGGCAAGGCCAATTCAAATTCATTCAGGGGTCTTCTTCAGTAGGTATTTCACAGTGGAGGCAGGTTGTTAGGAGGAAAGAAATTGGTGCATAGATATGCAAATTTCTGCATGACAGTGTCTAATGATTGTTGATTGTACTAAGAGCTTGATGTAGTAAGCTTTGTATGAGATTATTACATGATCCATTGATATACATAATATATGATAGTTGGGGTTTTTAGCTTTAAGCTTTCCCGTTAAACAACTGTGTTAATGTGCGATTGATTTTCTTCATATGTGTTTGAAATTGGCGATTGAATTTCCACGAAGAATTAAGTGGAAGGATTATGTATTTAACATAAGATTAATTTGTTAGATCAGGAGAATCCAGTAATACATCAGTATTAATAAATTTCTGCATGATTATCACACTATTAGGATGCTACTAATGAAGACCAAATTCGGTCAAGATATGACGAAGCCACAAGGCTTCCTTACTGGCTTCAATTGCACCACGATACTTTGCTTCTACCGAAGAGAGAGAGATGGAACTTTTTTTCTTACAAGACCAAGTAATAGGTCATAAACTAAGAGTGAATACATAACCTGTAGTAGAATTTCGATCATCGGGGTCACCATCCCATTCAGAATCAGTGAAACCAATTAACGATGGAGATGCTTCTGCACTATAATGAATCCCGAACTGAACTATACCTCAAATATATCAAAGTATTCTTTTAGCTTCTTTCCAGTGACTTTCATGAGGCTGGTGCATCAACTGATCAACAAGACCAACGACAAAGGAAAAGTTAGGACGGGTATGGGTTAGATACAAAAGTTTACCAACAAGTTGACGGTATAAGGTAGCATCAACTTTAGGGGTAGTACAAGTGACTGAAATCTTGCCTCCAAATAGAAAGGGAGAAGGGACTGGCTTACAGTCTTCCATATGAAAGTGGCGTAGAAGATCACAGGCATACTTGGACTGAGAAAGGGTAATACCTTCTTTAGATTGCAAGACTTGAAGACTGAGGAAATAATGCAAGTGTCCTAAGTCTACCATTTTAGAGTTCTTTTTTAGGCTATAATTCACATGGTTTATATGGTTGGGATCACTACCAGCAAGGATAAGATCATCAACATAAAGAACAAGGATGATGAAGGAGTTACCCACTTTCTTGGTGTAGACAGTGTTGTCATAATGACACCTAGAAAAGCCATTATCTGAGTGAAAGCTATCAATTTTGGCATACCAAGCCTGAGGAGCTTGTTTGAGACCATAGAGAGACTTCCCAAGGTGATAAACAAGGCTAGAGTCGTTTTGGATAAAGCCAAGGGGTTGTTCCATGTAGATTTCTTCATGACAATCTCCATGTAAGAAGGCGTATTTAACATCCATCTGATGGAATTCCCATTTAAAGGAGACAACAAGGGAAAGAACAAGGTGGATAGAATTCATTTTGGCAACAGGGGAGAAGGTTTTGGTATAGTAAATTCCTTCAACTTGTGAAAATAATTTAGCAACAAGATGAGATTTATATTTATCCACTTTTCCATCTGGTCCAAACTTTGTTTTGTAAACCCATTTGCATCTAACAAGTTTTCTTCTCTTTGGAAGAGGAACAAGATCCCACGTATCGTTTGCCAATAAGGAACGATATTCTTCATTCATAGCTTCATCCCAATCTGGATGACCTGAAGCTTCTTCAAAGGTGTCTCAATCATGATTTTCTAGAACTTGAGCCAATAAGGAAGAGGCTCTTTCGAACTGAGAACATATATGACATTGATCTGCAGGGTCACCTACAAGAAAACCTATTGCATCCCGAGTAGAGAGGACCCATCTTGCAAGTTGTGGAGCTAAAGGAATATCTTGAGGAGGTGGAGGAGGATTTTCATCCTCGCTGTCACCATCCAAAATATAAGGAATGCTATCAAAAATAGAAGAGATAGAGAGAGGTGGCACATATGCCGAATCAGGCTCACGGGCCAAAGGTGGCACACCCGCCAAACTAGGCTCGTAGGCCGATATATTTTCATCAAATTTTACATCGCTTCTAATGATTACAATTTTGGATTTTGGTTGAAGAAGTCTATATCCTTTGACATCTTCATAATATCCAACAAAAATGCATTTTTCACTATTAGGTTTTTTTGTGGATCATTTGCAATATCCTTTTACTTTCAATTTTGAAAATACAAAAAAAAAATAGAAAATTGTTAAAACATGTTAAAGTATTAAGGTCTTTATACTTTAGCATTAAAATATTTGGTTCATCGTATTAGAGTTGAAAGTTTTAATACTTTAGACTTTATACGAGTGGGTCCTATCTTGAAGATTAAAACTCGATTATTTTATTGAGCAGGATGCGATGACTTCTTCAACCCCGATCAAATGACTCAACCCATGGGCACAACAAGCGCATGAGTTAAAATGAAGGGTGCCTCCGTAGTTGACTAGTTTGACCACAGGAGTAACACAGATGAGCGATGGATATTGAATGCAGGGGCACAAGCCAAAATAATTATCTGTACCCCGAGACCCCCCACAGTGACATAAGGCGTTGAGTTGTTCACAGTTGTCCTCCACGTCAGGTGAACTCAATGATTCATTGGCGCGTCATGTCAGCATTTAATTTTAAAAGTCCCGCCACCTATTTAAATGAAACTCACATTTTTCCCGAAGCCAGTTTGGATTAAGTTGATATTTGTGATTGATTTGTGCTGCGTCCTGTTCATTTTTTTGTCACCTTATCAAAATTTAGCCACCTTGTAAGTCGTTTGTTGTTGTAGTTCTGAATTATGGCTAAGTGTTCATCTCTGTCAAGTTTTTCTAGTCATTTCCCTCTCATGGATACCGAGAGGGATATCCAAGATACAAATTGTTCCCTGGTTCATCTTCTGTTTTACCAACAATTTATCTTGAACGACAAAGCTTCTCTAGTTTATGTTGCCATGGCAAAGTCTGGTTTGTTGTCTACATGTATCCCTAGAACCCATATTTTTCCTGAATTTATATCCTGGTTGGTTTCCGTTATGTACCCTAGAAAATGTTTTGTGATGAATTGTCAGGGAGAGAATGTTTTGCAAGTATCTGCCCAGTTAATCCTCCAAGCGCTTTGTTACCCTGAGTCAGAGTCATGTGTTCAATTCTCCAATGATTCTTTGGTAGCGTGTTATGATAACCTTCCAGGTCAAGACTTCAATCAGCTTATTCATTTTCTAAAGCCTAACACAGCAATTTAGCCTGACAGCAAGGATTTTCCTATGGAAATGGAGGTTCAGTTGATACTAAGCAGCATTGCAAAAATTATGGGTAAATATGATGACAGTATGGTGGAAAAATCAATGTTGGGGATGTTTGCCATGATGATGAAGCCAGGAATGGTGCTAGATATTCCATCCTATTGGCAAGAAGCAGTAAATTCACAGCTAATGAGCATATCATTAACTATTTCTTTCAGATTTCCTTCATTAATCATTTACTTGTTCTTGTATCAAAATGTGGAGGAATTTATGCATCTAGGACTGAATATTATGGATATGAATAAGAAGAGGCAATTTGTAGTTTTCTGGACAGATATAGTGAGGAGGGAACAAAATGAAACTGGGCTGTTTGATTTTTCCAGTTATTTCATGTCAAGTACATATAAAGTTTTGAATGGAGTTCCTCCCCCCTGTTTTTTACCCAAAGCTCAAGAATCCTTGCATTTAGGGGCAAACTGTAAATTTGGAGATTGGTTTGGTTTTTAGGATTATTCAGAAATTAGGTTGTATGGAGCAAGTGTTGAGCCTTATAGACTTCCAGTATTTGTTCCCATGAGGCTATTTTCTTTGGAGTTTATTCGAAAAAGTTTGAATGTTGATCAAGTTCACTTTGTGCCCATGAAAAAGGGACATATGTTCAAACTACCCATGACTGTAAGTCCTTTCATAGTTAATATGAGACAGGAATTTAAGGAGGTTACTAGAATGCTAGATGAGATGCATTTTCTGTTAGGGGAAAATTGGGCTTATGACCCTCATAGTGTAATTTCCAATAGAAGAGTTGAGAATGGATATTCAGCTTTCATCCATGAAAGCAGGTCAGATTTAGAGAATATAGCAAGCAAAGGTGTAATGAGTTCAACAGGTTCAAATATTCAGACTCCTATCATATCAAAAAAGTCTAATAAAAGAAGTAAAGAAACAGTAGGTGATTTAGAAGATGAGGAGTGGGGAGCTGAGAAAAGGACAAAGTATAATGAAGAGCATGCATATAATCAACCTGGTTTTTCTTTACAATTGGGAGATGAACAAAATATTCTTGCTTCTCCCAGGAGACATGAGACCTCTCATGAACAAGTACCTCTAATCAAACAGATGTTTGCTCAAACTGTAGAAAGAAACCAGAAGATGAAGGCCAGCATGGAGGCCCAAGCTGAATATCAAATTGCTCCAGATCAAACAATACTTTTAACAGCAATGGATCTTGAGAAAGATCAATTCAGAATTGCCCTGTCACATCCTTCAAACATGTCAATTGGCTCTTCTAGAAATTTTAATACTGTAAATGTGATTGTAGATGTTAATAAAACCCCATTGTTGTATAAAGTGAAATTAGATATGAAAACAGGTCAGTTGATTGTAAATGACCTGACAAAGACTAATGCATTGGCATTGAAATCAGAAAATATGCTTGGAAAAGTAATCAAGCAGTTGAAATTAGAGAAAGTCAACTCAAGGGATTTAACAATTCAGAATGAAGAACTAAATAAAATCATAGTAAAGATTGGAGTGGACCCTAATGATAGGACTGTTGTGCAAAAACTTCTACAAAGTGCTGAAGCAAACATATCTACATAGAAGAAAAAGTTAAAATTACCTACAGGAGAGCATTCAATCGCTGCAAAGGTTGCAGAGGTAGAGAACGAGAAAGAAAAGCTTCTACAACAGTTGATGCAAAAAGAAGAAGAAATCTCCAAAATAAAGCAAACTACAATATCATTGCAAAATCATATTAATAATCATTCTTGTACTCTCTTTTTTCCTTCAAGTAATGAAGATCCACAAGCACATATTTCTCAGTTGAATACTGAACTGTAGATGGCAGAAAGAGATCAGAAAAAGGCTCAAGCAAATTTAGAGACTGCAACGAATATTATTCAAGTTGCAGAAAATGAAGCCAGTAAATATAAACTGGACAATCAAAATGCTAATGCTGAGATCAAAAGTCTCAAAGAAAAATTGAAAGGGAACATATCTTTAATTCAGGCAAAAGATATCATTTGGAATGATATCATTTCTGAAATGAAGTCAATTTGGAGCTTTTTGATGGTGGTTGCAGAAGAGAAAAGTCTTATCAAAGAATTTGAAGAACAAGTAGAGGCAGATAGACAGAAGACAATCAATAGGGCTATTTGGGAAAAAATATTCATTGACTTTATTAATTCCAAAACAGATCAAGAATTAGAGGAAAATGAGATTAAAGAAATAATCCTATATGCAATAGAAATTAATAAGATGATTGTAAAGAATGATCACAGGAAAGTCACAGAAAAGGAGTTGATAGAAATCAAAGAAGCAGTAAGTCATTTTGATAAGTCACTGGACAAGGTAACAAGAGCAGGTTTTCCTTCATGTTGGGGACTTGGAGGAGGTATGTTGTCATGGTATTCTTATGAAAACTTACTGGTATTAAAAAAAAAGTAAATTTGATAATACACATGAAAAGGCTCAGGTACTCAATGGAGCAACTATGATCAACTTTCTTCAGAGGCATTTTCAACTACTATGGTTGGTAAAAACTTTATTTACAGAAAGACCTTTCTACAATCGAATTACTGCTTTCAGACTAGAATATCACAATCTGATACATTCACCTAGGACAAAAGTAGAGATATGGAATAAATGCAGAACTTGGATGATAGATTTTCCAAAGGATCCTTCAACTTCAAAAAAATACAAATCAGAAGCTAATCCGGGAAATGTAGCAGCATCGTCATCAATTCACATTCAGCATATAGATTAGGATGTTGTAAATGTAAAAAGACATTTTGAGGGTATGTAATAGATAGATTACAAAGTCCTCAGAAGTTGAGGTAGTTAGGAGTAGTTATAGCAGTTTCAAACTGCTTTTTATGGTATTTAATGTAATAATTCAGGAGAAGAAAGGTTCTGATTTTTGTACCTTCAGACTATAAATTTTTACTCAGAGATTTCAAAGATAAATGAATGAGAAACAAGTTTTTGGAATATGTTTATGTTGATATGTGTTCAAGTTTACGTTCTATGTTTTTTGTCCTTGAATAAAACAAATTAATGAGCAGCAGATCTCTTTTTACTTATGTAAGCAAGAGTTAAAACCCTTAATTGGCGCTCCTTCATTTTAACTGCTTCTTTCATATAATTCTTCTGGAGTTTGAGATGATATATTATGTATAACAGCATATCAGTTTGGGCTTCTTTCTTTCATTTTATTCTACTTATTTCATTCAACATCAGCAAATGATAGCATTGTGAGACATTCATTATATTTTATATTTAAGGGTTTAATGATAAATACTTGAGGGTGATTAAACAGAGACAAATAATTTTGTGACATAATCATATAAATGTCTTAAACATTGATTCCTTATCACAACTAAGGGATTGTCTCTTAAGGTACAACAGGTTCTAAGGCTTTATGTTTCACATCTGGAATATGGGCCCAAGCTTCACTTCCAAAAACATGAAAGTGACTTACATGTGGTTTGATTGAGTTCTAGGCTTCTTCTGGAGTTATATTCCCTAAAACCTTGGTAAGAGTGCGATTTACTATGTAATTTGAGCAGTTAATTGCTTCTGCCCAAAAATTAAGACTGATTCCTTTAGATTGAAGCATACGATTAGCCATTTCTTTTAGAGTGTGATTATTCCTTTCATCTACACCATTTTGTTGTGGAGTATATGGAACGGTATGTTGCAATTAAATGCCATGCTCAATGCAAAAGTGGATAAATTTGTTGTTAACATATTCTCCTCTATTGTCAGTTCTTAACTTAATAATGTGATGTCCATATTGTTTCTCAACAATGGCTTTAAAGGCCAAGAACATGTTAAAAACTTCACTCTTGATTTTTAAGAAGTATACCCAAGTGTGTCTAGAAAAATCATCAATGAAAGTTAAGAAGTACTTGCAGCCAGAGAAAGAAACAATAGGAAGTGGACCACATAAATCATTGTGCACAAGCTGCAAAGGGGTCGAAGCGTGCTAAGAGCCACATTTTTCAAAACTATCTCGATGATATTTTTTGAGTACACATTCGACTTAAACGCCATCTCGTCAAGATATCATAGGAAGACCTGTTACCATATTTTCTTTACATAGAGTTTTAAGAGAGCGATAGTTTAAGTGACAAAATCGCTCATGCCAAAGTTGCTCACTTCATCATTATGAGCAACAAAAACGGAGGGAGGACATGATGACCCAAATTTGTCAAACTTATACAATCTTGTGGAATCATCAGCAATTCGAGTAGCTAAAATATGTCTAGGATCTTTGAGGTCCTTAATTACAACATCATGAGGTGAGAATTCTATTTTTTTCCCTTCACCTAAATAAGTTATCTGATAAATAGATAGAAGGTTGCAGGACAAGGTAGAAACACATAATACATCATTAAACTGACCATTATCTAGATGAATGGTTCTAGACCCTACAAAACTAAGAGATCTATCATCACCAACATAAATATTTTTGGTGTTACAATCATTTAAAAAATAAAACATGGCTTTATTTTTGGCCATGTGGTAAGAGGCTCCAAAATCAATGAGCCACTCATGAGAATGATAAGAAGAAGATACATTCAAATCATAACCATATCTTGATGCTTGATAACCACAAGTAGAAAGTGCCATTCCCGAAGTTGAAGTTGAAGAGTGCTCCAAATTGATGTTGTGCTTCTTCATTGTTGCTTCCAAGGATTCCATCTTTTTTTTTTAAATTGACTCTATGCGGCCATCAAGATTATAAAAGGTGCAATGTCTATCTATCTTCTTCCCTTTGTTTTTATTTTCCTTATCAGTTTGTTGAGTTTTTTTTTCATTTTGCGGCTGAAATTGCTTAAGACCCTTGAGGATGTTTCTTTTTAGGATTCTTTTGGTATGGTTGTTGTTGGGTTGCTAAGGCTTTCTTAGAAGATTTTCCAGTATTAATAAGACCAAGGTGTAATATTTTTTCTTGTTCTCTTATCAAAGACTCGCAAAAGGCATCAAAAGTGGGGGGCTTGTAGGTTGCTCCTTGAGAAATGAGGGCTTCTCTAGTGGAATGGAAGGTGGAAACAAATACAGAGTATGCAGGGCCAAGCTTAGCAAGAATGGAATAGATAAGGCTACCATCTTCCTTTTTGACCTTACAACCTTCTAAAAGAAGTCTAAGGGTCTTGAATTTGGACAAAAAATATTCAATAGATGAGAAATTGTTGGGGTCCAAAGTAAACAACTCATTTTGAAGTTGGTGGACTCTAATTTCATTTTTAATGCCAAAAGCAATATTTAGCTTTTTCATAGCTTCAGCAGGGGGGTCAATTTCTTGGATATGAAATCTAAGATCTTGAGAAATGGACATTCCTATCAACCCTCATGCTTGATCTTGCTTATTTTCTCATTTAGCGGCTTTAACTCCATTGATAAGTTTAGTTTCTTGTCATGTGGCTATTATATAAATCCCTTTACTTCTAATTAAGTCTACCATGTAGGATAACCATTGGAAATAATTGGTGCTGTCAAGAATAACTGAGCATGCACTTTACATTTAAAAAAAAACTGAAGCTGAAAAGACTGAAACCAACTACTCCAATGGAAATATCTCGAAGAATTAGGCGGTTAAAAAAAACGGCTTCTGTATGAAGAAATTATACATTTTTGAAAAAAAGTTGTAGTAGATGCCCAATAGTTACGTGAGAGGTTGAAAGATGATGATGAAGTTGTACTTTAAAAAAAAAATCCACCCCCCCCATCCATTTTCCAAACTTAATATGATAAGCTCACTTAAAAAAAAAAACTACTTTATGTGACCCACTTTTATAAATAAGTGAGTCACTTTTACAATGTTACTTTCACATGTGATTTTTAAATAATAATAATAAAACCCTTTTTTTTTTAACCAACAAATTGCCAAATTGTTTTTTAAGAAAAAGTAACTTAACAAAAACCTTTTTAGAAAAAGAAGCTTGAGAAAGAGACTTGAACCCAAGACCTCTATTCTGATCAAGTAACTTTACACCAAGTGTGCTAGTAAACATATTATGTAATTGTTTGAAAGGAGGAAGGTTTTTTTTTTTTTTTCTATTTTTTTTTAACCTGCAAAAAAATACAAAATCCATGCAAAAAAAAACAAAATACAAGCCTTACGACATAATGTTAGCTTTCCGGTTAGTCTTACTAGTAACTATCATTTTTTTCAGTATTTCTGTTTTCCCGAGATTGCACAAAGAAGCGGGAAAGAGCATACGTAGCAGAAAAATCTCGTCTTCTTGTTTCTGATTTGTCGAGATCGCACACAGCGCAGAGCAAAGAGAATACATAGAGAAGAGGGTATAGATCTGGCAATAATAATAATAATAAATATAAACCGAAATAAATAGAGAAGACCGAAGTAAACAGAAGGATTAATAAATATAACTTCAAATAAAATACTTTATACCTCCAAATCTAAAATGACATAACTTGGCAACCAGAAACCTTTTTGCATGAAACGAAAGGGGTTCCTCACTGTAACAGATGCTCCAGACACAACAGAGTAGTTCTCATGGCTTGAAAGTGGCCAGAAATAGTAGACCTGGAAAATGACAGTCGCATGCATTTGATGCAGGAGCATCAAGGCCAATTTTCATTTTTTAATATGTAATAAAAGGGGGTGTGACATTTTTATTATTTTATTAATTAATTTGTCATTTTTAAATAAAATAGGAGATAAATTATAAAAGGAAGGATTTTGTAAATATTCTTTTATTAATTAAAAGGATATGAGAGAAATAGATTAGGAGCAAAACTAGGGAGTAGGAATTCTATGTATGGGACTTTGTTGAGTCCACACCTAAAATATAGATTTAGTTGAGGATTAGGTGGAGAGATTTTTGGAGTGAATTAAATTCATTATTTATGTATAAATATGAGTGGTTTTTGTGAGGAAAATACACTTGAATAGTTGAAGAGTTGTGAGTAGTGAGAAGGTTTTTACTTGAGAGCCTTCGGGCGATTGTAAAGGGCCATAGATCTCGAATATCTGGCCAAACAAGAGTTTGTAAGTAATTTTGTTTGTTTCAGATTATATATATTGGTTGATTGGGATTATATATATTGGTTGTTTCTTGTTAGAATTCTGAAACTGAGAGTTGAATTATGCGCATATGAATTGGATGTGTTTATGAATTCAAAGACAATTGAATGAATTGAATTTTGTATGGGATTGACAGTTCAATTTGAATAATCGATGCCAATTTTGTTAAAAAACACAATACAAAACGGATTAAATGTCGAAGGCGCTGAGTTGGGTATGAATATTGTGTGAATAGCTACTTTTAATGTGTTGGGTCTGCGGTTCAATGATAAATATCGATGCGGGAAGAGTGACTTGATGTGATTGAATTTACATCGATTTTGTGTGAGAACACACTACATAGTCTTTGAATATAGAGGCGTTAATCTTTGTGAGAACGGTTTTAATTAAATACCTTTGAATCCATGGGTTTGTTTTGAACCCATTTTATAAGACTGTTTCTCTTAGATTCGTTTTGATATCTATATAAATCTCTGTCAAAAAATCGTTGTGTGAGATTGGAGGAGATCCGATTTTATAAATCCATGTCGATTTTTATGTTACAAAACCAATTCAGAACCATTGAGTATAATTGTTGAACGTAGGAGGCAACGAATCTTGACGTGAATGGTTAATTTCAAAGGTATTGGGTTCATGATTTTGGTGGTGAATCCAGTGAACACGGCGCTGTTCCTTTGGGTTTGGTTTGTTATAAATGTAAGCGGTGTCAAAATCCTGTGGAATCGATAGTGAATCGATTGCGGAAATCACTATTAGTTTAATGTGTTGAAGCCCAGCTCTAATATGCCCAGAAGTCGTGGTTTTTCTTGAGTTTCTATATTTTCCGGATTGCTACAGTTGAGCATCATTGGATGGACAGAGTCCTCAAATCCGATTTAATAAGTTGATTTCAAAACTAGCAATGGAGTACATGACATACAGTATTTGCATAATCGATCTGCAGTGTTGAAAGGTGCGTAGTAAGGAGCTGAAGAGCGGAACCGTGGAAATGGGAAGCCAGAACAAAAGGTAAGTTAATTGCCAGGTTCTAAATTTTAATATCTGGTTGTTTGCTGATGATTTCCAAATTCGAGTTGTGTGTTGCAGTTAGAGAGAGGACCGAAGAGATTGACAAGGCGATCTGCTAGAAGTTGAAGGCAGAAATTTGAAATGTAAATGCAATGGATATTGAAGGGGAATTTGACCCCGTTGGTTCTATTGTTCACATTAATTGGTAATGGCTCAATTGCATAGATTGAATATGGGTGATAATGAAAAGGCAAGGGCGCACATCATATTGGAACTTCTGAGTTGAGCTTTGGTGGAGAATTTAAATAAATGGGGTTTTAATTAAAGTCTTTTCTTAAGACTTTTGAAGGAATATATATGTCAATTGAAATGGAAATCTGGATGTTTGAATTTAATAGAGATTAAAGGAAGCTTCCATATTATTATGAGTTGCTAGATGGGAAATTTTAACGGAGTATAAATGTGAGTGGGTTTCAATTACAAATTGAAATTTCATGAAGTAGAAATGACAATGGTTTATTTTAACCATTGTTTTATTTGTAACAAAGAAGCTTCAGCATGAGTTAAATTTGCTAGAAATTGGACTTTATTGACATGAAACAGGAATTGCATTTTATATGCATGGTACTGGTAAAGATTCTGGGTATTGCAGGGTTGGCCTTGCATCATTTTGGTATCAGAGCTTGGCTCTGTTGAAATTGAAGATGTTTGTTTTTCTGAATAAGTGCAAGAAGGTTTTGTTGAGAACTGAAATGTATTTTTGAATGTGTGTTGAATACTGAAAGGAAGATCAGATTTTTAAATCTGATATGTAAGCTACACAATTGCAATGAACAGGATGGCAGAAATGAATGGAGGACAAGATCATGCAGGATCTTAAGGTGAGAAGATTTTCTGATTTGAAATTTGTGATTAAGATTTATGGTTGCAGACAAGATGATGGCAGTGAACCTGACATTCAGCTAAAGGCTGGATAAGGAGGACAATTGCAGTGTCCTGAAGAAAAATGTGAGTTGAAGAGATAGCCTAGAGAGAGAGCAAAGGAGAATGCTCAAGAGGTTCCAGAGGCAGTGAACCAGTACTTACCGAAAGACCGGGTCCAGTGGAGCGGATTGGTGAGGTAAGGGGCAGCAAGAGAGCTTGTTGTTGCAGAGGCTAGTGCAACTCATGGTGAGTGAGGAACTCATGGAGAAAATGATCATGGAGGATAAGAGAATAGGTTCAAAGGAATGCCATAGAGGTGAGATGATTGATAAAGTCAGAGAAAGAGAAATTGCAGTAATGAAGGTACAATTGCAGGTACTAGAAGAATGGCTGCAAGAGCAGGAAAATCAGAATGGAGGATGGATCTTTCCACTAAAGGGAAAGAGAGTGATTTGGCAACCATTGCAGATGAAGTTGAGGCAAAGTGTGATTACCTTATTGAAGAAGGAACTTAGAGTTCTTGAGCCAGAGATGGAATTTGAAGATTCCACACGTAGATCTGTTCAAAGGGAAGTGCTTGAGGAAGCAGTCAAGGTTGAAAGGTCTTGTGGTTTTAAAACTAATGAGTTGTGTATGTTTGCAGGTACAGCACAGGGAGATGAGCAAGCTTTAAAGTTTGTTAAAGAGCAAGAGAGAGAATTGATTTTGAAGCTTGTTCAGATCGATGCTGAGATAGCAAGATCTCAAGAGGAAATGAAGACGAAGGAGTCTAATCAGAATATTGGTGCAGAGAGAGAAAGAACAGCTGATGATTGGTCAAGAGCTGGTGAAGGTATGGAAAATTGTGTGAGATTTCCGAGTTCTACTCCTAATGAAATTGTTGAATTGTATAGTAAACTAGATCTTCAGAGAAGAGAATTGAAGAGACAGAGGACTTATGTGCAAGATAATTTGCTGAAGAAGCAAGATAAGAAAGTTTTCATGAATGACAGTCGTCAAACAGAGGATGGAAACAAGGAGAGACTAGCTGACAGTCTCATGATGAATGCAAATCAGCATACTGATGTGCTGACAAAGGAGTTGGAAAGGAACTCAGAGCAGCATACTGAAGTGTTGCCAGAGAAAGCTGAGGAGAAATCCAGTGAAGATTTTCTGAGTCCTGAAGAAGACTTGGAGCTACAGAGAGAAAACTTGGTGACTGAATCAACGAGTGAGACCATTGGGTCTTGTGATTTTGAAGCTGACAATTTGATTGTGTTTACAGGTGATACAGAGAACAGTCCATTACTTGGAATTGTCTTGGAAGAAGAAGAATTGTTGCAGAAAGAAGGTTAGACAATCATGTCTCATAAGCAGAAGCTTGTTACCATGGGTGACAAGAAAGAGTTGGCTTGTCTGTATAGCCAAGAGAAGACTGTGAGGAAAAAATTTGGGACTGCTACAGTGATAGAGGATGAGGCTACAGTGTTGGAAGAACTTGATTTGATTGCCAGAATCAATCAAGATGATGATGGACAATTACTGAAGATTGTCGAAGGGGAAGATGAAGGTTATGCTGGAACTAATTTGCAGCATGAGGAGAAATCGCTGAAATGTTTGCTGGAGACATTGGAACCAGAGGAAGAAATTGTAGGCATTGAAATAAATTTGCCTAAAGATGATGAGCAGAAGAATGTTGCAGAGGGATTGGAAGTTTGGAAGGTAGCAACATTTATGGTGGCAGTTGAAGCAACATTTATGGTGGCCGCTGAAGCAACATCTATGGGGGCACTGAAGCCTTATGTTTTTTATTCTAACAATTGTTTTGTGAGTACAGGTTTTATTGAAGATGCTGGAGAAAATCTATTAGACAGAGAAATTGAACTGATGAGGCGAATGATGATGAAAGTATCCCGGAAGAGGCCAATAGCAGTAAAACAAAGGAGAAGCAGCAAAAGAAAGACAGCAGAAGATTGTGAAAGCCTAGTCAGTGGGGCGATGCAACATAAAGTGTGGAGACCTAGAGAAGAACAACAAACAGAAGCAGCGACAAGTGGGAAATTGCAGCACAAGATATGGGATCCAGGCATACACAGATCCGAACACATGATCAGGCGATCATGTTTAATTTCAACCTTGGAAGTCTGATGCAGGAGCATCAAGGCCAATTTTCATTTTTTAATATGTAATAAAAGGGGGTGTGACATTTTTATTATTTTATTAATTAATTTGTCATTTTTAAATAAAATAGGAGTTAAATTATAAAAGGAAGGATTTTGTAAATATTCTTTTATTAATTAAAAGGATATGAGAGAAATAGATTAGGAGCAAAACTAGGGAGTAGGAATTCTATGTATGGGAGTTTGTTTAGTCCACACCTAAAATATAGATTTAGTTGAGGATTAGGTGTAGAGATTTTTGGAGTGAATTAAATTCATTATTTATGTATAAATATGAGTGGTTTTTGTGAGGAAAATACACTTGAATAGTTGAAGAGTTGTGAGTAGTGAGAAGGTTTCTACTTGAGAGCCTTCGAGCGATTGTAAAGGGCCATAGATCTCGAATATCTGGCCAAACAAGAGTTTATAAGTAATTTTGTTTGTTTCAGATTATATATATTGGTTGATTGGGATTATATATATTGGTTGTTTCTTGTTATAATTCTGAAACTGAGAGTTGAATTATGCGCATATGAATTGGATGTGTTTATGAATTCAAAGACAATTGAATGAATTGAATTTTGTATGGGATTGACAGTTCAATTTGAATAATCGATGCCAATTTTGTTAAAAAACACAATACAAAACTGATTGAATGTCGAAGGTGCTGAGTTGGGTATGAATATTGTGTGAATAGCTACTTTTAATGCGTTGGGTTTGCGGTTCAATGATAAAGATCGATGTGGGAAGAGTGACTTGATGTGATTGAATTTACATCGATTTTGTGTGAGAACACACTACATAGTCTTTGAATATAGAGGCGTTAATCTTTGTGAGAACGGTTTTAATTCAATACCTTTGAATCCGTGGGTTTGTGTTGAACCCATTTTATAAGACTGTTTCTCTTGGATTCATTTTGCTATCTATATAAATCTCTGTCAAAAAATCACTGTGTGAGATTGGAGGAGATCCGATTTTATAAATCCATGTCGATTTTTATGTTACAAAACCGATTCAGAACCGTTGAGTATAATTTTTTAACGTAGGAGGCATCGAATCTTGACGTGAATGGTTAATTTCAAAGGTATTGGGTCCGTGATTTTGGTGGTGAATCCAGTTAACACGGCATTGTTCCTTTGGGTTTGGTTTGTTATAAATGTAAGCGTTGTCAAAACCCTGTGGAATCGATAGTGAATCGATTGTGGAAATCACTATTAGTTTAATGCATTGAAGCCCAGCTCTAATATTCCCAGAATTCGTGGTTTTTCTTGATTTGCTATATTTTCCAAATTGCTACAGTTGAGCATCGTTGGATGGACAGAGTGCTCAAATCCCATTTAATAAGTTGATTTCAAAACTGGAAATGGAGTACATGACATACAGTATTTGCAGAATCGATCTGCAGTGTTGAAAGGTTCGTAGTAAGGAGCTGAAGAGCGGAACCGTGGAAATGGGAAGCCAGAACAAAAGTTAAGTTAATTGCCAGGTTCTAAATTTTAATATCCGGTTGTTTGCTGATGATTTCCAAATTCGAGTTGTGCGTTGCAGTTTGAGAGAGGACCGAAGAGATTGACAAGGTGATCTGCTAGAAGTTGAAGGAAGAAATTTGAAATGTAAATGCAGTGGATATTGAAGGGGAATTTGACCCCGCTGGTTCTATTGTTCACATTAATTGGTAATGGCTCAATTGCATAGATTGAATATGGGTGATAATGAAAAGGAAAGGGCGCATATCATATTGGAACTTCTGAGTTGAGCTTTGGTGGAGAATTTAAATAAATGGGGTTTTAATTAAAGTCTTTTCTTAAGACTTTTGAAGGAATATATATGTCAATTGAAATGGAATCTGGGTGTTTGAATTTAATAGAGATTAAAGGAAGCTTCCATATTATTATGAGTTGCTAGATGGGAAATTTTAATGGAGTATAAATGTGAGTGGGATTCAATTAAAAATTGAAAGTTCATGAAGTAGAAATGACAATGGTTTATTTTAACCATTGTTTTATTTGTAACAAAGAAGCTTCCGCATGAGTTAAATTTGCTAGAAATTGGACTTTATTGACATGAAACAGGAATTGCATTTTATATGCATGGTACTGGTAAAGATTCTAGGTATTGCAGGGTTGGCCTTGCATCAGCATTCAAACTGGCTTTAGATTTGGATCAACAACTGATGCAACCCTCAAAATGGATCTGATAACATGTAGGAATTTACAGGGTAAGTTGCTTAGATCAAACACCAAATGTCTCCGCTCACAAAAAGATCACAAATCATTACACCAGTATTTGACGTGGTTAAAACCCTCAAAGAGGTAAATAGTCCACGGCCTGAGCCAACGCGGCCACTTCAGGGAATTTATTAATATAAATAAAGAAAATTTACATAAGCTTCTCTCATAAACGGTTACTAGACAATTGATTCTACATGCTCTTTAAATAGAGATCATGGACCAATCGGGTGTTAAGTCACGGATCAAGTGTCGGTAATACCGAGGAGAGAGTGAAACATCGGATAACTACATATCGTGACCATCGGATTATAAGTTACAAATGTACATAGTAAAGAAACACACTTTACCTAACTCTATGTTATACCAAGCTATACTTAACTATTTCCTATGTGTCGAAATATCCTAATATTACAAGATATGGCCAGATTCATGTCTTCTTTCTCTGGGATTGCTTCTCGGTGTATATCCTCTTCTTTCGATGTTTCTTGTTCCTTTTCTTCCTCCTCTTCAAAATCTATGTAAAATAATTTCTTGTATGCACACTTATGACCTTCAGTGTATTTTCTATCACAACTATAACAAATCCCTTTTGCTCTTTTTTCCTCCAATTGTTGTGGTGTCAACCTTGAAGGTTGTGGAAGACTAGAAGCAACAACACTTCCCACTTTGTAGTTGTGAGAGGTAGATTTATTTGTTGCCATAATTTTTCTTTCAACTTTTCTTTCCATCTTGAATGCCTTCTCCATTGAATCAAGTTCCCAAAGGCGAACCTCATGTTGGATTTTATCCTTTAAAATTCCTACAAAGACATCAATCCTATCTTCCTCTGGAATATCATTTACCTTGATATTCAATCTTTGGAAGTCCTCAATGTGCTTCGTCATTGAACCCTTTTGTTTGAGATTTATCAATTGGCTAAAGAAGGTATTTATCTTCGTATATTCATAATGTACTACCAATTATTCTACAAAAAAATTCCAAATAACAATTGATTTATGAGAACAAAGCCATCGATACCACACAAATTGATTTTGTTCTAAATATAAAGATGCAATCCGTACCTTTTGTGTGTTTGAAACATTATGTGGATCAAATAATTGCTCCATCTGTATTATCCATGTACCGCATCCCTGCCATCAAACTTCCTCATATCAACCTTTGGAATGTGGCTAGTCTTCAACCCACTATCGTAGTCGATAAAATCAAAGTTTGTATTCCTTTTATCCTCACCATGATTTTCATGGAGTACCATGTCACCACTAGGAAGCATTTCTTGTAGCAAATTTGTCAAACCTTCCTTCAAATCTTCCAAGTCCCTTTTCATTTCTATTTTTAATCCATCCTTCAGACCCTCCATTTCTGCTTTCAAACCTTCCATTTTTGTTTATATACCATTATTCAAACCTTCCATCTTTGCTTCCATTTCATTTTTGGTTACTCTTTGCGAGAGTAAAATTTGTTGCACCTGGTCTTGTAATTTTCATATATCATGTTGTATTTCTTCCTCTTCTTCATGTATCATAGTAGAGCTTTTTTGGTTGCTTACTAGGTGTGTCCACCTTTTTGCTTCGAGTCATTTTGGAATGGTATATTTTTTTTTATTTTTTGGAGATCAATATTGAAATTGTTATATATTTGTAATTTTGCCTCTTAAAGGTTTGTGATTCCATCTTTTGGTAGCCCTCTAAGTCTTCTTTCCAACGCCACAAGTCAGACCAAAATGTGATTCTTCAAGGTAATGTTATTCCAAATATCCCATGATGTGCTTATTATGGACTGGTTCAGTAGAGTGAACGTGTACAGAATGCCAATGTCACTATTTCCTCTTTCGGCCCTAAAAATGATTCAAGAGAAACTACAGTCTGTGCAATTTTTGTCACTTTTTTACAAAATTCAAATCTGATGCTTGAAGAGAAAGTTATGATGATTTTCCCCTGGTCCTTGTTTAAGACTGAATTCTGGAGCATGCAGAAACCCTAACTTATTCGGCCCATATCTCGTAAAATATATAGAAAAAAGATCTAAAATTCCTACACAAAGTTCACCAATATTTCGGCTCCACATAGTTGCAATTTCAGTTCCTAAAAGTTTGTAAAAAAAAAAATATCACAAAAATTCCAGGATGACCTATTTGAAGCAACGAAACCCTAGAATCCAAAGCTTTGATACGAAATGTTATGTAACCAGTTCACAAAAAAGATAGATCAACAACTTCAAAATTAGCCTCTTCGAGGGGGAAACCTCCTTTACATCACATAAATGAAAAAATTTTGAATTATACAAACGAATAGACCACCTTAATATATATAGAAGTCTAAGGGATCATAATATAATTAGAGCCTACATAACAATAATAATGTAAGCGCACAACAATAACAATAGTGGGCTTCTATGGGGCGTAACAATAGCAATATGGGGGCTACATGGGCACAACAATAAAAATAGGAGCTCAATAACAATAACAATAAAGGGACTACACTAGTATTTAGGGACTTAACACTCCATTAGCCATATATCGCCAAATATATCACAAAATGCGAGAGGCACATACATGGAACATTATATTAATCACGTTATTTAAGAAAAAAGGTGTTCCGCCCACACTTTAACAGGGAAACCTCCCATTCCAAAGACATATGATACAATATTAAATTCCCTCCACCATGAACTTTCTTCTTTATTATGGGCATAACATTCAAGGTATATGATTTTAACTATTTTAGGCTTTATCATAATGCCTATCACATGAAAATATGCAATAGAATCAAGAAAACACATTGTTGATTGGATTTATCCTAAGTGGTTGTGGGACATTGCATTTTCCTCCCCATCTGAGTTGATTATATTTTTGTAATGCCTTTGACCATTATTGTTGACTAAACCTTGTGTATCTAGGGTTTACATTGGGGTACCATCCTCAAAATGGGGGGAAGTGCTCAAGGATTTTTCCCAATATATGATACCTATAGCAAAAAAAGGACTAAAAAAACATGTATAATTTTAACTTGGGCTCTTAGATAATTTAGTGCAACAAATTTAGACAAGATTTTATGCATTTCCTTGTATATTGTCTTTTATTTTATTTTTTTTAAATAAACATGCAAATTATCAAATGACCATTTGAAAAAATAAGTTATGAAAACTTAAACATTTTTGTGCTCCAAGCCATTGTACACTTTTTTTTTCCTAAGGAAAAATCGTAATTTTTATTAGGAAATAAGATTTACATGTTGTAGATGCATGAGCATATGCAAATCGGCAAGTAGCTGCAATATAGATAGTGTTGTAAGCATACAGAATAAATACATCTGCTATATGTGCGAGTGTTTACAAAAATATATAAAGGCATTCTTCAAAAGTAGACAATTGGAGAATATACATATATATGCTAAAATGAAAAATGTGTGAGGATGTTTAGTAATCCTATCTATCGGGGGTCAGCCCCCAGCCCATGTGCAGGAACAAAAGGTCTGTGAAAATACTAATAGTAAGCATGATCCTTTTGTTCCTGTACCTCCATGTGCACTGTTAGTAAGTGTGTCGCCTCCTTGGAAAGGAGGTCGGAAATGGTGTTCCTCTCCCTATAAATGTGCCGACATGAAATAGTATCAAAATGAGCTTTGAGAATGAGAGATTCAGGCAATATATTATGTAGTGTATGTGTGTGACATGTCGATAGTTCAGAAAACCAGTCAATGACAATCTTAGAATCCCCGAAAATTTGAATAGCATGTATGTCTTTTGTGATTGTGAACTGTAGTAGAAATAGGAGGCAAGATAGTTCAGCAAAGTTATTGGTACCGTTGCCTAGTCTGACTTTGACTTTAAATGAGTGATGTGTAGAGAGGTGTAGGATAAAGCCACCACCACAGCCATGAATCCACGCAGACCCATCAAAGTATGCCCAAGGGAGTGTGTGGTCAATGAATTCAGGGGTGATAATGCGGGGGCAAGGAAGAGGAGGGTCATCAGGGATAAAATGGTAAATGGAGAGTACGTGAGCAGCAGATGAGGGCCAATGGTGAGGGGAGTCATGGAAAATGGCCCGATTATGGGCCATCCAAATGTTCCAGCAAATAAGTATGGGAAGGTTTCGAAGCTTGTTGGGATTAGCAGCATTCCACCATTTTTCCCAGGCCTCAGTAAGAGAGATGCCAATCCAGTGCTGATTAATCTGAAGGGATGAGGAAACAATAGTCCAAAGATCAAGTGCAGCAGAGCAATGGAGGAATAGGTGATGGGCATCTTCCACCCCAGAATGGCAAGGGACACACCTTTGAGGTCCAGAGAAAGATCTTTTCTGTAAATTAGCACCATTGGGGATTTTGTCAGTGAGAATGCACCACATGAGCAACCGCACTTTGGCTGGTCCTTTGAGTTTCCATAAATGGCGCCACCAAGGAATGAGAATATCAGGTCTATTGTCCTAGTAGATATGAGAGTATCCTTCTTTTGGTGTGTATCGACCCCACTTAGAAATAGTCCATCTGATTTCATCCTCGCAAGCCTTTAATCGAACACGAGAGTCATTCAAAGCTTCAAGGTAGGCATTCCAGTTTTCAATCCATTGTGGTTGAATTGCTAACTCCCGGTGATCCATCCATCCTTGTGAAAAAAATGTAGATCATTCCTCTAGGGAAATCCGATTAAGTGTCATGTATCTTGCTTGATGGAGAGACACTGTGAGGGCCTATGGGAGGAGATGGGCATTCCCGCTCCCAACCCAGGAATCAAGACCAATATGTATCTTGCAGCCATTTCTAATTTTCTAGGTCAGGTCACCCTTGATGTGTCTGAGAGCATAAATAATCGTGCGCCAGATAGTAGAGGACGGAGAGTGGATTTCGAGTGGAGTCTGAATCAGTCGGAGGGGGAGAGCGGATATATATATTTCAGAGTTGTTACTCTTTTCCAAAGATTATTCCTGGTCAATAAGGACCACTCGAGCTTGGCATCAAGTGCAGTAGCAAAATTAGGCAGATCTTTGATGCCCCATCCCCCCCATTGCTTAGGTAATGCAATACGGGACCAATTAGTCTAGGAAAATGTGTGTCCCTCTTTCATGCCCAGCCAAAGAAACCACCTACAATTTTTCTGAATTTTGTGAATAATGCCTTTTGGGATCCATGCTAAAGACATCCAATAAACAGGAGTGGCCTCTAGGAAAGCTTTGATCAGAGTAAGGTGGCCAGCTCTGGACAGCCATCTGTGGCACCAATTGTTCAGCCTATTTTTAATTTTGGAGATGAGACAATTCCAATCAGCAATTTTATAATTCACAAGTTTGAGGAAGAAACCCAGGTATTTCAATCCATCCTCAAATCTGATGAGATTGAATAAAATCTCATGAGGAGAACATCCATGACAGGTCATAGTGGATTTTAGATTGTTTCATTTCATACCTATGGCAGTACAAAAAAGAGTCAAAATAGCTTTGATCACCATGGTGTCTCTAAGGGATCCATTAAGGAAAATAATGATATCATCTACAAATAAAAGATGAGTGAGAACACAGTGTGCCGATAATTTTATGCCTTGCAATCTGCCTCTAGAGGATTCATCAATAATACATCTGCTAAGCCCCTCCATAACCAAGAGGAATAGAAGGGGTGATAGGGGGCATCCTTGATGAAGTCCCCTTTCATCACGAAAGAAATTGGTCGCTGCCCCATTGATGAGAATGTTGTAAGATACAGAAGTGATGCTGCACATGATCCAATTGATGGTTTGTAAGGGAAAACCTAGATGGGTGAGCAACATACAAATGTAGATCCAACTTACTTGGTCAAAATCTTTGCCCAGATCTATCTTAAGAATCATGCCTTTGATGTGTTTTGTATGCATTGAATGTAGGCTTTCTTGTGCAATGCCAACAGCCTCGTGTATCTGTCTATTGCCATAAAAGCAAATTGTTCAAGAGATATATAAGTAGATAAAATTGGTTTCAATCTATTAGCAAGAATCTTGGATATGATCTTATATATGCATTTACATAATGAGATGGGGCGATAATCGTTGAAAGTTGAGGAGTGATCAGATTTGGGGATGAGAGCTATAAAAGTGGCATTGAAAGCATCATATAGGCGTCCATATTGATGCGTTTCTTCCACTACTTCCAATATATCCTGACCCAATAATTCAAAAAAAGTGAGATAGAATTCCACCGCCCATTACACTTTTAAGTGTTGGGGGTGTGTTATATTCTTTACACGACTACTCTCATATGTTCTACGTTGTGCTTGATGGAGTGGGGGGGGGGGGGCTTTGCATTGCGCGAACCCCCCTTGTTCGAGGGTGTTTTAGGGGGGAAATGGCCTTAGAAAAATAATAATAATAATAATAAAATTGGGTTGTATTTTGTATCTACTTTTTGTGGTTTGTGACACATAATTTTCACATTTAGCAATTTCATGGCGCATGGTGGTTTAGCCATGGTTTTGTGCTTTCGGTTAAGGAACAATAGTTGTATTATAATTTGAGTTAAATGGATTGGCGGGTTATGGATGTCACATTATATATATTATATTGTAATATTGTAAAGAAGAATATAATTTGAAAATATTTCTAGTTTTCCCGGTTTTGGGTTTCCAAGGTGAAATATTTGTGTTAATTTGTGTGTTTACCATCACATATTTTTGTTTTATCAAGAATATGCTTGCAAAAATTAATTAAAAATATTTAAAACCTAAATTTGGTATCAAAGCAATTTTAGCTTCAAGGGGATGCTTTTGTGGCTAAGGGGTTTTTCTTAGGCCTATGGTAGATCTTATTACAATGGGAGACCTGTGGAATCAATTCTCGTGGTGAAAAGAAATAATTATTAGTTCAATGATAGAGATCCAGAAACTCAATGGAAAAAAATTTGAGCTATGGAAGGTAAAAATGGAAGATTTGTTGTTAGACAAATATTAGTGGATTGTTTTGGATCTCAATACTGCACCAATAGGTGATTCGATAGAAGATTCAAAAGATTGGTTGCTTAAGGGAAAATTTTTCCTACAGTAAAAAGTTACTTTAAATCCAACAGGCTTTGCCCAAGGCCTGCGCAGATGGTGTGTGTGAATGAAGAATTGGAGATAAGCTAAAAATGCAATCCCATTCACATTAGATCACAAGCAAAAAGTGATGACTTACCTTTATAACGCGAGAATATTGATCTCTATTTGGTGAAGACAACTCTTAGGAAGATATCCTTGAGATATTTTCTCTAGATCTCCTGAGTGGCCTGCAAACAAAGAAAGAAACCAATTGATTTACCTGCAAAGTAATATTAGTGCATAACATAACATACATTAACCATATAATATATGAAAAACACAGAAGATGAGAAATTGGGAGAATCTTTTATTACTGAAGCATCCAAGATGAACAATAGTGCATTGTTGAGTCCTCCAAGCCTCTCTCTTTGGTATCCTTCCTAACCTCTATGCTCACTGGTTGGTACCTCTAGGCATAATTTTATCATAGAGGTATATTGGCAGCAGTTCGACATAAGCTTATTTCTTCCTCCTTGTGACTAGTGAAGAGCTCCATTTATATAGAATTTCCTCATGATTGGCCTTCATTAAACCTAGACACTTTCTTGACCATATCATAAACAATGATTAAGTTAGACCAAATTAATTATTATATTAATCAAATTTGTTAAACTTGATTGAACCCATGCTTATCTAATCAAATTTTTTCAATGTTTCAGAACTCTAGTGCAGAGAGAGCATTGATAGGCTACTAGTCTGGTCCCTAACACTAGGCAGGAGAATTTCTATGCCTTCTTGTTCGATCCCCACCACTAGGCATGAGAGTTGATTCCTCAAAGCACCATTTTCTTTGATGTTTTACCAATCATAGTTTGATCCTCTAATTTGGCATACTTTTCCTCATCTTATGATTCTAATCATCTAGTCATCTCCTAATAAAGCATTACCACCATCATATCTTTTATATTCACAAAGCCTTTCCCTATGAGGATTCGTATGAAAGGATGTACTTGAGTTGACTAAACATGCCTCATGATCTACATGTGTGCTAGTTAAAGAAGCCAAATACACATCCCCTCCTTCATACGAGGAGGTTTTTTCTTTTGTAAAAGGAGCATCATCAGATCCCTTCTCTTGCTTAGCAATTTTGGATTTACATTTTTTTTACAATGCCCTTATTTTTCGCATATCCAAAATACCTTTATGAATTACCTTAGATATTTATATACTCATCTATATTTAGATCTTCCACTTGTTGACTATTCCATTTTGGGAGCTTCCTCTCATAAGAAAGGCATATGTGTCCTGGCTTTCTATATTTTTCCATCCCATCTCCTTTGATAACAAGGATGATACTATATCGTTGAAACTTGAAGCAATAGCATTACTACCTATGGCAACAGCCAAACTATCCCACAAGTCTAGTAAAGAACACAATAAATCGATGCACTTGACTCCATATGAAATCTTAATATCAAAAAATAATAGTTGCCTTACCATAATATTGAAGGCATTTAGATGCTCTATCACCAAGTCTCCCTCCTTCATCCTCAGGTTATATAATTTTTTTTTGTAGTAATAATTTGTTCATCAGTGATCTAGATCTGAATGTTAGTTTTGTTGTGCTAATTTCATTTTCAAATTTATAAACAATTGTTGATCATTTGCTTCATGTGCATAGGTTTCCTTATGGTGTTGTGAGTGTTAAACAAGTAATTGTGTCAAGCTTTATGTTAAATTCATGAGCATTCTAACATTAAAACAAAGTACTCAACAACAACAATCAAATGTACAACAAACAATCAAATGATCCATTAACACAATATTTTGATGAAGAAGTTCACCCATCCTGGGCTACATCTCCTTGGTCCAGCTTCCATGGCTTGGGCCTTCATATTAGCTCAAAATGGAAAAAATTTATGTTTAAAATCCTCTACTACTCCTGAAACTTGCTCTGACATGCTCATAATGTCCAAATCTACTAGGATATACTCTTTCTGAGCCCAATTTGGTCGAATTTTGCAAAATTTATGGCTCAATCAATTTGGCCTAGGAAAACTGTTGGTGAAATTATATGTTTATAGTTTTCAACATTAAATTATCAATCTGAAACTTGTAAGCTTCGAGGTGCAAGCGCAGGTAACGCAATATCATAGCACCTAACCTAAACTAGGGCATAAAATCAATTTAATTCTCAAGTACATGATCATTGTTTCTACGAAAGAACGCATTGGCGACTTGCTGTAAAATAACACACCATTCATTTTTTGGAAGGAAACTCTAATCTACCACTCAATTTGCTGGAAAGGACACTCATCTCATATTCAATTGAATGAAATTACTAAATTCTGAGTACACACCCTTCAAATCTTTTGGAAATCTCTTAAGCAACTTCAATCTACTTTTAACACTAAATATTATTGTAATAAAAAACTCACTCAAATCCTAATTCTAATTTTGAAGATAAAAGAAAGGCAGAACTATTCAATTCTACTAGATCACACAGAGAAATGCAATGAAAGGGTTACACTTCTACTTCAACTGGCATCAAACATAAATCACTCCTAATCTCGAGCAATCATACCAACCAAAACTCTGCTTCTCAAATGGAAATAAATCACACTTTTAACTACCAATTCAAGCTTCAGAAAATAATCAATTTAAACCTAAAAACTCCAAGATTTAAGATCTAATTCGAAACATAAACTATGAGCATTCAATTTAACTCACAAACTCACACTCATTGACTGGAATCAAAATTTATTTAATCTATCAATTCTAACTCTGATGCACTCTCAATATTTTGGAACAAAACTCACTCTGTATTCAAAACTACATTCACTCACTTTATATTCAAAACTACATTCACTGACTCATAAGCATTCTAGAAACCAAACGTGTCTAAATCTCAATGTTTTAAACCTATGCATGAGATCCTTGTATTTTCAAAAACAACAACGACTTAGCAATTACTCAGATTCACTCCATGGTTTCAAGAACGATTTTACTCAATGTAATAAAATGACACTTGGAATTCTAAGGCAATTAAGATTTGTATTCGATTTCAGAAGGGAAAACGGCTTCTATGATTGCTTCGGCAACTCTGGCAACGTTCTCACTGAATTTGTGAAAATAATTGGCACAAATGATATGTTGTGAACACACAGTGTTGTAGTTTAATTCGATCTAGCTTCAATGATTTCCAAGTAAAGATGAAAACAAAGGATTAACATGTGACTTATATAATGTTTGTTCAATCCTTAAAATGCAGAAATCGTAGTGGTTATGATGGCATATAAATCCTCAATAATCAAATCACATGATACCTTCAGAGGATGGTTGTCTTACCATTACCCAAGCTTATATTTGAAGCTCTTCTTATTCAGCAAAGTGAATCTCTTGCATTAAGGGTCTCACATCCATAAAAACCAAATTATTTCTGAAAGATAGAACTCCAAATCACATTATCGAAATGATCTTAAAGCCATTCTCAAAGAGATGTGATAATGAGTTCAAGGAAAGGCATAAACAACCAAGTAAATCGTAGTGTAGAATTAAATTTAATACCACAGGCATTGCCCTACTGCCAGCAGGTGTCTATAACCTCGACAGGGATGTATTTTAACCCAACGAAATGTCTGTGTCCCACTTACTAGATATAGATTCAGAGTTAGCTTATTTGATTTTTAGATGAAGGCCATTGTCCTGGCTTGGTAACCAGATGATGGCAGTGCCACTCACAAGAAGTAACATGGATGAACACATCGGCTCGTGATGAGACCTCCTGTCTTCCATCTTTTGGGCTAAAATCCATTACTCTGGCTTGGTGACCAGGAGCAGTAATGTCATGCATATTAGGTCCCATGATCGTGGTAGGTCGGCTCATTACAAGACCTCCTATCCTACCCTACATATTTTTATAGACTCTTATTACGATTAGCCTTAGAGGTTACTTAATAAGTGGGGAGACAGATCTACTCCTTAAGAGCGCATGATGGGGTGAAAAGTTTTTAATTAATAATCTTTATTGGTTGATCCTGCTACCCTTAAAGACTCAAGAAAAGAAAACATCTTGGATAATGACTAAAATATTCCTCGAGTTGGTCATGCTATGGTTCTTATGAGAGCTTATTATGGTTTTATAGGAGTGGTCCACCATAGGAGGATTTTCATTAAACCTTCGAAGAGAAACTTGAAAAGTATTCCTGGATGACAATCTGTCAAGATTATGAATGGAAAGTATAATAATAACAATTTCCATAACTTTCCTAGTAAATAATCTTGGCCAATAATCAAAGTCACTTTATAAAATATGAGGCATTAAGAGTAAATTACTTCTGACAAGTCTTACCACAAGAGTGCATAATGACAGAAATTTCAATGGTTGTGCCTTAGGAATTACAGTTTTAAGAATGTTGTTGTAACAATTTTATTTCAAATAACAATTTTATTCATTTCTCTTATACTACCCTACCATAATTTAGAGAGAGGAAGATCTCCTTCAAGTGTAGGAGTACTTCCAATGCAACCATGTGCATAACAGTTTGCTAAATAAACTCACACTCAGTTTTAAAGAATAAAATTCAACACATACCAGAGTATGAGAAACCAGTTTCTTTAATTGATATGGTATCAATAGTTGTTGAATGATGAGGGAATAGGGTGTGTTAACGACTACTTGAAACGAGGGTTCGATGAGATCCACATATTTGTGATTCTCCATCTTATGCAATTCTTCCACAGTTTGATAATCACTCTCTTGGAAGCATAAGGGATCGGGTGAAAGACAAAATATAAACCCCTCAAGTTCAGGCTCAAATATCTAATTTTAAAATTGACAAGAATGGTCAAGGGGAATTCTAGGGTTTTGAGCTTCAACAACAGTTTTAGAATAGGTTTCGATTATAGATTTCTCCTCTAATGGTCTTTGAATTAGATATTCCTGGGGTGAATGTTTTGTAGTGATAGGAGATGTTTCCAAACTCACCCCTTCCCCCAACCTTGAAGAGATATCATTTTGTTCAGTGGGAGAATCAACAGGAAGAACAAGTGTTTTGAATTGTTGTGCAACCTCCTTGTTTGGATTAGGGTCTAAGCTATGGTTTGGGCTAGGGTTTGAACTAGGATTTGGGTTAAGGCTTGGACTAGGCTTTGGATTTGGATTAGAGTTAGGTATAGGGTTTAAGTTAAGGTTAGGGTTTGAATGAGGGCTAGGTTTAGGGTTTAAATTAGGGTGAGGGTATGGATTAGGATAAGGACTAGGGTATGGATTAGGAGTAGGGTATGGATTAGGGTTAGGGTTAAAGAAAGGTTGCATAGGTAATTGAGACCAGGAAGGATGATAACTTGATGGAACATGTGATTTTTGTTGATTTTGCATGAAAGACCTCCCTGGGGAAAACCATTCTTGAGGCCATGGGGATATATGACTCAAAGAAGAGGGCCAAGGAGAGGGCCACTGTGGCCATGAAGTAGGGTATTCAATTGGAGGTGGATTAAAAATTTTCCATGGAACTACAGGATTATAAATCTATTGAGGAACCTTCTCAAGAGAATAAACATTATTCCAAGTATAAAATGGTGATGGGTTTTGAGTTATACCTAGCAGTTGATTTGATTCCTTACTTGATTTCCTGAGTACCTTTCGTAATCGTGGCAGTGATGGGAAATGTTCAGTTGCATGACCATTCTCGCAAATTTTGCAAACTTTTAGACTGCTAAGTGGGCACTTTCCAAGGAAATGCTTCTTTCTACAGTTGGCACAAAGGATAAGCAGTGGTTCTTCATGCTTCTCTTATTCTTGCAAATCATTCAATTTTGAAATCAAAGATTTAATAATATTAAATTTATGTTCAAGAAAAATATTAAATTTTGCACTTGTGAATTCTTCATTGGATGACTTATACGTCTTTGTAGCAACATCAAAACTCCTCATTGAATGATTCCTCAAAATACCATTTTATTTTTCTCAACAAGCCAAATGGTATATTAGGTCATCACACAGATTAGTACATAAGGGTTCTTACAGCACCCCAAAAATGTTTTATCTTTCAAGAGTTTGAATTTTTAATCTAAATGAATTAAAACTGCTAATTGCAATAAACTCACCAAACTTACTTACTTGGACAACCAAACTTTGGAGCAACCCCACCATAGTGGATGCATGGCTCTTCACTCATGTCTTACTGTACACTCTTTGCGCTTTCGTTGTCCTGCAACTAATATCACACAAAAAAAAACTTGTGAAAGAAACTAGGCTTTAATCCCTTTAGCACTTCCCCAGCAACGACGCCAAAAATGATGGTGAAATTATATGTTTATAGTTTCCAACATTAAATTATCAATCTCAGACTTGTAAGCTTCAATGTGCAAGCACAGGTAATGCAGGATCAGAGCACCTAACCTAAACTACAGCATAAAATCAATTTAATTCCTAAGTACAGGATCATCGTTGTTTCTACGAAAGAACACATTGACGACTTGCTATAAAATAACACACCATTCATTTTCCAGAAGGAAAATATAATCTACCACTCAATTTGATAGAAAGGACTCTCATCTCATATCCAATCAAATGAAATTAATAAATTCTAAGTACACACCCTTCAAATCTTCTGGAAATCTCTTAAGCAACTTCAATCTACTTTTAACATTAAATTTTACTGTAATAAAAAAAACTCACTCAAATCCTAATTCTGGTTTTAAAGATAAAATAAAGACAAAACTGTGCAATTCTACTAGATCACACAAAGAAATGCGATGAAAAGGTTACACTTCTACTTCAACTGGCATCAAACATAAATCACTCCTAAGCTTGATCAATCTACCAACAAAAACTCTGCTTCTCAAATGGAAATAAATCACACTTTTAACTACCAATGCAAGCTTCAGAAAATAATCAATTTAAGCCTAGCAACTCCAAGATTTAAGATCTAATTTGAAATATAAACTATGAGTATTCAATTTAACTCACAAACTCACACTCATTGACTGGAACCAAAATTCATTTAATCTATCAATTCTAACTCTAATGCACTCTCAATATTTTGGAACAAAACTCACTATGTATTCAAAACTACATTCATTCACTCTGTATTCAAAACTACATTCACGGACTCAAGGGAATTCTAGAAACCAAAGGCATCTGAATCACAATGTTTTAAACCTATGTATGAGATCCTTGTTTTTTTGAAAATAACAACGACTTAGCAATTACTCAGATTCACTCCACGGTTTCAAGAACGATTTTACTCAATGTAACAAAATGACACTTGGAATTATAAGGAAATTAATATCTGTATTCAATTTCAGAAGGGAAAATGACTTCTATAATTGCTTTGGAAACTCTGGCAACGTTCTCACTGAATTTGTGAACAGAATTGGCACGAATGATATGTTGTCAACACATACTGTTGTAGTTTAATTCGATTTGGCTTCAATGATTTCCACGTAAAGTTGAAAATAGAGGATTAACTTGTGACATATATAATGTTTTTTCAATCCTTCAAATGCAAAAATCGCAATGGTTATGATGGCATATAAATCCTCAATAATCATATCACAATGCTGCTTATAATTCTGGATGAAAAACTTTTAGATTAAATGGCAGTCGAATTACTGTTTGCTTATAATCTTAGATGGAAAACGCTTTGGATGAAATGGCAATCGAATTTGATTGGATCGTTCAGGTAAGGATCACACAGTTCGTCTTTAGAGTAAAAGGAAATCTTTATACAAACTGGAAACACATATATGTATATAGAAATTGAATTTATGGCAAACAAATTAATGGTGATGACAATTAACTGAAAGAAAACGTGATTATGAAAACAAAACTCAAAAATTACACAACAACTTGAATTCTATAGCAAAGTTAAGAGAAATCTACCTACGATTGAAGGAATTCCTAGCCTGTGGTGGGCCCTTGCCACACCTGGGAAGTGAAGCTTACATTAGTGAAGAAAAACTTAGCACACAAATTCAATCACACCTCAATTATCCATGCAAAATGACTATGATCAATGCATCTTCTGAACCATAAAATCAAGCTTGAATTAAACAAAACTTTTACAATCCAATTCTGGTAGCACGATAATCTTCACACCTGCATAATCATTTTTTTTATGCAGGCTTTATAGATTGCCTTCAATTTACAAAATAGTATGCAAATCAGATCCAATGGATCCCTATAGTAATTCAACCTATCAGTTTTGATTACAATATTCGATATTTATCTTTCAGTTCAACCATACTCCATTTGTAGCTACATGGATAAGATGAGACTGTTTTAGACAAAGTATGGAAGCTAGTGCATAAGGATTATCGATCCTTCAGTTTGAACAGCTCGTTGATGACACCAAAGTAGGGTGTTTACCACCTAGAGCGTTGAAGGACTACTAGGTGGTTTCAAACCTCTTAAGTGCAGTCCCTGGCGTAGTCTTTAAGTACAAATCTTCTAAACCATGTATGAGTGTCAAAATCATGCTTCTCCTTAGCTGAATAGGTGATGTTGATGCACACTTCACAACTCAGGTTAAGGAATTAGCATGGTTTGAGGAACATGGATGAAAAAATAGGTAAAAAGGAGTTCATTGATGACCAAACAGGGTTGTTTGGGAGATTTTATAAATCTGGAATTTTCGGATTTTTATATAAATTGGCCTCAAAGAACCCTAACTATCTCCAAAACCGTAAGGAATTTTGGAAAAATATTTTAGCTGTAATAAATATGCTATACTGTGACCAAAACCCATGTTCCTTAATTTCTTCATTATCCTTCAGTTGCACGAAAATCAAGGACCAAGTTGGCAGTTTAAAATTTATTGCAGATTTGGACAAAATAGCTAATTTACTTCTAGATACCAACATGAGTGAGATGGGTGGAATCCAAGTTATGGAGGGGTATTATAACACTATTTTTGGCAATAAACTCTCTCAGTTTCTCCTAAATCATGCTAGAAGTGTCAAAGCCCTAAATTAGGCATTTTCGTACTCAACTGGCTTGTGAAGGATTTCGGCAATGGAACCCTGTTATAAATGTACTTAGAAAAATCGTCATTAGTAAAACATGGCATAATCATCTTTAATCATATAGAAGTGAAGAAAATTAGTGATAATCAACCACAGAGTGTATTTGAAGGCAAATTATAGAATTAGGGTACGAAATGGGTTAAAAACCTAGGGTTTTAGGGTATGAACGATGATATTTAATCATGAAAACATGGGCATATTCAAGGCCCAAAAAAAAATCCTCCAAATATAGAGAGAAATCCAGTTAATTCCACTAATTTTGGAGTTCCCGCCGAAATTGGAGGACTATCCCAACTCCACTGCCAAATTAAACTATGATTAATTAAGGTAAGTGGGAGTTTAAATATGGTTTAGGCACGTTAAGAGTGCTTAAAAAATCTGCAATTAATGAAGGATTAGCGTGTAATTAAAAATATTTTATGGGTTAATTAAACCTGTTTTAATGTTAAAACTTCGAGCATTATGGTATGGCCTCCGCCGTGGCCATGGGCGATGGTCACATGGTAAGGGGTTGGCCCTACGGGGCTGGCCCCGCTTACCCCCGCCATAAACCATATATTAATTGAAATATAACCAAAGTTCATTATGTGTTAAGAATTGAGTTGTGGTGTAGTGGTATTGTTGGTGCGTTGTGTGGGAAAGGCCGCGGGGTCGAGCCTGACCACCACCCATCCTCTGACATAAAAAATTTGCCACCATATGATATATGATTTTGACCATAACATATTCATAATTAGGCCTTTGGGAGGGGGCACGTGGCGGCCTCTGGCTGCACCATGTGTCCTCTTCCCATTGGCTCATCCCACAACCAATAAAAATGCAGCAAATCAACCAACTTAGCTACCAACCACGAAGTGACACTTGTCATAGTGTCATCGGGAAAATTGAAGGAATATTTTGGGAATATTATTTTTTTGCTAACTAGGTTGCCCAGTCACCATTCTGCCATTTATGCACAAATTTTAGTTGTTTGTGAAAACCAATGATAGGCTCTAACTTTCACACATAGAGTCAGATTTCGATGAAACGAATTGTGTTGGATTCCTCGCAATGAGCACTTCGCAGTTGTTCAGGTTCCGATCAATTTTGAGCACTTCCATTTTTGAGCTTAACGTTAATCACCTGATCATTCCACACCACTAGAATTCTTTTGGACCCCGAAATCTCTTTGATTACTGAACATGTGGATGAGGGTACAATTCCCTCACCCTTCCAATCTCAATCCACTGAAATTTTCCCATTTCATCAATTTGAGCTTTTCACAAAATCTACTCTTTTTCCTTGATTCTTGATACCCTCTCTTGTCGTTGTAGACATCGTCATGCTACAATTTCCCTGAATTTTCAAAGAAACAAGCTGTCCTTGCAGAAACAAACTTGTTCCCACCTCGGTTGTCAATCAAAGGAAACTTGAAAACTGTCTCACCTCGAACACTATTGTCTTGGAAATTCTTAGCTTGTATTGCTTTGTACTTGCGTCGACCTTTGATCAAGTGTTTTTTCCATTTCCATGTACCTTTTTGAAACCAAAAAAAAAAAAGCACTTGTTGAACCTATGCCTTCTTTGTCAAATTGCTTTGGCGTTTCTCTTTAACCTTTTCTCTCTCTTGCACCGGCATCTTGTTTCCAACACTGCTCAACAGTAATGTTGACTGCTTCAAATATTTCACATCTTGTTTACCTCCTTTCAAAGGCAACCTATTAGATTCCTAAAAAATCTTATTACAAGCATAAGCAACTTCAATGAAATCAACTTGTTCATTCGATGCATCTTTTTGAAATATCTCATTCAAAACATCTCTATGCTTGATCATTAACAAAGTCAAATTTCAACTTGCATTCACTATTCCCTTCATTTCTCATGCATGTATAAGAGACAACCTTCTATGTACTCAATTCCATCCTTAAACAATTGATACTTATTCTCATGGCGATGAAATATTGCTTTCCAATCATAAAGATAAGGACTTCCCGCGACTGTATTTCAGGAAACCCGCGTATCCAATACTATCTTCTATTATTTTAACCAAAACTGATCCTTTGTGAGGCAGAGACAATGTTCAGCTTCTTTCTGAGATATTTGACTGCTTCCCTGGACTACAGATAGATAGATCAGTGTATTTGTGTCTTCAAGCGTCATCCAATGGTGGTAGCATAAGCGCATTAGTAACCAAGTCTTCATATTCCGTGCAACATCAATACATTCTTTCCAAGAGAGATTATCATACCAGAACAGCATCTTCAAATATGTGTCAAGCAATCATCCATGTGGTCCAATATCACCATGATCTTCAAGATTTAACATGAAGTAACATATGTAGGCAAAAGATCTCAACCATAGTAACAAAATCTGCATGATCTATTCTTATTTCTGAATCAAACGACATCCAACTCATCCATGTGTGAGCACAAAAGATACTTATCAGCAACCAGGGCTCAAAATCTCATCATAATAATCCATGTATCAAGTCATCATCATTTGAGCATGAGTATCACAAAGACCAAAGAATAAGCAATCATATTGCCAACAATGCACTCATTAGTATTCAACTCGCTGCTCCCCCCCTGACCAGTTCTCTTTCTAACTTGAACATCGTCTATCAAGAAGTCATCAAGAATAATTTATGGGCTGCTCTTATCTCCGAATTATAGTAGGACTTTCAGTCTCCAACAATGAATACTCTTCATCAACAATCAAACAGACTCATCCACAATCTTCAACATGTATTATAATGTTATTAACCTCCAGGAAACTAATGTATACACAGAAGTCAATAATGTATTTACGTTATTAATGAATCAGACTGATGTCTTCCTCGAACCTCTCCGTCGCATCTTCAAATGAAAGCATACAAATTTTCTTATCATCAATGCATACGCGACTGCGTCTTCTGGAACTCGCGTGTATACGCGACTTGAGTTAATGGAACCTGCGTATGGAAAGTGAAGTATAGAAAATTTCCATCTTCCTTCATTTCTTCCTGAGCTTGTACCTCCTGTACCTGTCCTTTCCACATCAGATGCGCTGTCAGAAGTAAAAATAACCAGAATAATCAAATCAACCATGAGAGTCATCATGCATTGCTCCCCTTGTGACGATACATTACTAAATCTCATAATGTATCCCACATCATTCCCGCAGCCACAGTGAAAAGCAAGCCTTGGGTTTTATTTATCTAACAGTCGAATTATGAGCCGCTCGATCTGCCTTTTCCCATATCTCTTTCCGCATTTGTTTGAACTTTCTATTTGTGCAGCTGAAGTTATCCAATTTCCCATGTCCGTTCAACCCCGCATTCCTTTCACGTCCATACTGTTACAAGAATAATACACCGGTATTCGCAGAAATAAACATAAGAATCATAATGAGTATTTCTATTCTTCCTCCTTTTACAATCAACTGCTTTATGTCCATACATGTTACATGAGAAACTATATCCCCTGAAGAAACTAGAGTACCTTTCTGAGTAGAACCTGTTTGTTTGTGGCTGAAATGATCTGCTCCTGCAATTTGCTGCAACATGCCCATAATTATGACATTTAAAACATTCAAAATTCTTGAATGACTTTCTTTGAGAATTCATGATTGTTGGTCGATCTTTTATTTCTTTCAACACTTCAGGTTTTGCATTGACATCCTCTGAATTTTTAGCACTTCCTTGTGAGCTAGATTCACCTTTAACAGTTTCATGGAAACCAAGACCAAGTTTGATAGTAGGAGACCTTTGATTACTTAAAATATTGTCCAAAGTGTTAGTACTATCTTGAAACCTCAAAAGTTTAACCTTTTCTTCTAATTTACCTTTGAGAATGTTTACCTCAACCTCCAAGGCTTGACATTGCTTTGTCATGCTTTCTTCTTTCCTTCTTCCATCTTCTACTTGATCCTTCAAATTTAGGATCTCTTCTTTCAACCAATTTTGTCATTTTTGTTTAATTTCAGCTCTTTCATTCTTCTTGCTTGATTTTTCAACATCTGCTTCTAGTTCTTTAATTCGATCGGATGCATAAGTATGAAACCTTTGATACTTGCCCACCTGTCCATTCAACATTTCTATTTGATCTTTCATTTGAGAGCATCTCTTTGTAAATAGAATCTTTCGTATCAATTTCCTTTTGTTGTTCTTCAACTTTGATCTTGATAGCTTCCACAACTTTACTATCTTCACTATTGTTTGCACAAAGAAGAGTATTACAAGTGGCCTTCTTCTTTTTCTTCTTTGCCATGAGAATTTGTAGAGCTTCGTCAGAAACTTCTGGATCCATACTGTCACTTTCACTATCATACTCTTTGCACATGCAATTAAGTAAGAGACAAGAACAACGATTAATACCTGGTTCATCTTCTTCAATTTTTTCTATACATGATTTATGAGGTATCTCCTTGTTTCGAGTAGGCTTCTTCTTTTGCTTCTTTGCCATGAGCACTTTCAGATCATGGTCAGAATCTTCTTCATCTTCACTGGACACTTCATCATCATCTTCTTTTGCATAATAACTCTTTCTCTTTTCAAATTGTTTCCCTTTACCATGGTTTTCTCTATAAGGACATTTAGCAGCATAATGACCAACTTTTCCACACTCAAAACATTTGAAGGGAAGCTTACCTTTGAATCTTCCAGTGCCTAGTTGGAGCTTTCTCACGAAATTCGCTTCTTCTTCATCGGATATATAGCTGGATTCTTTGACAACCTCCTTTTCCTTTCCTTTTTTAGATGCCTTAAAAGCAGCTTCTCTTATTTGAGAAGGACCTCCTTGTCTCATTTCAAAAGCAGTCAGAGTACCATGTAATTGAACAATAGTAAGCGTTTGCAGATCTTGCCTTTCTTCAATAGCTGAAACTTTAGAGTCAAATTTTGAAGTCAGGGATCTTAAGACCTTTTCAACCAGAGTAGTATCAGTTATGGTTTCACCCAAATTTCTCATTCGGTTTACAATATCATCCAGACGAAGAAAGAAACTGGCAACACTCTCATCACTATGCATCTTCAAATTTTCATATTCAATTCTAAGAGTTTGGAGTTTTGCACTTTTACCTTTGTGTCTCCTTCATAGCTTAGAATGATTTTGTCCCATATTTCTTTTGCTGAATGTAGCTGCATCACTTTAGCAAATTCTGATTCAGACATGCTTCCTAACAAGACATTCACTGCTTTGGAATTGATTTCATACTTCTTCCTTTCTGCTGCATCGGTAGGAATACTTGCTGGGTATTGATAACCTTCTTCCACGATTGCCCATACATCTGCACCAAGACTTTGCAGATATGCTTTTGTTCGTACCTTGTACCTTCCGGAATATCGAGTAATGTTATAGTACGAAAAGGAGGCTTTATAGACATCACTCCTTCTTGACTTCCCATTGTGACGGATCTCCTTGAGCGATCGAAGCCCCCGCGAAGGACCGAGATGCGATACCAATTGTTAGGAAAAATGCGGGAAGGGAGGGTGAATCGGTATTTCTTACTCATTCAACTTTTTACTTTTTCATTCCTTAAAACCCATACGCTACTTTTTTTGAGGCAAGCCTGCGCCATCATCACCTATGAGATATCATGCCAAAACTCACGTATACACGGAGATCTAATTATGCCATTAGTTCTTCACTTATATCATTCCATCATTCATTCATTAGATGTTCTATAAACAGTAAACATGTGCAGTAAGAACCGAATAAACCATCACACAAAGCATCACACATGAACACCAGGATTTTTAGGTGGAAACCCAAGTCGGGAGAAAACCACCGCTGCAGTTGCTCAGCCTTCAATATTTTATTATAGAGAAAACATCTTACAACATATGTGCTGGCGCAGACTTGACCAGCACGCAGGCACCCACCTGCGCTCGTTTACCGGCCTCTCCTGGAAGGGAGCTCCAACCCCCTGACTCGTTTACCAGCCTCTCCTGGAAGGGAGCTACGACCCCCCGATCTCGTTTACCAGCCTCACCTGGAAGAGAGCTACAACCCCCTGACTGAAGGCTACAACCCTCAGCACCACCTTGGACCACGTTTCATCAATTTTCACACTGGATCCAACAACTTCAATAGAACGACACTTGCAGGCCACATTTCATCATATTTTCAGACTGGACCCTTTCCATACTTTTTAAGCACAAACATACATCACCAACAGATACTTATCAACACAGATCAGATAGCAGAAACACAGCAGAATAGATCAGATATTTCATACCCTTTGCTTCAGCAAACCCTAGTTTTCATACACGCTTTCCTTTCACTGATGTCACGTATATACGCGCTTTCGTCCATATAAAACAACGTATACCTCAGTACATAGTTTATTGCGCATACACGCTTTCTCTTTAGCGAAGCCGCGTATATACGCGCTTCCTCTTCGGCGAAGTAGCGTATAGATCTTCAACCATCATAGAGCAGCATACTTCTTCAGATCAGACATTCAGTTCAGATTTAACCCTTTACTTCAGACAGATGTTCGCCTCATCACAGATCTAATCACTCCATAAACAGATCTAGCAAATACAGATACATTTTAGATCTAGATATCCCGCTTCATCATTTCTTCATAGGTGCATCATAGATTCAAATCTATCATCAAACCTTTACCCTTTCCATACAGATATACTTCACAGAGAAGTATTCATTCAAGCTCAGACATCTTGCACCCACACTCATGATTTGCACAATGAATTTCTTCTCCTTATATAGGTTTATCCTTTTTCAATACCACGGGCCCCTTTTTCAATACCATGAGCCAAACCAATACCACGAGCCTTCAATACCACGGGCCCCTTTTTCAATACCATGAGCCAAAATAATACCATGGTGGTTACCCCTGGTTTTGCACTTTTTGAGCGCTTTTACCCATACGCGACTTGGAATGTTTATTCCCGCGTGCATACGCGACTTCCCCTAGACCAATCCGCGTATGCCTAGAGACATACTCTTTTTCATCATAGAATTAGCACATGCTGAATTCCTTTCTTCATTGCCTTCTGTACACACTGTAGATACATCAGATTTAGTTCATCAAACCATATTCTATCAAGCACAACTTCATCTAGTAAGTTGCCATTATCTTCATCAAGAGGGTTGCCTTTCAAGGACAACACTCATCATCATATTGCTATCAAACATCATTTACCAAGTCCATCACGTCACGAATAACTTCATCAGGTGGATTGCCATCAAGGACAACACATGTCAACAGTCGCATGTCTTCATCTTCATTCAGTGGGTTGCCATCAAGGACAACACTCTGCATCATATTTCCAACAATCTCCCCCTTTGGACTTGATGGCAACCACGATGGTGTTTAGTTACCACAACAGATAAGTACATTGACACCATGTCACTCTCCCAATTCTTTGACACCATTATCTGCATTCAAACATCATGTCACTCTCCCCTTTTGACATCAAGGGCAAAGGAAAAAACCAGCAGATCAAAACCAACACACTCTCCCCCTTTGACATCAAGGGCAACGGGCGGATCAAAACCAACACACTCACCCCCTTTTCTCCTCATGTAGAAGAAGCGTTCTGCAGATCTGATGTATACTGAAGTGACCAAGCTCCCCCCGAGTTCATGCTGAATCTTCAACCATATTTTTCAATGAAGTACATGACTCTATGAACTTCCTATCACCAAAGACTCATACTTACATCAAATATCCAACCAAGTGGATTTACATATGAGACTCAAGTACCCAACCAAGTGGGTTTACACATTTCAATTCAACTACCCAACCAAGTGGGTTTACAAATTTGACTCAGCTACCCAACCAAGTGGGTTTACAAATTTGACAAGTCCTTACATGACTGAAAATTACATTTTTACATCATGGGTCCCAACAAGACCTTTTCAACAAATTACAAATATAACTTTAAGACCACCACCAGAAAGTCCTCAAGAAAGAGAACATAGAACCATCATAATGCCAACACTGCATTATACTCAGCAAAGCTAATTCTCCCCCTGAATCTGTGCATCCAAGCATCCTTTCCATATGACTAAGGCTCCCCCTTAGTTTGTGCATCCTGAACACTTTCACCAACAAATAATCAGGGCATTTTTATCAAAATATGAGAAATAGAATTATGAGAACTGGAACACCACCCGATATACCAAACAGTATCAGAGATACCAATCAGCACTTCAGCTGTGCTGAAGAGAGCTGAATCCAACCAAAAATGTCATCAATCAGACATACGCGGTTTTCTGTGTAGGAACTCGCGTATATACGCGACTGTGTTTTAGGAAACCCGCGTATCCAATACTATCTTCTATTATTTTAATCAAAACTGATCCTTTGTGAGGCAGAGACAATGTTCAGCTTCTTTCTGAGATATTTGACTGCTTCCCTGGACTACAGATAGATAGATCAGTGTAGTTGTGTCTTCAAGCGTCATCCAATGGTGGTAGCATAAGCGCATTAGTAACCAAGTCTTCATATTCCGTGCAGCATCAATACATTCTTTCCAAGAGAGATTATCATACCAGAACAGCATCTTCAAATATGTGTCAAGCAATCATCCATGTGGTCCAATATCACCATGATCTTCAAGATTTAACATGAAGTAACATATGTAGGCAAAAGATCTCAACCATAGTAACAAAATCTGCATGATCTATTCTTATTTCTGAATCAAACGACATCCAACTCATCCATGTGTGAGCACAAAAGATACTTATCAGCAACCAGGGCTCAAAATCTCATCATAATAAACCATGAACCAAGTCATCATCATTTGAGCATGAGTATCACAAAAACCAAAGAATAAGCAGTCATATTGCCAACAATGCAATCATTAGTATTCAACCTGCTACTCCCCCTGGACTAGGCTCCTTTCTAACTTGAACACGTTCATCAGTAAGTCATCAGAAACAATCTCTGCATGGGCTACCCTTATCTCCGAATTATAGGACTTTCATCTCAACAATGAATACTCTTCATCAACAATCAAACAGGACTCATCCACAATCTTCAACATGTATTATATCATCATTATTTAGAACTGAGAAACTAAGCTGATACAGAGTCAATAATACAGTTATTAACAATCAGACTGATGCTCCCCCTGAACCTCTGCTCCAGATCTTCAGCTAGCATATAAATTCTCTTATCCTCAATGCATACGCTACTGTGTCTGCTGTAACTCGCGTGTATACGCGACTTTTGTTCATCGAACCCGCGTATGGAAAGTGAAGTATAGAAATTTTTCCTCATTCTTTCATCTTCTCCTGAACTTGTAACTCCTGTACCTGTCTTCTTCATATCAGATGCTCTGTCAGAAATACATATAACCAGAAAAATCAAATCAACCATGAGAGACATCATACATTGCTCCCCCTGTGACGATACATTACTCAATCTCATAATGTATCCCACATCATTCCTGCAGTCAATAAGAAAAGTAAGCTTCAGAAGCGGATGACTGCAATAGGGTCAGAATTCCCTACGTTTCTGATCGGTCTTCCATCTTTTTCCAGATTTGTTTGAACTTTCTATTTGTGTGCTGGAAGTTATCCAATTTCCCATGTCTGTTCAACCTGCATTCCTTTTCTACATGTCCATACTTGTTACAAGAATAACACCTCATGTGACCAGAGAAATAAGCATAAGAATCATAACGAGTATTTCTAATCTTCATCCTTTTATAATCAGCTGCTTTATGTCCATACATGTTACATGAGAAACAATATCCCCTGAAGAAACTAGAGTACCTTTCTGAGTAGAACCTGTTTGTTTGTGGCTGAAATGATCTGCTCCTGCAATTTGCTGTAACATGCCCATAATTATGACATTTAAAACATTCAACGTTCTTGAATGAATTCATGATTGTTGGTTGATCTTTTATTTCTTTCAACACTTCGGGTTTTGCATTGACATCCTCTGAATTTTTAGCACTTCCTTGTGAGCTAGATTCACCTTTAACAGTTTCATGGAAACCAAGACCAATTTTGATAGCAGGAGACCTTTGATTACTTAAAATATTGTCCAAAGTGTTAGTACTATCTTGAAACCTCAAAAGTTTAACCTTTTCTTCTAATTTACCTTTGAGAATGTTTACCTCAACCTCCAAGGCTTGACATTGCTTTGTCATGCTTTCTTCTTTCCTTCTTCCATCTTCTACTTGATCCTTCAGATTTAGGATCTCTTCTTTCAACCAATTTTCGTTTTCTTCACATGTTTTTTCTAGCTCTTCATTCTTCTTATTTGATTTTTCAAGATCTGCTTCTAGATCTTTAATTCGATTGGATGCATAAGTATGAAACCTTTGATACTTGTCCACCTGTCCATTCAACATTTCTATTTGATCTTTCATTTGAGAGGTCATCTCTTTGTAAATAGAATCTTTCGTATCAATTTCCTTTTGTTTTTCTTCAACTTTGATCTTGATAGCTTCCACAACTTTACTATCTTCACTATTGTTTGCACAAAGAAGAGTATTACAAGTGGCCTTCTTCTTTTCCTTCTTTTCCATGAGTATTTGTAGAGCTTCGTCAGAAACTTCTGGATCCATACTGTCACTTTCACTGTCATAATCTTTGCATATGCAATTAAGTAAGAGACAAGAACAATGATTAATACCTGGTTCATCTTCTTCAATTTTTGCTATACATGATTTCTGAGGTATCTTCTTGTGTCGAGTAGCCTTCTTCTTTTGCTTCTTAGCCATGAGCACTTTCAGATCTTGGTCAGAATCTTCTTCATCTTCACTGGACACTTCATCATCATCTTCTTTTGCATAATAACTCTTTCTCTTTTCGAATTGTTTCCCTTTACCATGTTTTTCTCTATAAGGACATTTAGCAGCATAGTGACCAACTTTTCCACACTCAAAACATTTGAAGGGAAGCTTACCTTTGAATCTTCCAGTACCCAGTTGGAGCTTTCTCACGAAATTCGCTTCTTCTTCATCGGATATATAGTTGGATTCTTTGACAACTTCCTTTTCCTTTCCTTTTGTAGATGCCTTAAAAGCAGCTTCTCTTATTTGAGAAGGACCTCCTTGTCTCATTTCAAAGGCAGTCAGAGTACCATGTAATTGAACAATAGTAAGCGTTTGCAGATCTTGCCTTTCTTCAATAGCTGAAACTTTAGAGTCAAATTTTGAAGTCAAGGATCTTAAGACCTTTTCAACCAGAGTAGTATCAGTTATGGTTTCACCCAAATTTCTCATTCTATTTACAATATCATCCAGACGAAGGAAGAAACTGGCAACACTCTCATCACTATGCATCTTCAAATTTTCATATTCAATTCTAAGAGTTTGGAGTTTTGCACTTTTTACCTTTGTGTCTCCTTCATAGCTTAGAATGATTTTGTCCCATATTTCTTTTTCTGAATGTAGCTGCATCACTTTAGCAAATTCTGATTCAGACATGCTTCCTAATAAGACATTCACTGCTTTGGCATTGATTTCATACTTCTTTCTTTCAGCTGCATCAGTAGGAATACTTGCCAGGTATTGATAACCTTCTTCCACGATTGCCCATACATCTGCACCAAGACTTTGCAGATATGCTTTTGTTCGTACCTTCCAGAATATCAGATTGCTTCCATTGAATAGAAGAGGCTTTATAGACATCACTCCTTCTTGACTTCCCATTGTGACGGATCTCCTTCAAGCGATCAAGCTTCTGCAGAAGGACCGAGCTCTGATACCAATTGTTGGGAAAAATACTGAGAGGGGGGGGTGAATCAGTATTTACTGCATATTCAAAACTTTTTACTTTTTCATTCCTTAAAACCCATACGCTACTTTGTTGAAGCCAAGTAGCGTATACACGCGGATATCCTTCATAAAACTCGCGTATACACAGAGATCTAATTATGCCATTAGTTCTTCACTTATATCATTCCATCATTCATTCATTAGATGTTCTATAAGCAGTAAACATGTGCAGTAAGAACAGAATAAACCATCACACAAAGCATCACACATGAACACCAGGATTTTTAGGTGGAAACCCAAATCGGGAGAAAACCACCGCTGCAGTTGCTCACCCTTCAATATTTTATTATAGAGAAAACATCTTACAACATATGTGCTGGCGCAGACTTGACCAGCACGCAGGCACCCACCTGCGCTCGTTTACCAGCCTCTCCTGGAAGGGAGCTCCAACCCCCTGACTCGTTTACCAGCCTCTCCTGGAAGGGAGCTACGACACCCCGATCTCGTTTACCAGCCTCACCTGGAAGGGAGCTACAACCCCCTGACTGAAGGCTACAACCTTCAGCACCACCTTGGACCACGTTTCATCAATTTTCACACTGGATCCAACAACTTCAATAGAACAACACTTGCAAGCCACATTTCATCATATTTTCAGACTGGACCCTTTCCATACTTTTAAGCACAAACATACATCACCAACAGATACTTATCAACACAGATCAGATAGCAGAAACATAGCAGAACAGATCAGATATTTCATACCCTTGCCTTCAGCAAACCCTAGTTTTCATACGCACTTTCCTTTCTCTGATGTCGCGTATATACGCGCTTCCTTCCATGTAAACCAGCGTATACTTCAGTACAAATTACAAAGCTAATTTTATTGCGCATACGCGCTTTCTCTTCAGCGAAGCCGCGTATATACGTGCTTCCTCTTCGGCGAAGTAGCGTATAGATATTCAACCATCATAGAGCAGCATACTTCTTCAAATCAGACATTCAGTTCAGATTTACCCTTTTACTTCAGACATATGTTCGCCTCATTTCAGATCTAAGCCTTCCATAAATAGATCTTGCAAATACAGATACATTTCAGATCTAGAAATCTCGCTTTATCATTTCTTCATAGGTGCATCATAGATTCAGATCTATCATCAAACCTTTACCCTTTCCATACAGAAATACTTCACAGAGAAGTATTCATTCAAGCTCAGACATCTTGCACTTTCATTCATTTGCACAATGAATTTCTCCTCCTTATATAGGTTTATCCTTTTTCAATACCACGGGCCCCTTTTTCAATACCATGAGCCAAACCAATACCACGAGCCTTCAATACTACGGGCCCCTTTTTCAATACCATGAGCCAAAATAATACCATGGTGGTTACCCCTGGTTTTGCACTTTTTGAGCGCTTTTACCCATACGCAACTTGGAACGTTTATTCCCGCGTGCATACGCGACTTCCCCTAGACCAATTCGCGTATGCCTAGAGACATACTCTTTTTCATCATAGAATTAGCACATGCTGAATTCCTTTCTTCATTGCCTTCTGTACACACTGTAGATACATCAGATTTAGTTCATCAAACCATATTCTATCAAGCACAACTTCATCTAGTAAGTTGCCATTATCTTCATCAAGAGGGTTGCCTTTCAAGGACAACACTCATCATCATATTGCTATCAAACATCATTTACCAAGTCCATCACGTCACGAATAACTTCATCAGGTGGATTTCCATCAAGGACAACACATGTCAACAGTCGCATGTCTTCATCTTCATTTAGTGGGTTGCCATCAAGGACAACACTCTGCATCATATTTCCAACACTCCTTTGCAAGGTCCTCCTTGCATGATTGTATCAGATACTCATCACCAATCAATATTAAATCATCAACATAAAGAATAATGATTAAAATCTTACCCTCCACCATAATTTGGTATAGGTTTTCATCCACTTCACTTTTGGTGAAGCCCAATTCGGTGAAATAGCTGTCTATTCGAGTGTACCAAGCACGGTGTGCTTGCTTCAGCCCATACTATGCTTTTTTGAGTCAGCACACATGCAACTTGTTGTTGAATATCTCAAATCCTTAAGGTTGCTCTATGTACACCTCTTTCTCAATGATCCCATTGAGAAACACAGTTTTCACATCCATCTGATGAATTCACCAGCCCATCTACGCTAAGAGAGCAAGGATGGTCCTTATGGAAGAATACCTTACGACGGGTGCAAAGGTTTTTCCATAATCTATCCCCTCGATTTGTGAGAAGCCCTGGGCCACAAATCTGGCCTTGTATTTCTCAACACTCCCATCAGCAGCTTGCTTTACCTTGTAGATCCATCACGAACCTACCAGTGATTTATCAACTGACCTTGGAACAATTTCCCAAGCACTGTTTTTGACAATGGAGTCATACTCCTCCACCATTGCATCTACCCATGTGGGCTCCTGCACTGCTTCCTGAAAGGAAGATGGCTCAGTCACAATACATTTGTGTAGAAATTATATAACTTATGTGTTATATGTCCAAGATTCTCCCGATCTCACACTATTTTAACTTCATGCAAAATACAGAATCTATTCCACCATTGATCATTTGCCGAAATTAAATCAAGATTGCAATGCACACATGAAACAATAATAATTCACACATATGAACACAATTATTTAATAGGAAAGCCTGAAGCTGAAAACCCCAACTATCTGTATATAATATATGTCATAGAGATCATGTAACAATCCTCATACAAATCTAATCATATCAAGCTCTCAGTACAATACAATCGCTACACACTAATCAGGCCCGATCTTGCAAATCGATGCACCAATCTTTGCCACTTGCTAGCCTACCTCTACTGTGTAATCCCCATTGGCATCTCCACTGAGTGTTGGATGAAATCAATGCATCACTATAGTCACAACTGATAGTCACAGTTTCTCTTTCACCTATCTCTCCACTAGTCTCCACTGAAACTTCCATGCACTGTAGTTATTATTTAGTGAATTAATTAACTAATTAATTCACACCACTCTCACTAGTGTATCAATCAGTTAGACTAGATACAACTAGCTAAACTGAGTCTAACTGAGTTAAACTAAATACAACTCCACCAACTACTTCTCCAACTCCACCAAACTTCGTCACATGAGTTCTAACTAAATTCCTCCATGAAATAGCTCTAGTAAACCCTCAGGAATAACGTAATTCCTTCTGTCAGCTGTTGTGCCACATCTATGCACTTAACTGAAGTGCTCCAAGAGAATAAGATAATGTTTAGAGTCCAAATATTATTAAGAGCTAATAATATTCGACATATCTATTTTTAAACTAGCAATCTAAAAATAGATTCTGCCCAATATGTGTAAAAATAGAAGTCCATATATTTTTCCAAATTTACCAACCATCCACAAATAGCATCCTGCAACTCATAAAATATGATCGACATGTCTAAAAATAGACTTTGCGCCAAAAATAGCCTGCGGGCCCACTTAGTGAAGGTGACTCTTTTCACTAAGCTCATCATCTTGTTGAATCTCAACACTCCCTCTCAACAAGATATGGATTATTTGCCACCCTGATCTCGTCTCTATGGTATTCGAATTTGCTCCTGGTGAGCGCCTTTGTTAGAATATCTACATCCTGATCCTCCGTAGGAATTTAAGAAAGCAACATGATCCTCCGCTGCACACAATCTCTGATATGATGGTACCAGATGTCAATATGTTTAGATCTATCATGAAATACTGGATTAACCGAGAGTTTAATGCAACTCTAATTATCACAATATATCACAGTAGGATCTAAGTTAGAAAAAAACAACCCAACCAGGATCTTCCTCATCGATATAGCCTCGCATGCAGCCAAACTTGTTGCCATGTACTCGGCCTTCACTGAACTAAGTGCCACGGATCTTTGTTTCCTGCTTTACCAATAAACTGTTGTAGATCCGATATTGAAAATCCCTCCAGATGTGGTCTTTCTGTCCGTTGGGCTCCCTACCCAATCTGCATCCGTGAAGCCATGCAGCTTCACCTCATCTGACTATCTGTACCACAATCCATATCCATATGTGCCCCTGAGATACCTCAGGACATGCTTGCCTACCTTCCAAAAGAGCTTGGTAGGCTTAACCATCGCTTGTGAAAGCCGGTTCACAGCATAGCATATGTCCGGTCGTGTATTGACTAAATACATGAGCGAACCAACCAACTGTCGATAAACAGTGGCATCCACTACCTCTGCCGATGTAGCATCCTCTTTCCTCCAACCACCAAGAAGAGGAGTGTCGATAGGCTTGAAACCTTGCATGTGAAACTTCTCTAGTATCTCCCGGGCATACTTGCCTTGAGACACAAATAGTTCACCTTTCTGCTGCCAAATTTCCAATCCCAAGAAATAATGAAGGAAGCCCAAGTCCTTCATCTCAAACTCCTTTGCAAGTTCTGCCTTACATGAGTGTATCAATAATTCATCACTCGTTAGTATTAAATCACCTACATAAAGCACAATGATCAACAACTTACTCTCCACCACAATATGGTATAGGTTTGGATCCGCCTCACTCTTGGCGAAACCAAGTCCAATGAAATAATTGTTTATCCGTGTGTACCAAGCACGAGGTGCTTGTTTCAGCCCATATAGTGCTCTTTTGAGCCTGCACACATGCGACTCGCTACTGAAGATTTTGAATCCTTCAAGCTGCTCAATGTATACCTCCTCCTCAATGACTCCATTGAGGAATGCAGTCTTCACATCCATCTGATGAATGTGCCAACCCATCTGCGCTGAGAGAGAAAGGATGGTCCATATGGAATAATACCTTACAACAGGTGCAAAGGTTTCTTCATAGTCAATCCCTTCGATCTGTGAGAAGCCTCGGGCAACAAATCTTTCCTTGTACTTCTCGACGCTCCCGTCAGTAGCTTGCTTCACTTTGTAGATCCATATCGAACCTACCACTGATTTCCCTTCCGGCCTTGGGACAATCTCCCATGCACTGTTTCTGACAATCGAATCATATTCTTCCACCATGGCATCTACCCATTTGGGATCCTCCACAGATTCCTCGAAAGAAGATGGTTCTGTCACGATACACTTGCTCATCAGAGCCATGTATCCAGTAAATCGATCAGGTGATTGTCTCTGTCTGCGTTGTGATGTAGGGGCTCCTACATTTTGCGCTGCATCAAGGTTCAGTCACTTAGCTTCTGTAGTGCGCTTCTACCCTCTGATATTCGGCGCTGCATGAGTGGTTTCTTCCACTCCATGAACCTCCTATTGTGGCTGATCCACATCCTGAGGCTCATCTTTAGGAACAAGTAGCTCCTCATATGCATGCAAGTGTAGCTCCCTCTCAAACGACAACTTCATGGCTTTCTCCTCATGAAATTTGATATCCCGTCGCATGACAGTCATCTGACTATCTGGCAAATACACACGATAATTGTGGGGTGTTTCTGTGTACCCCACAAATATCCCAACCTCTGCGGTCGACTCCATCTTCTTCCTGGCATCCTTCGTCACATGAATGTAAACAGGTGAGCCAAAAATCTTCAAATGAGAAATATCAGGCTTCTTACCAAAAAAAGCCTCTTCAGGTGTACTCATTCCAAGTACTCTATGAGGACAATGGTTTTGCACATAAACCGCAGTGTTGCATGCCTCGGCCCACAAGTGTATGGGAAGGCCCTGATCATGCAACATCGCCCGTGTAGCACCCACGATCGTTCTGTTCTTTCTCTCTGCGACCCCATTCTGTTGTGGGTTATGAGGCGCTATGAGTTCTCTTTGAATTCCTTCTTTGCTATAGAAGTCTTTGAATTCGCCAGAGATTTATTCACCACCATTATCGCTCCTTAGAGCTTTCAACTGCTTCCCTGACTCTTTCTCAACCAGCGCCTTGAACTCACAGAACTTTGAGTATGTCTCGCTCTTCTTCTGCATGAAGAAGATCCAGCACTTACGAGAAAATCCATCAACAAATATCACATAATACCTGTGCTTTGTTTTTGAAGCAACCAAGAAAGGTCCACACACGTCTGTGTGAACTCTCTCAAGGATCGTCGTGGCGTGTCTATACTTCTCATGAAAAGTGGTCTTCACAAATTTTCCCAAAGTACATCCCTTGCACTGATCTGACTACGCAAGTGTACCTTTGGGAAGCCCGGTAGAAATATGCTGCAAAATTTTCAAAGCGCCATGGTGAAGATGGCCCAATCTCCTGTGCCACAATTTACCCTCATCCTGGCTCACCACTCCTTCTGCTTTGCCTGCCATTGCTGCGCATCCATCTACCTGCAATTGATAAAGATTCTTAAGTCAAATCCCTATCCTCTTGGTTTGACCAGTTGTTTTACTGCGCAGGAAGGTTTTTCCCTCGCTAAAAACAACATCATAACCCTTGTCTTCCAACATCACCACAGAGATCATATTCTTCTTCAATCCTGGAACATGCATGACATCCTTCAAGATGAAAGGTTTACCAGACTCCCTCTCAAAGGAAATGGTCCTGATACCAGTCGCACTATATCTACCATCATTTCCCATCTCGATGTGCACTCCAAGATCCTTTTCATCCAGATCACTAAACAAATCTTTGTCTTCGGTCATATGGAAAGACACACCACTGTCAAGAAACCACACTGATCCCATCACACTTGAAACCAAGCATGCGATCAAAGAAAAATCTAGCTCAAACTGCAAGGCTAAGGCCTCTCCAGCTGCAGATCTAGCAGCCTACTTATTTTTCTTCTTTTGTGGACAATTAGTGGCGTAATGTTCATGCTGGTGACAATGAAAGTACTTCACCTTGGACAAGTCCTGCTTCTTGCCTTTCGCACCGGATTGAGAAGGATTTTTCTTCCCCTTCCCTTTCCTTGATTTGGCAGCCAAAGGAAAATTTTCTTCATCTTCATTCTTTGATGAAGATCCATCCCTGGTACCCTGCCTTATCTCCTCCTGCACAAGATCCGACCAAAGTCGCCCCCATCCTAGCAGTTTCTCCCGACCATTGACAGAGTCATCGTAGCTATGCCAACTCTTTGGAATCCCAAGGACAGCCAATCTCACCAAGTCTTCTTCATCAACATTAACCCCCACACTTCCCAGCTCATCCTTGCAGTGGACAAACTTCGTGAGGTATTTTGGTATATTGTCACCTTTCTCCATTTTTATTTTTCTGAGCTTGTCTTTAAGCGCCAACTTCCTCTGGTCACTTCTGCTTTGGAACAAGTCTGTCAAATCCTTCCACATTAAGAATGGAGTGGCTTTACCGTGAAGGTTGGACACAATGTGATCCTTCACACCTTCCAACAGAATTATTCGACACTTTGCTACCTTATTTTTCCATGCGTCAAGTGCGGCTGCATCGCTAGAACCAAGCTTTGGAATATCAGTATCTATGAACTCCTTCAACCCAATATCATCCAGCATCGCCTTATAATTCAAGCTGCCATCAAGGGCATACTCCAATCGCAATCCGTTGAAAGACATTTCAACGAATGCTCAACTTATTTCAATGAATGCTCAACTTCGACACCAAGAAAACACTGCAGCAAATTTGAATTCCACCAGCACAAAACTCAACCGCTTCAATAATTGCAATCTCCTATGATCAATACTGCTTTGATACCATGTAGAAATTATATAAATTATGTGTTATATGTCCAAGATTATCCTGATCTCACACTATTTTAACTTCATGCAAAATACGAAATCTATTCCACCATTGATCATTTGCGGAAATTAAATCAAGATTGCAATGCACACATGAAACAATAAAAATTCACACATATGAACAGAGTTGTTTAACGGAAAAGCCTAAAGATGAAAACCCCAACTATATGTATATAATATATGTCATGGAGATCATGTAACAATCCTCATACAAAGCTAATCATATCAAGCTCTTAGTACAATACAATCGCTACACACTAATCAGGCCCGATCTTGCAAATCCATGCACCAATCTTTGCCACCTGCTAGCCTGCCTCTACTGTGCAATCCCCATTGGCATCTCCACTGAGTGTTGGATGCAATCAACGCATCACTATAGTCACAACTGATAGTCACACTTTCTCTTTCACCTATCTCTCCACTAGTCTCCACTGAAACTGCCATGCACTGTAGTTAACTGATGTATTATTCAGTTCATTAATGGGTTATAATTTAGTGAATTAATTAATTAATTAATTCACACCACTCTCACTAGTGTATCAATCAGTTAGACTAGATACAACTAGCTCAACTGAGTCTAACTAAGTTAAACTAAATACAACTCCACCAACTACTTCTATAACTCCACCAAACTCTGTCACATGAGTTCTAACTAAAGTCCTCCATGCATTAGCTCCAGTAAACCCTCAGGAATAGTGTAATTCCTTATGTCAGCTGTTGTGCCACATCCGTGCACTTAACTGAAGTGCTCCAAGAGAATAAGATAATGTTTAGAGTCCAAATATTATTAAGAGCTAATAATATTCGACATATCTATTTTTAGACTGGCAATCTAAAAATAGATTCCGCCCAATATGTCTAAAAATAGAATTCCATCTATTTTTCCAACTTGACCAACCATACACAAATAGCATCCTACAACTCATAGAATATGATCGACATGTCTAAAAATAGACTTTGTGCCAAAAATAGCCTGTGGGCCCACTTAGTGAAGGCGACTCTTTTCACTAAGCTCATCATCTTGTTGAATCTCAACAATTTTCTCATGAGAGCCATGTATCCAATAAATCGGTCAGGAGACTGTCTTTGTCTGCGATGTGAAGTAGGGGCTCCTACATTCTGTACAGCATCAATTCTCATCCTATCAGCTTATGTGGTATGCCTTCTGCCAGTTTTGATGGTTGGGTCTACGTGAGTGGACTCCTCCACTCCATGAACCTCCTCCTATGGCTAATCCACATATAGAGACTCATCTTTGGGAACCAACAGTTCCTCCTCTGCAAGAAATTCCATCTCCCTCTCAAGCGACAACCGCATGGCTTTCCCCTCATCGAATTTTATATCCGTAGCATAACAATCATCTTACTGTTAGGCAAATACACACGATAATTATGGGGTGTTTCTGTGTACCCCACAAAAATCCCAACTTCCGCAGTCAGCTCCAACTTCTTCCTGGCTTTCTTGGTCACATGCACATAAATAGATGAGCCAAAAATCTTAAAGTGTGAAACATCCTGTTTATTACCGGTGAAAGCTTCTTCAGGTGTACTCATGCCAAGTACTCTATGAGGACAACGGTTTTGCACACATACCGCAGTGTTGCATGTTTCCGCCCACAAATGCATTAGTAGGCCCCAATCATGCAACATCGCTCGTGTTGCACCCACAATCATTCTGTTCTTCCTCTCTGCGACCCATTTTTCTGCGGGTTATGAGGCGTTATGACTTCTCATTGAATTCCTTCTTTGCTGCAAAAGTCTTTGAATTCATTATATATGTATTCTCCACCATTATCGCTCCTCAAAGCTTTCACTTGCTTCCCCAACTCTTTCTCCACCAATGCCTTAAACTCATAGAACTTTGAGAATGTTTGATCCTTCTTCTGCATGAAGAAGATCCAGCATTTACGAGAAAAGTCATCAACAAAAATAACATAGTACTTATGTTTTTCTGTTGAAGCAACAGAGAATAGTCCACACACGTCTGTGTGAACTCTCTAAAGGATCCCCAAAGCATGGTTCTCCTTTTCATGAAAGGTGGAATTTACATACTTCCCCATGGCGCAACCTTTGCACTGATCTAATTGAGCAGGTGTTCCCATTGGAAGTCTAGTAGACACTTGTTGCATGACTTTCAAGGCTCCATGATGAAGATGGCCCAATCGCCTGTGCCATAATTCACCCTCATCCCTGCTCACCACTTTTTATGTTGTGCCCATCATGGCAGCGCAGCCATCTACCTCCAGCTTGTAAAGATTCTTAACTCGAATCCCTATCCTCTTGGCTTGACCCATTATTTTATGTCGTAGGAATTCTTTTCCAACGCTAAAAACAACGTCATAGCCTTTGTCCTCCAACATTACGACTGAGACCAAGTTTTTATTCAGACCTGGAACATGCATAACATTTTTTAATTGAAATGGTTTACCTAACTTCCTCTAAAAGGTAATGGTACCAATTCCAATCGTGCTATATCGTCCATCGTCGCCCATCTCTATATGCATTTGGAGATCTTTCTCCTCCAAGTCACTGAAAATATACTTATCTCTCGTCATGTGGAAGGAAGCGCCACTATCCAAATACCACACCGATCCCAATGCACTTGACACCATGCATGCGATCAAGGAGAATTCAAGTTCAAATTGTGATGTAAGGGCCTCACCAGCTGCAACTCCGGCATCCTTCTTGTTCTTCTTTTTTTGCGGACAGTTATTAGCAATATTCCCATGTTCGTGACAATGAAAACACTTCACCTTGGACATATCCAGCTTCTTGCTTTTAGCCTCAGATTTAGAATGGAATTTATTCCCCTTCCCGTTCTTTGCCTTGGCAGTCAAAGTGCGATCCTCTATAACATTTTGCTTTGATGAAGAGCCATCTCTGATGTTCCACCTAAGCTCCTCCTGCACCATATCCGACCACAGTCGTTCCCAATCCGACAATTTTTCCTGTTCATTGATAGATTCTCCATAACTGTGCCAACTCTTAGGAAGTCCCAAGAGAGCCAACCTCACCTAATCATCATCAAGAACAGTTATTCCCACACTCCCTAGTTCATCCCGACATTGGACAAACTTCGTGAGATACTTTGGAATGTTTTCACCCTTTTCCATCTTGATCTTCCTAAGTTTATCTTAGAGCACCAATTTCCTATGGTCGTTGCTGCTTTGGAAAATATCCGTCAAATCCTTCCACATAGCATATGGTGTGGCTTTCCCATGAAGGCTTGAGACATTGTGGTCTCATACTCCTTCCAACATAATCCTCCTCGCCTTTGCCACTTTCGTTTTCCATGCATCAAGTAATGCAGTATCCGTCGAAGTAGGCTTAGGAACATCATTGTCAATGAATTCCTTCAAACCATTATCTTAGAGCACCGCCTCCATCCTGTCCTTCCAAGAAATGTATTTCGATCTGCCCTGGAGTGCATACTCTAACCTCAATCCATTAAAATCCATTTCAATGTGAAATTAGTTGTAGCACCAAGAAATTATTTCTACAAATTCGAATTCTTTCCACCAACAAACTCGGCTCCTGCTTCACAATTGCAATCTCCTGCGCTCTGATACCATGTAGAAATTTAATACAAAATATGTATTTCCCGGATTCTCTTGATCTAACAATTATATGTCACTATTAAATATAGAATATCTTCTAAAAAATCTTTGCGGAATTTAAAACACAATCGACAATCATAATATCATGAAGAAAGATCAATCACACATAACACAGATAATTTACCGGGAAAGCATAAAGCTAAAAACCCCACTATCATATATTATATATATATCATGGATCATGAAACAATATCATACAAATATCCAATCCAAGAGCTCTTAGTACATCATATAATTTCCTCACACTGTCATACAAAAATTGGCAAGTTCGTTAGCCAATTTACTGCCTTTAGACAGCCTGCCTCTACTACGCAATCCCAACTGATAGCAATCCCTAAATGAATGGAATCCTACTTGTCTTGACTACGCAATCCTCATTGGCACATCCAATGTGTGTGTGGTCGCATGTGTGCAACCATTAATGTCACAATTAATAGTCAAATTGTCCCTTTCACCTACATCTTAACTGGGTCTCCACTCAATCTGACATGCATGTAGTTAACAGCAGTAAATCTTCAGTTGCATGTGAGGCCACTGATTGTGAATTAATTAATAATTAATTCACTTGATCTCTCACTAATGTATCTTTAGTTACAACTAGCACAACTGAGTTTAACTCACTTAACTAAGTTAAAATAATTTGCAACTTTCATAACTACACTTCCAACTTTGTTACAACTTCGAATCACTCAGTTACAAGTAGGTCCACTTGCATGTCCCACCAATCAACCACTCAACTCGAAATTCCTATAGCTAACTGATTTGCCACATTAGTTAACTATTTCCAAGTTCTCATTGAGAATAGATTATTGTTTATTGTCCAACTAATATTAAGAGATAATAATAGTTGACATGCATCTATAAATAGACATGCAATCTATAAATAGAACTTGCACATACATATGTAAATAGACCTCATCTATAAATAGAATTTTCTTATATATCTATAAATAGACATCCACCTAAAAAGAGTCTGAGGCTCCATCCTAGTGTAGGTGCATAATTTTCACTAGGATCTTCTTGTTGAATCTCAACACTCCCTCTCAACCAGAAAGGGATTATCCTTCACCCTGATCCTATCTCTATGGTATTCGAATTTTCTCCTGGTGAGTGCCTTCGTCAAAATATCTGCATCCTGATCTTCCATAGGAATGTACTGAAGCAACATGATCTTCCTCAGCATACAATCTCTGATATGATGATACCAGATATCTATATGCTTAGATCTATCATGAAACACGAGATTAGTCGAGATTTTAATGCAACTCTGATTATCACAATGAATCACTGTCGGATTTAAATGAGAACCAAACAAACCAACCAAGATATTTCACATCTAGATAGCCTCACATGTAGCTTCACTTTCTTCCATGTATTCCGCTTCCGCTGAACTGAGCGCCACAGATCTATGCTTCATGTTGTACCAAGAAACAGTTGTAGATCCAATGCTAAAGATCCCCCGTGATGTGCTCTTTCTGTCTGATGGGCTGCCTGCCCAATCTGCATCCGTGAAGCCATGCAACTTCACCTCATCCATTTTTCTATACCATAAACCATACTCAGATGTGCCCCTCAGGTATCTCAGGACATGCTTGACTGCCTTCCAAAAGAGCTTGGTAGGCTTGACCACCGCTTGACTCAATTGGTTAACCACATAGAAAATGTTTGGTCTTGTGTTCACTAGATACATTAGCGAACCCACTAATTGTCGATAGACAGTAGCATCCTCTACCTCTCCAGAAGTAGCATCCTCTTTCCTCCAGTTACCTGGAAGAGGAGTATCCATGGGTTTTCAGCCCTACATGTGAAACTTACCCAGTATCTCCCTTGCATACTTTCCTTGAGACACAAAAACTTCACCATCTCGTTGCCATATTTCCAATCCAAGGAAATAATGAAGGAGACCCATATCGTTCATCTCGAACTCCTTTACAAGGTCCTCCTTGCAAGAGTGTATCAGCTTCTCATCACTAGTCAATATTAAATCATCAACATAAAGAACAATGATTAAAATCTTACCCTCCACCACAATTTGGTATAGGTTTGCATCCGCTTCATTTTTGGTGAAGCCCAGTGCGGTGAAATAGTTGTCTATCCGAGTGTACCAAGCATGGGGTGCTTGCTTTAGCCCATACAACACTCTTTTGAGTTGGCACACATGTGACTTGCTGCTGAAGATCTCAAATCCTTCATGCTGTTGTTGTGAAACCAACTCAGAAATAGAAGAAAAGCGAGATCAACGCCTTAGAAATCAGCCACTTCGAGGGGGCAACCTCCAATACATTACATAAATGAATTATTCTTGAATGATACAAATTAAAAAACCTCCTTTCTATATATAGGAGTCAATGGGGCCACAATCTAATCCTAGCTAACCTAACAATAATAATTTAAGGGCACAATAATAACAATATGTGGGTTACAGCGCTACAATAATAACAATAAGGGGATTACACTAACAACAATAAGGGACTATACTAATAATATAGGGACCTAACATTCCCCTCTCCTTCAAAAAAGTGTTGTCCTCAACGCTTGAGTAGCTCTAGGTGCTTCTGTATAAAATTATCATCCTCCCATGTAGAATCTTCAGTGGGTAAGTTCTTCCACTTGATGAGATACTCTGAAATTGATTAATTTCATAGCTTTCAAGTTCTTGTTTCCGTGACCGCTTCTAGTTCCAATATGATTTTTCCTTCCTCATCAAGTTCTGGCCATATTGTTTGAACTATAATATTTTCACCTATAACCTTCTTTAAGCATGAAACATGGAAAATTGGATGCACTCATGAAGAAGCAGGAAGCTCCAATTTGTATGCCATAGTACCAATATTTTGCGACACCTTGTAAGGACCATAGTACTTTGGTGATAATTTATTATCCTTCTTAGCTTGCTTGAGGGACATTTGTTTGTATGGTTGTGTTGAAGCCTCGAAAATCGCTGCTTCAAACATTGGGGGAAAACCACCCGGTCGGGACCTTAGGACAGCTCCTTTTCCATTTGGTGTGGTGGCTCCGACTGGATTTATAGGACCAGTTTCCTAATAACTAAATGGATTGGTGATGGAATAATTGTATGAGTGGATAATGGAACTAAAATGACTGAAATAATCTATCTAATTTAATCTCTAACTTATAAATAATTCTAAAAACTAACCCGAGTGTCAAATATGAATACAACTTTAAGAATTTTTCAATCAAACCAATAACCATGAAAATGTATTATAATTTTACTAAAATATGCAGTATTAAATAATGATAACTCTGTTTAAGAAATTAAACGGAGTTATAATAACACATTTCATTCATAATTTTATATATCATTTGTATACACTATGAAAGATAGATATTTCTATACACTCAGAAATGATATGTATAAAGAAATATTTGTAAAGCAAGTACATATAAATGATAGAAAATTTAAAGAGAATATCTCATAACATAAGAAAAATAACAGTAAATTGATAAAAATACCAGATTCATCTTGATATCCTTCCTGATGCAATTCAATATCCAAATCCAGTGCTTCAATGTAAAACAAACTCTAAGGTACAGAAATGCAATTCTCAGAGGTAATTTGCCATAAACCAAGTCGATGGAGTACAAAAATGTAACATCCAAGTCAAAAATATTACAAACTCAGGACCCCTTTCTAAATGCATGAAAGGGGTTTAAACAGGAACTTAATAAAACAAAATAACTAAAACTATTGCTACAATCTCTCATCAGAAATCTAAAAATAGACTTGCGATATTAAAATGAAACAAATTCATTGATTTTCTCCTGCATTCAATGTGCCAAGGTGGCAAATTCTGAGCATATCTTTTACCTCTGTTGTATGACTTAGCCTCAAATGTAACGACCAGTGTATGTGGCATCAGCAAACTCTGGAATGATGCAATTAATGGCATTGGAAAGGAACTTGATTGCCATTTGTTGACTATGTGGCTTGATTAGAAATGCCCACATGATATCCCATGAAATTCCTTGAAGTTTGCTTATTTGTTGATTCTTATTGACTAATTCTTGCTTCCACCTGGTATCAGTCTCTTTCACCCTTGGTAATTTTCCTGGAATACAATCTGAAATTAAATTGGTGGCATATAAGTTATCATTAACCAGCTGTGTTATATTATTCATCATAGTTCTGGCTCTTGATGTGGCTCTTTCTCCTTTGATCAATTGTTTTTCCCATTCAGAAACTAGAATTTCTTTGTGTCTTTCCTCAATCCTGGGAAGGTTTTCATTCCTTCCTTGCTCTGAGTCTTTCCATGAAAGAAATTTGGAAATTGTGTCATCTACATCATCAAATTCGAGCCTGAGGCTGACTGATTCATCTATTAAAGATGATGTTATTTCACACAAAGGCTTAGCTTGTGCCTTCTTCTGACAGAATTCATTCAACTACTGAGACAGTAGTTTATTTATTTCAAGAGCTTTAGTTTTAAATTTATCCAATTTAGGATAATCCCTAAATTTGTCCAATCTTGCTTGGAATATTTTTTCTTGCTCAACTTTAGCAGTTTTTTCATTTTGCAGTAGGGTTTGTAACTTTGCCACTTCTTGACTTAACTGTTGTTGCTTATTCAAATCTTGTTGATCAATCTTTTTCTTTTCAATTCTAAGTTGCTCTTCCAACTGTTTAGATCTGAGCTTTTCATCTTGCAATTGTTGTTCCAATTGCATAATTTTTTGTTGATTTTTTGTTGCTTGTTCCTTCAGTATAACTATCTATACTTCCTTTTGTTTCATAATTTAGGTGACTTCTGAAGCCTTTTCTATAGTGGTTGCACTATAGGCCACTGCATATTGTGACAATTTGGTGAGATCCTCTGATGGATTCACCTCAATATTTTTCCAGACAATGTTCATAAATTCATATTGTGAGGTTGAAAGTGATTCTTGATCTATTCTTCTTCTCTTCCTCTGTTTCCTGACAATAGCTCTATGCTTAGGACTATAAAAGATATCTAGAGGAGGAATTTCTTCTACTTTCAACACAATTTCTTCTGTAGGATGCTCAAGAATGATTTCCATATCTTGATCTTTCAGCATTTCAACTTGAGGATTATTTTGTAATCCTATTCGCTGAGCGAATTTCTCATATTGACTTAGCAAATGGGAAGAGACAATAATTTCAGCAGAATCCACCACATTCTCAGTGGTCTTTTCTCTTTCAAGTTGATTATTTGGCTTATTACCAATATCTTCCTTTTCTATCTGTACATTAGCCTCACTGCCTATATTTTCTTTCTCAATATGCACATTGGTCTTAATACATGTGCTTTCCTTCCCTGTTTGAACTGTCATTCCTTTCCCAATAGGTTCATCTGTTTTGCTGCCAGTATTCTCCTTTTGCACATCAAACTTGCCACTTGTGCTTACATTTTCATTCTATACATTTCCCTTGCTGGTAGATGCTTCTTTTCCTACTTTGTTAGCTCCATCTTCTTTTTCCTTCTGCTTTGTTTCTATATTTTCGTATTCTTGTAAAATAATTCTTAACTGGTCAAGAGGAGCTTTCAGCAGTCTCTGACTTCTAAACAGCATGAATTTATTCATATCCTCAGTCTGAAATTTGGATTTAGCCAAGTCATAAACTTGGGGAAATTTATCAATAGAAACAAATAAATCATCAAATTCATCGGGCTCATGCTCAAACCGAGCAATTGAAACTAAAGTTGTGAAATCAAATGCTACTTTTTTCGGGTCATACTGCTTGCCCAGGACTGTTGAGAGCTTAAGGTCCCTTATTTTAATGACTTCCTTCTCAGCATATTTGAATTCATTAAGAGTATAATTCCCACAGTGAAAGGGAAAAGTAGGCCACATCAGTTTCTTATTATTCTTTAGAGACCTTTACATACCTTCTACTGTTAACTAATAAGAAATTTCATGTGCTAACAGTTTGTCAGGAACATACAGAGGTAAAATATGGGGCTCCACAATGCTTCCGAAAACTCTGACTTAGGTAAATTTCTCTTCTCCAAACTAGTCACCAATCTGAGATATATCAGTCTTTGCCTTTATAGAGAGTCGGGGAGGAAATTGATTGAAAATGGTTTGATAGATAGGAATCAAAAAACCGTGACAAATCCTATATACATGACTTTTAAAATGAACCTTCCACAAGAGCTTATGGTAAATATGTATATGAATAGGGTCTTTGGGGGTCCATTTCCAACCTAAAATGGGGAATTCTTAATTGAAACATAGGGCATCTAAAATGTAGGCACAGAAGTAAAACGGGGTCGTATTTCCTGTATCTTTATCCTTTTTATAGTCTAGGATTCTATTGGCTATTTTGTCTGAAAGAATAACTGACCAGTCCATTATTTCAGAATTTACAGCAGAATGGATTAAGGGTACCATTTGAATTGAAAAGCTTGCAGAATTATTGTTTCTAAAAATCCTACACATCATCGCGGCAGCATAACAATATGGGGACGAAAGAGACTCTACTGAGTACATACCTGATGATTCAGTTTTATGTTTCTCTGGAGCTCTTCTCCATTCTCTGATTGGTTCCAACTGAGTCTCATTGCTTGCAGCAAAATCCTTAATGAAGGCTTTCTTGTAGAATTTATGAGGGTTTGGAAGATGGTACATTGCCTTTATGTCCTCTGCTCTGAAAGACCCAAATATTTTTCCCGCAGCTGAAACAAATGTCCTGTTTTGAATGGTGACATTATCTATCACCTGCCGAATTACATCATAGTAAGGGAAAATGTTTGCCCGAGCTGCAATTCTATGAAGGAATGAATTTGCAAGTGCTTTAAGAGGAGTCTCAAAATCAGAATCTGAGTCATCTTCATCAGGAACTGTCGCCTTCACTTCAGTAACTTTATGGTTTTCTTTTTCAATCAAATTATATACATCTTCTCAAGACATTTTTCCAAGACCCTAGCATGAAGTATTTGTTACTAGCTTGAATTTGGATGGTTTTTCTTTTGGTATTATGGGAATAGTAGTGATCTTCGTAGCAGTAGCATCCTTAGCTTTCTTGAATCTTTTAGACATTTTGTCGTTTGGTAAGATTTCACTTGCTCGGCGAATGAGAGGATTAGGAATTTTCTTGTTCTACAAATGAGAAGAGCTTTTAGACGCGGTAAAAATGAAGTAAGGAGAACAGCTGTTATGAAAAGATCTATTCGTTAATTTCCATTTATTAACTCTATTTTAAACTTAAATGCCCTATATAAGAGTCACACTCACGCATTCAAAATAGAATCAATCACAATCATTCGTTTGATTTTTTATATAATAGTGACGTACAATCGGAGATCGGCGATTTTGAAATGAGAGTATAAAAATTCCCTTTTGAATTTTGTGATTGCGATGAATAAATAACATATGCGCAGTAAAAATAAAAATAAAGACTAAATATTGATCGCATTGGGGGTTTTTCAAAAGGTAGAACAAATAACATTTCATGATGTTCGTCGATTTGCGATTGCGATTACGGTATATTGCATCGGCTCTTTCCAAAGGAAATAAGTTGCAAATGATATTCACCGATTTGCGATTGTGATTATGGTGGGGTCCATCGCATCGAGATTTTGTAACATGAGTGAATATGATGTTTGTTCCTCCGAAATGTGATTGCGATAAATCGCATTGCATCGGAGTTTTGAAATTGACCAAATGAAAAGTTTGATTTTTTTGTTTTGCGATTTTCGATTTGCGATGGGGCCCATCACATCGGAGTTTATAAAACAAGTCCACGTAACATTGCTTCTCCAAAATGCGATTTGCGATTCATCGCATCGCATCGAAGTTTTTCAAAACAAATGTAAAACTTTAAGATACCTTCCGATTTGTGATTGTGATTACTTTATCACATCAGACTTTGTTTAATATGAGTATTGTTATGCATTATGTTGATGCGATAAAAGACTTTATATTTCATCGAATCAGAGATTCTCGATGTTGCATTTGTCTATATGCACTTGTGTTTTGTGATATGCGATATATGCTTTTCTAATCAATGAACTTTTTATTGTTTTATTAAAAATGATCGGATTTCCTCTAAGTCTTTTATTCCTATTTTAAAAAGAAAGGGGACCTATTTCTAAATGAAATTTATTCTAAAATTTTGAAATGGGGAGGGTTGTTGTACCATACAACAATTGGCAATTCACTGGAAGAAACAGTTATCTCTGAAAAATAAAATGAATACTATATTTCTAGTAAGTAAAAAGTATTAAAGATAATGAAAACTATCTTAGAGAAGTTTTAAATAAAATTTAACTCTGAAAAAGAATAAAAAATCACTTACAATTTCTTTCTAATTCCTCAAAAAATAAAAAAACGTTTTGGGCTTTCTTAAGCCTTGATTGGTTGATAATAATGAAGTAGGGGGCTCCTCCAATTTTAGCTTTTGTGTTTTACTCTATTGTCATAGGCATTGCCTCTGTTTCCTGCAAACATTCATAATCTCGACAGGGTTACCGTTTAACCATTAACCATTCATTGTCCCATCCAACTAAGATCACAATTCTTTAAAAAATAAATTCATAAGACACTGCATCTTATGGTTTTCTTCTTTTTATTTATTTTTTAAATTAAAAGCCATTGTTCTGGTTTGGTACCCAGTTGATAACAATGTCATTCACTAGTTGTAATCACATTAAACAAGCTGGCTCGTGATGAAACCCCTTGTCTTATAATTATAAGCCATTACCCTTTTTTGGTATGCAGTGTTGGTAATGTCGGTTTTATTACTTCTTATGATCATGGTAAGCGGGCTCGTGATGAGACCTCTTATCTTTTAATTTTGACATATAATTTCTTAGGATTACATTTTAAAAAATCACAACCTTAATGGATGGGGTGAAATTATTTTATCCTTAAGAATCAATGGATGACAATTTTCAGAGTTTTTTGAATGCCAAAGCTTGGAAAAGTCTTTACTTTTTATGGATAAACTTTCCCTGCTTAATAAACTTATAATGATTTACATTTTTCTCAAGGTTTCAAAAGATCATGTAAATATTTTAAACAAATTTTCGAAGTTTAACATTTTATTTTAAACAATCCAAAACTGTAATCATTTCTATAAAAATTATTTTTTACATAAAATAAGTATTTATAGTATTTTCCGAAAATATTTTCAAATAGTAAAAAGTCAATTAAGGACTTATTAACAACCTTATTTACAAAATAAACAAAAATTGCAAAAAGGAATATGTACAAGTAAGAAGGGGTTACCTCCTTAAGAAAATAATTTCTTTAAAATAAGCTCATTGACAGGAAGAGACTCTCTCTTTCCTGTTAAGTCTTGCAGAATGAACGTATATGAGCCTATCTTTTCAGCAATCTGAAATGGTCCAAGCCACATTTTTTGAAATTTGGTATTTTTACCTTTATCTTCATGTGCTTTATCCCATTTCAGAACAAGATCACCAATTTGCAAAGTTTTGGATCCAGTGGAACTTGAATCAAAAGAAGATTTTACAAGTTGTTGATGTTTTTCATGAATAGTTTTTGCTTTTTCTCTATCTTCTTCTAATTTAAGAATTTGATCAAATCTCAACTGAATAGATGATGAAGGATTTTCTTCAATAAATTGCACTAGAGCTAATGATGGGAGAGCTAGATTTGATGGTATCACAGCTTCTTTTCCATAAACTAGATTGAAAGGTGAAGTTCCTATTGAAGCTTTATGAGTAATACGATCAGCCCATAATGCAAAGATTAAAGACTTGTGCCAATTCTTTTGATTCTGATCAATGGTCTTTTTAATGATTTTGATGAGATTTTTGTTAGTAAATTCAGCTAAACCATTACCTTGTGGATAATAATTTGTTGAATATTTCAATTTGAAACCTCTTTTGATTGCAAATTCAATTATACTATTTCCAGAAAAATAAGATGCATTGTCAAAAACAAGAGCGTTAGATACACCAAACCTAGTAACGATGAATTGATCGATGAAATCAATAATTGCATCAGAATTGGCTACCTTTAACGGAATTGCTTCAACCCACTTTGTGAAGTAGTCTCTTGCTGTAAGGATGTATCTGTATTGTTTGGAAGAATGAGGTACTATTTCTCCAATAATATCAAGCCCCCATTCCTCAAATGGTTGTTTAATCTTTACTGGTTGCAAAGGAAAGGCTGGCTTCCTTTGTCGTCCACTAGATGTTTGAAAAATCTTGCACTTCCTCACATAATCATGTGTATCTTTGAAAAGGGTAGGCCAATAATATCCAGCATGGGTGATTTTGTGAGTTATGGTATCACCTCCAAAATGTCCACCTGCTGGTACATCATGTAATTCCTACAATACCTTTTTTGTTTCAGTCTTTTCAAGACATCTTAATAGAATTGAATCATAATTCCTTCTGAATAACACATCATCAATGATTTCATAATGTTTAGCTTTTAACCTTAGAGCACGTTTTTTCTTATAGCTAAGATTAGAAGGAGCATACCCATTCTTCAAGTAGAATATCAAATCAATATATTGAGATTCAGAATCAATAACAGTTATCTGATTTGCTTGAACAGCATTATCTTAATCTTGATTTTCTGGTATGTTTGAAGCTCCTGCTAACAATCTGCAAAAACCTTGTCCTCTAACAATCTTGGCTGGCTTAATATCAATATCATACTCTTGCAAAGCTATTACCCAATTAGCTCTTTTTTCTCCTACTTCTTTTTTAATTAACAATTGTCTCATTGCAAAGAATGGGACAATAATTTTTGTGTATGTCTTTAGGAGAAAAGGTCTAAAATGTTTAATTGATTTAAACACGGCAAAGGCTTTTTTTTCTACATCGGAATAATTAAGCTCAGCTCCTTGCAAATTTGAGCTAAAGAAAGAAATTGGTGCTTCTATTTGTTGATCATTAATTTGTGTTAAAACAGCAGCATAGGATGTTTCAGTAGCTAAGGTATACATAATAAAATCTTTAGAAAAATCAGGAGTATTCAATGCAGGTGCATTAATGATTGCATGTTTGATTGTATCAAAAGGCTTCCTTCTCTTTATACCCCCATTTGAATACTAAATTTTTCTTAATCATATTTTGCATAGGTAAAACAATTTCAGAAAAATCAGGAATAAATCTTTTTACAAAATTGATTTGCCCTAGAAATGATTCCATGGATTTTTTGTTATGAGGTAAAGAAATATCAAAAATTTCTTTCACTCTGTCAGGGTCAATATAGATACCATCTTTTGACACAAAAAACCCTAATAGTTTTCCTTCATTGAGAGCAAAGAAGGATTTCTTTGGATTTAAAGAAATACCAAATCTTCTACATCTTTCAAATATCTGTTTCAGATCATGCAGATGATTGGCTCTTTTCTTTGAAAATACTGTTATGTCATCAAGATAAATAACAACTGATCTATTAATCAAACCCTTAAATGTTATATCCATGGCTCTCTGGAAATTAGCTCCTACATTTATTAAACCAAAAGGCATTTTTTGATAAGCATAGGTTCCCCATTTGGTTCTGAAATTGGTTTTCAGCCTATCATCTGGATGTACCAATATTTGGTTATAGCCTGAAAAACCATCAAGAAAAGACTTGAGCTCAGAACCAGCTACTTTTTGAAGTATTTGTTCCATTGTTGGCAATGGGAAATTGTCCTTTTGACATGCCTTGTTTAAATTTCTAAAATCAATGCAGATTCTAATATCTCCATTCTTCTTCCTGATAATTACCATGTTGGAAACCCAATTAGAATGCCTTACAGGAAAAATGATTTTGGCCTTTAAAAGTTTATTGAGTTCTGCCTTGATTTGACTTTCAAGATTTGGATGAATTTTTCTTAATTTCTATTGAACAGGTTTGACATCAGAAAGCATTGGAATTGTATGTTGAATAACATAAGTATCATAAGTTTTCAAGTCTTCATAATTCCAAGCAAAAATATCTTTATACCTACTCAAAAGTTTGATGAAAGCAGTTCTTTCTTCTGACGTTAACTCGACTCCTAAATCAACATTTTGAGGTTTAAACTCAGAGCCAAGATTTACTGATTCAAACTTCAAAGTAGAACTGTGAAGTTTAGCATTAGTAACTTTCTTGAATCTGTCTTTTATATCATATATGTCATCAAGTTTAACTACAGATTTAGGAATAGGATTTTCATTACTTTTTGAGGTATTTTGAAGATCATGATCATTTTCAACAATTATTTGTTCATCATAGGATTTCTCTAAAGTCAAGAAATTCAAGATATCTTCATCATGATAGAATACTCTCCAGTTTGTGATATTATCGGGAATAGATGGTCGAAAGATTAATTAGACTGAAAATCTATCAGGACTGTAATCTTCAGCAGGGAGGAGTTTGGATGCAACATTAGCTAACAAATCAGCTGATGTATTTTGCATTCTAGGAATAGAAGAGATATTAAATGCTAAAAATTGAGTGGTAAGGTCTTGCACTAGGGTTTGATAATGTTTGAGATGACCTGAAAGACAACGGATGGTATTTCTTACTTGTCTTATGACAATTTCAGAATCACCATATAATTTCAAGTATTTGACATTTAACCATATTGCTTTGTAAAGCCCTTGGATCAAGGCTTCATATTCTGCAGTATTGTTTGTGCACTCAAATTCTAGTCTACATGATAGCATAGTTTTCTCTCCATCTGGATCAATTAAAATGCATCCTGCTCCTGCGCCATCACTAGATTTTGATCCATCGAAATATAATGACCAAAATAAAGACTTATCTACAGGTTTATCTATAGACGTATCAGAAACATTAACAATTCTAGAATAATCAGATTGTGAAAAAAAAATCAATTTGCGAAATAAAAGTATTTACAGAAAAGGGTGATTCTGGTGCTGTGAAATTCCCAAGGAATGATTCAGCAGAATAACCTCCAAGGATATTGTTATTAAAAGCTACAGGTTCATTTGCTTGATCAAATTCGGTTACAGTATGCATCATGTGTTTTTCTCACTCAACTTTGATTTGATTTGGTTTCCCTTTGTAGGGAAGCCACATATGTGAATAATCAGTTGCGATATAACTATTAAGCTTTGCAGACCAATCCCTGCTTAAGACTAATCCATAGAATTCAGGAATATCTGCAACCAGAGTATCAATTCTTTGGACAATCCTAGGATCAGATGCTAATCGAATAGTAACTGAATTGATTTCTCCTACAACTTGGACTTTAGAGCGATCCAATTGAACAATGTGAACTGCAGACTTTTGTGGTTCAATATTCAATTTTGCATAGACTAAAGTAGGCATTATATTAGAGGATGCTCTTGAATCTATTAAACAATTATGCAAATTCTTGTTGTAGATTTCATAAATCAAAAGAAAAGGAGGTGTCTAAGAATTTGATCTTTCTCCAATAAGAACAGTATCAGTGGCATCTACTTTATCTGGTGGCTTACATGTTTCTTTAGCTTCTTTGGCAACTACACCACTTGGTAGAGGAGCAATAGGTGTTGCATTTAATTCTTTCAATAGCAGCTTCTGTTGATGTTTAAGTTTGCTGAGTTCATGTAAGGAAATGTTCGCTATGGTTTTCTTCATGTCTTCAACAATGTTATAATCCATAGGATCTGATACCACCAAAGTCTTAGATGTTGATGTAGGAGGATTAGAAGTTGATGGCTGATTTTGAGTGGGTAAGGGAGAAGCTTTCTTTACATGGGATTTGTCTTTGGTAATTGAAGTTGTACCTTTCTTCTTAGGAACAGATTGAACAGGATCCACTGTAGATTTACTCCTTGTACTTACAGGCATGGCCTCTTGTTCACTGTCTGAGTTAGGGAGAATGAAATCCCACATCCCATGTAATTCAGCTATTTCCTCTCTTTCTTCTTCTTCATTTGATACTAGAGGAGTTTCTTCTTCTTCTTCCTCTTCTGATTCTACATTGGAGATTGAATTGGGAGGTTTAGATTCAGCTTGATTTCTTTTGAAATTTATGAATGGTCTTTTGGTAGAAGTCTCTGCCACTTACTTTTTAATCTCAACCATCTCATTAGACATGGTTTTGAGAACTTTCTATAAAACTTCCATGTCATATGGATCTCTTGGTGTCTTCTTCTTTGAATCATCCTTAAAGCTGACTTTCTTGGATTTTCTTTCCTCAATAGCATTTTTCTTATCTAAAGCAACAATCCTTCTTTCAACTGCAATTGCTTCTTTCCTGTTTTCAGCCAAAGTAGGTTTAGCAGCTCTATCAACAAAAATTTCTATATTTGAAGGCAGAGTTGTTATATACCATTCACTTCGGACCTGCTCACTAGGCTTTGATGTTGTAGGCATTTTATTCAAGAGTTTATTAAATTGAGAGTTAAAATCTTTAATGGGTTCCTTGGGTTCTGTCCTCAAATTGGAGAGATCATTGATTAGGGTAGATATTGATCTATCATCTCCATATTTGTTTAAGAAATGCTCTTGGAAAATATCCCAACTTGTAATAGAACTTGAAGGTAATGAAAAATACCAGGATCCTCCTGCCCCTTGCAAAATATAGGGGAATAACCTGACTACAACATCTTCATGCTCAACCCCATTCAAATTTACAGCAAGCATAAAGTTATTAATATGTTCTTCCACTTGTATACCATGGTCAAGATTAAATTTTGGCAGCCATTGTTCATGATGATCTGGTAAATCATGTAAAGGTGCAGCCATCGTGGCGGCCCCTGGACTAGCCCATGGTCTCGATGCCATTGTTGTGATAACTATTGAAGGACTATAAGAGACAGTTGGTGTTTGGACAGATGTTGTTTGAGCAGATGATATTGGAACAGATGATGTTTGGGCAGCTGATGTTTGAATAGCTGATGTTGAGACAACTGCACTTTTCTAAGTTGGGGTTTAGGAAACAGATGATTGAATTTGCGATGAAGAACTAATATCAATCTCTGATTCTGATGGGGTTTTTCTCGTTTTAACTCTACTAGGTAAAGGAAATTCCTTTAGAGGAATAGCAAGTTTTTCACTCTGTAACCTAGTAAGAGGTTTGGAAGAAACAAATTGTGAAGTTACACTACCTTCAGATAATTCAGACTCTTCTAAAGATAATGAGAACCCTTGTAATTTGTGAATTAAAGCTTGTACTTCAGGGGACTCAGAGGTTGATTGTCTGATTGGTTTGGGACTTTGGTAGTGGGTGTTTGAATATCTCTATCAATTTCTTCCCTAGAGATTTGAGATGTAGAAGAAATTGAAGAAGGTGATGAGGGTAAATTGCTCTTAGAATGGCCTGTAGATTTAGATTTATCTGCCATTCATAGCTTAGGCCCTCCTTATAGCACCAAAAATGTTGAAGCCTTGAAAATTTATGCTTCAAACATTGGGGGAAAACCACCCGGTCGAGACCTTAGGACAGCTCCTTTTCCGTTTGGTGTGGTGGCTCCAACTGGATTTATAGGACCAGTTTCCTAATAACTAAATGGGTTGGTGATGGAATAATTGTATGAGTGGATAATGGAACTAAAATGACTGAAATAATCTATCTACTTTAATCTATAACTTATAAATAATTCTAAAAAATAACCCGGGTGTCAAATATGAATACAACTTTAAGAATGTTTCAATCAAACCAATAACCATGAAAATGTATTATAATTTAACTAAAATATGCAGTATCAAATAATGATAACTCTGTTTAAGAAATTAAACAGAGTTATAATACCACATTGCATTCATAATTTTATATATCATTTGTATACACTATGAAAGATAGATATTTCTATACACTCAGAAATGATATGTATAAAGAAATATTTGTAAAGCAAGAACATAAAAAATGATAGCAAATTTAAAGAGAATATCTCATAACATAAGAAAAATAACAGTAAATTCATAAAAATACCAGATTCATCTTGATATCCTTCCTGATGCAATTCAATATCCAAATTCAGTGCTTCAATGTAAAACAATTTCTAAGGTACAGAAATCCAATTCTCAAAGGTAATTTGCCATAAACCACCAGATGTGATCCTTTATAAAAATATAATAGTCGATGGAGTACAAAAATGTAACATCCAAGTCAAAAATATTACAAAATCAGGACCCCTTTCTAAATGCATGAAAGGGGTTTAAATAGGAACTTAATAAAACAAAATAACTAAAACTATTGCTACAATCTATCATCGGAAATCTAAAAATAGACTTGCGATATTAAAATGAAACAAATTCATTGATTTTATCCTACATTCAATGTGCCAAGGTGGCAAATTCTGAGCATATCTTTGACCTCTGTTGGATGACTTAGCCTCGAATGTAACTGACCAGTGTACGTGGCATCAGAAAACTCTGGAATGATGCAATTAATGGCATTGGAAAGGAACTTGATTGCCATTTGTTGACTGTGTGGCTTGATTAGAAATGTCCACATGATATCCCATGAAATTCCTTGAATTTTTTTGATTTTCTTATTCTTATTGACTAATTCTTGCTTCCACCTGGTATCAGTCTCTTTTACCCTTAGTAATTTTCCTGGAATACAATCTGAAATTAAATTGGTGGCATATAAGCTATCATTAACCAGTTGTGTTATATTATTCATCATAGTTTTGGCTCTTGATGTGGCTCTTTCTCCTTTGATCAATTGTTTTTCCCTTTCAGCAAATAGAATTTCGTTGTGTCTTTCCTCAATCCTGGGAAGGTTTGCATTCCTTCCTTGCTCTGAGTCTTGCCATGAAAGAAATTCAGAAATTTTTTCATCTGCATCATCAAATTCGAGCTTGTGGCTGACTGATTCATCTATTAAAGATGATGTTATTTCACACAAAGGCTTAGCTTGTGCCATCTTCTGACAAAATTCATTCAACTGCTGAGACAGTAGTTTATTTATTTCAAGAGCTTCAGTTTTAAATTGATCCAATTTAGGATAATCCCTAAATTTGTCCAATCTTGCTTGGAATATTTTTTCTTGCTCAACTTTAGCAGTTTTTTCATTTTGCAATAGGGTTTGTAACTTTTCCACTTCTTGACTTAACTGTTATTGCTTATTCAAAGCTTGTTGATCAATATTTTTCTTTTCAATGCTAATTTTCTCTTCCAACTATTTAGATCTGAGCTTTTCATCTTGCAACTACTGTTCCAACTGGATAATTTTTTGTTGATTTTCTATTGCTTGTTCCTCCGGCATAACTATCTGTAATTCCTTTTGTTTCATCATTTGGGTGACTTCTGAAGCCTTGTCTATAGTGGCTGCACTATAGGCACCTGCATATTTTGACAATTTGGTGAGATCCTCTGATGGATTCACCTCAGTATTTTTCCAGACAATGTTCATAAATTCAACTTGTGAGTTGAAAGTGAGTCTTGATCTTCCTCTATTTCCTGACAACAGCTCTATGCTTAGGACTATAAAAGATATCTAAAGGATGAATTTCTTCTACTTTCAACACAATTTCTTCTGTAGGATGCTCAGGAATGATTTCCATATCCTGATCTTTTAGCATTTCAACTTGAGGATTATTTTGTAATCCTATTTCCTAAGCGAATTGCTCATGTTGACTTAGCAAATGGGAAGAGACAATAATTTCAGTAGAATCCACCACATTATCAGTGGTATTTTCTCTTTCAAGTTTATTATTTGGCTTATTACCAATATCTTCCTTTTCTTTCTATACATTAGCCTCACTGCCTGTATTTTCTTTCTCAATATGCACATTGGTCTTAATACCTATGCTTTCCTTCCCTGTTTGAATTGTCGTTCCTTTCCCAATAGGTTCATCTGTTTTGCTGCCAATATTCTCCTTTTGCACATCAGACTTGCCACTTGTGCTTACATTTTCATTCTATACAATTCCCTTGCTGGTAGATGCTTCTTTTCCTGCTTTGTTAGCTACATCTTCTTTTTCCTTCTGCTCTGTTTCTATATTTTTAGATTCTTGAAAAATAATTCTTAACTGGTCAAGACGACCTTTCAGGAGTCTCTGACTTCTAAACAGCATGAATTTATTCATATCCTCAGTCTGAAATTTGGATTTAGCCAAGTCATAAACTTGGAGAAATTTATCAATAGAAACAAATAAATCATCAAATTCATCGGCCTCATGTTCAAACTGAGCGATTGAAACTAAAGTTGTGAAATCAAACGCTACTTTTTTTTAGTCATACTACCTGCCCGGGACTGTTGAGAGCTTAAGATCCCTTATTTTAATGACTTCCTTCTCAGCATGTTTGAATTCATTAAGAGTATAATTCCCACAGTGAAAGGGAAAAGTAGGCCACATCAGTTTCTTATTATTATTTAGAGACCTTGACATACCTTCTACTGTTAACTGATAAGAAATTTCCTGTGCTAACAGTTTTTCAAGAACATGCAGAGGTAAAATATGGGGCTCCACAATGCTTCCGAAAACTCTGACATAGGTAAATTTCTCTTGTCCAAACCAGTCACCAATCTGAGATATATCAGTCTTTGCCTTTATAGAGAGTCGGGGAGGAAATTGGTTGAAAATAGTTTGATAGAGAGGAATCTGCTAGAAAATTATATATTATGGAGCAATGCAACACATAAAATATGCGGAAAAATACAAGCACACAAAACACATAAAACCAGAGAGACACAGATATACGTGGTTCACCCAGTTTGGGCTATGTCCACCCCGAACAGCCAGTCCTTCCTTTCTATTATCCAGCAAAAATGAAGAGACAAAACCTACAGCAGATCCACTATAATATCCTTTGTTCTCTCTCACAGTCTCCCTCTCTGTTTCTCGCTCCGAGAATACACACATAATACACAGCCGCAATACAATACCCTCATATATACAAGGGGGTTGCCTTCTAGGGAAAAAAACCCTAATCTAAACATAACTTCTCACCGTCAGATCATTTGCCCAATGAACTACTTAGATTGACTAGAAATTACTATAATTTTATAAAGTACTTCCATATATACGTTTTACTTCGGGGTGGCCGCCCCCAAAACTCCCCGCCAGGGGGCTCCGAAAAGCGCCACCCCCCCCCCCCGGACCCCCCCCATGAAATGATTACTGGGCGTCGCTGTGACCCCTTTGAAGCCATAGTCCGGGGTCCAATTCCATGATACAAAGTAAACAAGATAATCAGGCTCCACACCCAACAATCTCCCACTTGGAGACTGATTGTAGCAACTCCACCGCTGCTTCATTTGCTGGACAATGACTCCTCTTTGGACCTGGCTGTTTCTCATCTTCATCGTCATCCTTGAAGACCAACTGAAACTGAGCATGTTCTCAGTTTCTCCCTGGTTACAACTTTTGTTAGCATATCTGCAGGATTCTGGCTAGTGTGTATCTTTTCCAGCTTCAACTCTCCATCTTCCAATACCGACCGTATGAAATGGTACTTGAGATGTATGTGTTTAGTCCTGGAATGAAATGTTGAGTTCTTTGCAAGATGAATGGCACTTTGGCTATCACTGTATAACGTGCCCATATCATGCTTCTTACCTAATTCACCCATAAACCTTTGTAACCAAATCATTTCTTTACTAGCCTCTGTAGCAGCAACATACTCTGCTTCTGTTGTTGAAAGTGCAACAACACTTTGGATTTTTTAAACCCAACTGACAGCTGTTCCACCTACAGTAAATACATATCCTGTAGTGCTCCTCCTGTTATCTCTGTCACCTGCCATATCTGCATCAACATATCCCTGTAGAGTAATGTTTGAACCACCAAAGCATAATGCTTGATTTGTGGTACCTCTCAAATATCTGAGAATCCATTTTACTGCCATCCAATGTTCTTTTCCTGGATTGTTCATGTACCCGCTTACAACTCCCACTGCATGTGCAATATCAGGCCTTGTGCAGACCATTGCATACATTAAGCTTCCAACTGCTGATGCATATGGAACTTTAGACATATAATCCATGTCTTCTTGGGTCTTTGGGCACATCTCCTTACTAAGTTTGAAATGGCTAGCAAAAGGTGTACTAACCGGTTTTGCATTGTGCATATTAAATCTTTTCAACACCTTTTCTATGTACTCATTCTGAGACAGTGTTAATTTATGATTTTTCCTGTCTCTAGTTATCCTCATACCAAGGATTTGTTTTGCAGCTCCCAAATCCTTCATTGCAAATGAATTTGCCAATTTTATTTTGAGCACATTTATTTCCTGCATGTTAGATCCTGCAACAAGCATGTCATCTACATGCAATAACAATATAATATAGTTTCCATCATTTTGCCTTTTTAGATAAACACAATGATCAGAGTGACATCTAGTATAACCTTGTTCAGACATAAACTTTTCAAATTTTAGATATCACTGCCTTGGAGCCTGTTTTAAACCATACAAGCTCTTATTTAACCTGCAAACCAATTTTTCTTTCCCTTTTACCTCATATCCTTCTGGTTGCTGCATATATATCTCTTCCTCCAAATCTCCATGGAGAAATGTTGTCTTTACATCTAACTGTTCAAGATGTAAATCTTCTGCTGCTACAAGACTTAAGATAGTTCTGATTGAATTCATCTTAACAACAGGAGAAAATATTTCATCAGAATCAATACCTTTCTTCTATGCAAACCCCTTCACCACAAGTCTAGCTTTGTACCTCTGTTTTCCTCCATCTTCTTCCTTCAGCCTGTAAACCCATTTATTTTGCAATGTAGTTTTACCTGGAGGCAACCTGACTAAGTCCCAAGTCTGGTTATGCATTAAGGAGTCCATCTCTTCTTCCATGGTTAGCTCCCACTTCTTCCTGCTCTCAACCTGCATTTCTTCTTCATAACATTCAGGTTCACCAGAATCAGTCAACAATAAATAATATAATGAAGGAGAGTATCGTTCAGGGGGTCTACTTATCCTGGTGGATCTTCTAACACCACTTTCAGGTGTTTGAGGTGTCTGTTGCTGTTGTGGTGGTTGCTGCTGCCTTGGTTGTTGATTATTATTATTTTCAGGCACCTTTACTTTTTCAGTTATCTCATCAAGAACCGTGTATTCCTTGCTTTCTTTTTCATGTTTCTTTTCACTAGAAAATTTGGCGGAAATTCTGACGTCCAATTCATCGCTATTCCGACACATAGTCATCGCAAGAGCGATAGTTTGAGGGCGGGAAAAACGTGGTTTACCATACTATCGTAGTTCCGACGCAATTAAAAAGTGTCTCACTATCGACACTTTTTCCGTCACTTCCAAAAAAGCGTCACTCTTCCGACGTTTCCCAATCCATTGCACTTCCGACCTTTGTAAACTGTCACACTTCCGACGAAATGTGGTCCGACGTTTTGAACGTCGCTCTTCTGACGTCTGTAAACTCTCACAATTACGACGAAATGTGGTCCGACGTTTTGAACATCGCTCTTCCGACGTTTGTAAACTGTCGCAATTCCAACGCAGTGTGGTCCGACGTTTTGGACGTCGCTCTTCCGACGGTTGTAAACTGCCACAATTCTGACGAAATGTGGTCCGACGTTTTGGACATCGCTCTTCCGACATTTGTAAACTATCGCAATTCCGACGAAATGTGTTCCGACTTTTTGAACATCGCTCGTCCGACGTTTTTATACTGTCGCGCTTTCGACGTTTCTAATCTGTCACAATGCCGACGCTTACAAGGCGTCGGTATAGCGATGGCAGGTTCAATTTAAAATAAATAAATAAATAATAATAATAATAATAATGAAACTTTAAAAGAGGAAAAACGTTGTTTTGAATATATTATATGAAGTAAAACAGTCCATGAAGTCATTAAATTTTCACATCTGAAGATTGGAACCCAAATATCCATCCAGAAAAGTGGAAGTCCCACCCCAGATAATGATAGAAAAATACCCCATGTCACATACAGGGACATGATATAAAACCCAGTAACGGTCCACATGGAGATTATCGACAATCTGAGAAAGCATCCAAATATGCACGAGGCATCTATAAGAAAGTGAAATAGCAATATGTAGAATAGTAAAGCAACAGATAGAGTATCGACGTCCATTGTTCCAAATAAAAATTAAAGTACCCAAAATCCTTGAACAGAGAAAAACGCTAATCATGTGAGAAGTGTGATATGTCCAAAATATAAAAAGACCATGAGACGATATCAATAAACCAGCAACATAGACCAGCATAGCTAGTTTTGAACGCAGAGTGATAAACATTAATCATTTTTTTTTCACAAGAGAAAAAACGTTGTTTTGAATATATTATATGAATTAAAACAGTCCATGAAGTCATTACATTTTCACATCTGAAGATTGGAATCGAAATATCCATCCAGAAAAGTGGAAGTCCCACCCCAGATGGTGATAGAAAAATACCCCATGTCACATACAGGGACTTGATATAAAACCCAGTAACGGTCCACATGGAGATTATCGAAAAATCTAAGAAAGCATCCAAATATGCCCGAGGCATCTATAAGAAAGTGAAATAGAGTATGTAGAATAGTAAAACAATAGATAGAGTACCGACGTCCATTGTTCCAAATACAAATTAAAGTACCCAAAATCCTTGAACAGAGAAAAACGCTAATCATGTGAGGAGTGTGATATGTCCAAAATATAAAAAGACCATCAGACCATATCAATAAACCAGCAACATAGACCAGCATAGCTAGTTTTGAAGGCAGAGTGATAAACATTAATATTTTTTTTTCACAAGAGAAAAAAAGCTGTTTTGAATATATTATATGAAGTAAAACAGTCCATGAAGTCATTACATTTTCACATCTGAAGATTGGAACCCAAATATCCATCCAGAAAAGTGGAAGTCCCACCCCAGACAGTGATATAAAAATACCCCATGTCACATATAGGGACTTGATATAAAACCCAATAACGGTCCACATGGAGATTATCGACAAATCTGAGAAAGCATCCAAATATGCCCGAGGCATCTATAAGAAAGTGAAATAGCAGTATGTAGAATAGTAAAACAACAGATAGAGTACCGACGTCCATTGTTCCAAATACAAATTAAAGTACCCAAAATCCTTGAAAAGAGAAAAACGCTAATCATGTGAGGAGTGTGATATGTCCAAAATATAAAAAGACCATCAGACCATATCAATAAACCAGCAACATAGACCAGTATCGCTAGTTTTGAAGGCAGAGTGATAAACATTAATCATTTTTTTTTCACAAGAGAAAAAACGTTGTTTTGAATATATTATATGAAGTAAAACAGTCCATGAAAAACGTTGTTTTATAGACACATGAATCCTGTAAAAAGTCTCTAGCATCAATTCATCATCCAGCAAGCCACAAAGAAATTTCTCCAACAGCACTTTATTCCGAAAAATTCAATGTTACTGCAAAGTATATGAATCCACACTTACTACTCCAATTGATGGAGTATTTATACAAAAAATCATACAAAATATCTCATAAAAAATGGAGATATTATCTAGGATAACTAATAAGTATTTTACAACAATATAGAGACAGATGGTCTCGTAGATAGTCTTCTAAAATCCTTTTGACTTCCTTTCTAGCTTCCCTAGAGTTACAAATGAAGGGACCTAATTGGCTCTTGATCCTGAGTTGAGCCTTTTTCTTTGCATTGCAAAAATGAATTATATATGAATTATTCATCTGCCTGAAATATTCTAATGCAAAGAGTCTCATTGGGACATACTTGGGCAGTTTGAATGGGCATAATTCACATCCATATATCCTGATCTCTGTGTAGTTTTGATATAGGTACCAGTCACCTATCTTGTACTGCTTTGAGAGCTTAAGGATTTTCTTGATTTGATTGTTAATTCTAGGAGGAGAGACTCATGTCAACAAAGTAGTTGCAGGATGAACAAAAAGGTCGAAAAACTCATTATAGGAATAAGGAGAATCAGAGGAATTATGAGTAATGGCAGACCAAAAGATGACTGACCTAGGATTCCCTTTGGCATCAAGTTTCTTAACATAAAAAGGGAAATTTTCTGACTGAAAGTAAATCATGAGATGATATATGACAGAAGAATACTTAAATACTCTCTCATTCTCAAATCTCATGAACTAATCATGGATTTTTTCAGCAATATAAGATGAAAAATCGTACTTGATAGCAGGAGGCTGTCCAGGGGTAAAAATGGATAACAATACTAGGGTTAACTGATCAACATACTCACTAGTATTGAAGCCCATTATGGAAGATATCATGTTTAAAATAAGTCTACCCTCATCAGTAAAGAACGTATAACCATAAGGGGGAGGGTTTTTAGGCATATGCTCTGGTAACATGAAGGTTTGGCATATGCGGTTTAACTCTTCATGGGATAACTTAGTAGATTTCTCAAGTAATTCAGCCATGGATAGGGGAGTGAGAGCTTGACCAAGTTGGAATTGTAGCATTTCATTTATGGATTGAGCAGTTACTGGGAAAAGGACATTTTGACTTGGGGATAAAACTGCTCGTTGGTTGGGATCATAATTTGCGGAGCAATAATGGATTAACTCGGGAAAAATATGGACTGAGGGGAGAAAGTACATAGGAAGATTTGATTCCCAAAGTCCAAAGATGTCAGAACCATTCAAATAATTGTCTCTGCAGCGGAAAAATATTCGAAGAGGATTCTCACAGAGACGCAAGTCCTTAATTTAAAAATCCATATCGGCTAAAGGCAAATAATCCAAGTCCTTGTGAGGGGCATTGATGGGCACGACATTCAGAGCTACAGGAACTTCCATTTCTGGTTCTTGTGGATTCAGAAATGGAATTTTGGGGTTTTTGTGGAAAAGGGGCACAATTACCAGTTTTGGGAATATAATTGTAGTTCTGGGAACGAAAAAGACCAAACTGAACTTCTTTTCAGACCTTAGTGCAGAATTAAAACTAAAACCGGGATTTTTTACAGAGTTTAGCGGGGAATTGGAATAAATACCTGTTTACGGGAAATGAAACGTGTTTAAACAGGCGCTGGTTATGACAGAAGAACCCTGAAATACTCGGCTTCAATTCTCTTCAGCAAGGTAATGGTCAGCAAGCGTTAACAGTTGGTTTTTGAATTTTGTTGCATGGAAGACTAGCTAGCGCACGGAACAATGAAAATGACGCAGACGCAATTTGTTTTATTTACAAAGTCAAAAGGGTGGCGAGTTTTGATTGATGACGTCAACATGTACGATGGTTTCGTCACAGAGGGATAGGAGTGGATCTTTGTTTGGGCCGCTCGCGCAGTGGAAATCCGGACCCGAAAAAGATTAGGGCGAATTTGATAAGAAATTCGCGTCACAACTCTCCCTCCATACGCCAGCAGCCCAACTTCGGACCCGAAAAAGATTAGGGTGGAATTCATTTGGTTTTCGCGTCACAAAATTGGTCGACGTCAGTAGGCTATTTTGGAACGCGAATTTGGTTTGAATTATGGTTTATCGTTGTTTGAAGTCCGGCGGGCTCGACTTAAGAACAATTTTGTTTGATCCCATCTCATAAAATTTGTGTTGGTTTTCTTTGATAATACACATATTTATAATAAATCATAGGAATACCACACTAGTAAACATGTGGAAAAGTTATATAAATTATTGAGAACAATCGTTTTTATGTAAAAATATCTAAATGTGCTTTTGGGAAATAAGAATTCGAGTATTTGGTTCATATTGTTTTAAAGGAAGGAGTGAAGTTGGAGCCTCAAAAGATGCAAGCTATTACAAAATGACCTATTCCTAAGAAAATCAAGGTTCTTAGAAGATTTTTTAGACTTACATGATGTTATTGATCATTTGTTAAGAATTATGCATGCATTTCAAGTCCACTCACATATCTCTTGAAGAAAATATCATTTATATGGAATGATGAGGCTACTTTGGCATTCTCTCTTTCAATGGATGCCATGTCTTCTACACCAACATCGATTGCACCTAATTTTGGTAAAACATTCATAGTAGAGTGTGAGGCACTAGGACAAGGAATTTACGTAACATTAACACAATAAGGGATATCATTGGCTTTTAAAAGCAAGGAATTCAAAGAAAATATTTGGTGAAATCTACGTATGAAAAATAAATGGAAGCAATATTACATGCGATAAAAAATGGGGATAGTATATCACTGGGAGGTACTTTAAAGTCAAGATATACCATGATAGCATAAAGTATTTTTTGAAGCTATGGATTTCATTGGAAGATTAACAAAAATGAGGAGAAAAAATGCAAAGTTTTAATTTTGAGATAATCTGCAAAAAGGGTAAGGAAAATTTAGTACATGATGCTCTTTCTAAAATAGAAGAGGCCTCAAATTTATATCCAATTACATTTTCTATTCCTAGGTGGCTAGAAGAAGTTTGCCATAATGGAAAAATTACAATAGTACTAAACAAAAACTAAAATTTCTAAAGGATGGGATGAACTCTATGGAGCATTGGGAGTGAAAGAGAGATATGCTTTGGTGCAAATGTAGAATATTTTTATGCACGCAAGCATATTTGAATAAACAAATATTAAGGGAGTCCCATGTCTCTCTGATGGTAGGACGCAGGGTTCCTTTAAACATCTCAAAGGATCAAAAAATATATTTTTGGAAGGAATGAAGAAAGATATTCAAAATTTTGTAAGAGAAGGTCAGGTTTGCATAATAAATAAAAGAGAGATAGTAAAATCTCTAGGGTTACTTTAACCATTCCACATACATATTCAAAGACTAGAAGATATATCAATAGACTTTATTACAGGGTTACTGAAATATAAAGGTAAGTATTACATTTTTGTGGTCATTTATATAGACAAATTTTGTAGAGCTCAAAGTACATAAACAACAAGCCAAGTGGCAGAAGTGTCCGTGAAAGAAATTCATAGTCTTCGTGGTTTTCCTAAAGTAATAGTAACAAGAAAATTTTGGAAATAATTATTTAATATGAGTGGAGAAACACTACCTGCCATGAGTTCTACATATCAAACACAATCAAATGGTCAAACAAAAATAGTTAACAAATGTTTTTAAGGTTATCTACAATGTTACTCTTTAGAAAAGCAATCTTAATGGATGAAGTGGGTTCTTCAAGGAAGAATGGTAATATGATACTACCTATCACACATCTACTAAAATTTCCCCATTTAAGGCCCTTTATGGATATCCAACTCCCAGTATCTCATACTTTTTGCAAGATAAGTCCAAAGTATAGGAAACAGAGTCACATATGGAAAATACTAAAGAAACTTTGAAAATTATTATGGAAAACCTTCAAATGACATGAAACATGATAAAACAACAAGGGGAACAACATTGAAGTGAAAGATAATTTGAGGAGGTAATTGGGTATTTTTTAGATTATAGCATTATAAGCAATCTTCATTCAAGAAAAAGAAGAATAAAGAATTAGCTCAAAAATGCAATGTGGAAAAAGTCGAAGTCGGGATTAAATCGGCAAGGGTCCAAAAGTTGAAATACTCGATAAAGTCGGGAGTTTTTTGAAAAAGTCAGCAAAAAGTCGGCAAAACTAAAAAAATACAAAAATATTCATTTTTGGAAAAAATCCTGATTTTTTCAAAAAAAATTAAAAATTTATTAAAGAAACTACCTCACTCAAGATTTTTTCGAAAAATTCGGCAAAAAGTCGGGACTTCGAGGATAAAATCGCGACTTTTTCAGGGATGAAAAAGTCGGCCAATAAAGTCGGCTCCGGGAAAAATTCGGGATTTTTTCAAAAAGTCGGGACTTTTTGCCAACATTTTCCACACTGCAAAACTGTTATGGCCCTAAATAATTATTCATAGGATTGCACAAGTGGTATAGAAGTTATATTTTCCTTATTCTTGCATTCATAAGGTTTTTCATGTATCTTGCCTAAAAAATGTTTTGGGAAAAAATATGCCAATGTAAATAGAACTTCCAAAATTAGATGAAGAATGAAAGTTGATTCTTGAACCACAAAAAGTTATACATAAACATTTTGTATCTCTTTGACATATAACCATTATGAAGTACCTAATCAAGTGGAATAATATTCCTCTAGAAGAAGGTACATGGTAAAATGATCAATTCATGATGAAATACCCACGGCTAAAGGGTTCGTTTGAAGTTTTGACAAAGGTTTTGTTATATGTTTTATATAACGTGTGGCGGAATAGTTTTATTGTTTGTTAAGGTCCCACACAGTGATCAAATTTGAAGGGCAGGTCTGAATTTCAATTAGAAGGGCATATATCTATGTCGCCCTTCCATAATGAAAAGCTTTAAAAAAAAAACTTTTCAATTGACCACAATAAATTATTTTTACATTTCATTTTCAGAAAGACAAAACCATCAATCTTTATAGTAATAAAAGACTGTTACATATACAACAATGAAGAAGGCCCCATCTTTCATTGCTTAAATATCTCATTGAAAATGTCAACATAAGTCTTGAAGACACTATTATAAGAGTTTGGATACATACCACCGGGATATAGGAGATTCTTATGTGTCAGATTGTGTAATGCAATTTTGACTTTGTCTCACAAGGAGCAACAGCATGGAGGTCTGGATTTTTCTTATAGAACCTTTTTATTATTATTTGAAACATTGTTTATAGATATGAATACAACAATGAAATTATGAGCATGGTGGACAATTAGTCAAGCTCATGATGCCAAACCATGATGATGTAAGTTTGGAAATTAACATTTTTACATGTTAAAGACAAATATTCAAAATCACTGACAACTTAGTATGCCATAATTAATAATCATTCCCTATTCACTTTTGTTAATAGGTTTATGTCACATGATGATGCAGGGGCATTAGGCACTAGCCAGCAATGTAGGAGGTTTTGTCCAGATGTTGTGGCTAGGAGGGTTCGAAAACATTTGAGTTGTAACAGCTAGGTGTCAATACCTCAGCTTACTGTATTACTTAGACTAGTTAGAGTTGTAGGAGTCAAACAGTTTCAGTTAGTTGAATTATTATAATTAGACCTTTTGATTTCTAGAACGATCCTCTCAAAGGAACCGAAGAGCCATATGTTATGTATATAAATTATAATTCCTCGGATGAATAAAAGTAGAGAGGGAAGAGGAGAGTAGAGAGGGGATTTCTGCAATAAACCTCTGTGTGTGAACAATTGTTTCCAGTTAAATGATTTCCAAGCTTAGTTGCCATTGAATTATCTCGAACTGCTAATTGTGAAGAATTGTTTAACTTTGAGGTGATTGGGTATTGATAATTCCATTCTTCTGTCTTTGAATTCCCGTAAATTGTTGGATAACCCTGTGAAATCACCCCACCCGAAGGCGAGGTCTGTGTAGAGAACCGGGGTCGTGAACACCGTTCAAATATAAAAATCTCGCTTAATAAAGAGACAAGATTGTTGTGCTTTCAGAACCTGACCCGAGGATTGGACATGAGTTAACAAACAAAAGGATAGTGGAACCAGACTCGCACCCGTGTCAAGCCCTGTACCAAAACCACGAGCGGAATCACAAAAGAGGGTTGCCCATATCGCACTGCTTTTGCGGAGTAGGCGGTATTTCCTATTCGCGAGCGATTCCATAGGGAATGTGACGCGTGGCGAAGTGACCCCTGAAAAACCACTGTTTAACCCGCGCCATCGCACGTTAAAGCCTGACGTTGGAAGCCGAGATAAATTTCCAAGAGTAGTTGATTTGGAGAAGGGCCATCGGATGGTGGTCGCACGTTGAACTTGCCCGGAGGTTAACTAAGGTGTGTGGAGGATAGCCAGGTACAATATGAGTGTTTGATTGGTTATTGATATATATAGGTGGGGCCGAAGTATAATGAAATTGTTTAATTAAACGATTGGCAGATAATTAGCATAAGTCTGGAGTGTGATTGTTGTAAGGCTGGGTGGTGAAATATAGAGCCGAAAGTTCATTACAAGTTATTTATTTAAAAATAAACATGGAGTATAAATACAAAGTGTTGAAAGCTAAACATTGGTTATAAGGCTTGGAGATAATATAAATTCGGGAATATAAATTAAAGTCCAACCATTGTGGATAGTATTTATTTATCAAATTCTACGAATTTGATAAATAAACCCGAAGAAAGAAGAAGTCAATTAAGACTCAGGCTAGAGGAAAAGAACGGGGTAAACCAAGGGAAAATGCTGACATAGCGATTGTAGACACACCAGCTCTCCTTAGGGGTCCAATTTCAGTTTTGTTGCGTCACACAATGATCTCTCTTCTCTGGCATTTACTTGTATTGAAGATCACTATTCTAGGAATAAGGAGTTATTTTCTCCAAAAATAACCCTAGCCAAACATTGACAATGCATCAAGGATATCTTTCTATGCTTCATAAGTACATATGTTCTACTTCTAAATCATGTCTTAGAAGTGGTTATTTTGTTGGAAATTATTCACCAGTTGGTTTCATACCAAAGTCTTTTTCACATTTTCAGCATCCAATACATGAAAAAGATAATGGTTTAAAACAACATAAATATTTGAAATTTTGCAAGAATTGTCTGTCACACTTTGAATATGAATTTTGAAGTCAAGTGCATGATGCTGTATAGGATCAAGTGTCATTTTGAATACCAAATGTTTCACAAGAAACTTCTCAACATGCTACCTTGCATTAAGGATTAAATGACAATATTGCATCAACTATTTCCATAATAAAAGTGCACCTCGGCCATAAGACTAAACAACTACAAATGTTGTAGATCTAACAAGACCACACAATAAAATGTATTCCACAAGGCCAATACTGTATGAAAAATTAAAAGGAGTTTGCAACCAAAAATACCTTAGGCAACTAATTCAATTAGATACACCAAACCATCAGCAAAAAGGAAAACCAGCCTACTTGGCCCCAATATTTTCAACTGGGTCCTCTAATTCAACCAATAAAAAGGCCAAAACCATGGCATTGAGATACATTTCATTACACTGTCAATAACAATAAAATTTGACTCAGCCATAACCCTTTCCTTTTATTGTTGTGAAAATATTTATGCATTACTCTAATGTGGCTAGTCCATAGGCCAAGTAGACCACTCGGTAACAAATATGTTTCCTTTCACCTTTGAGTTTTCAAATTATGCCTACCAAATCTAAGACATTTAAGAGGGGGAACTAATACAACGTTAAAAAGAAAACCAGAGCACACATCTACAAATTACCTCCTTAGCTAATGTCACACCATCATTAACTATTTTCGGAGAACCATGCTTGCTCTCCAAGACAACATTTTTCCCTTCGCCCCAAGGGTGACTCCAACAAGATCAGCAAGTTTATTCACACCGCCTGCAAGACAAATTGACAATGCTTTCAGTAAGTGTGCAATTGAATGCCAGACCATATGCCAAAACAACCCTCCATGAAAAAATAAAATAACACATAAAATTGAATATAAGTGGACAAGGAAAGATCCACCGCAGTGAAGTTTCACGTGCAGGTGACCTTCCTTTAAACATAATTTTTTCTCTGACCTGCAATTTTTTTGTCACTGAGCCATCCTTGTTGAATTACAACTCATTTTCCATAGCTCTTGTATTAACTACCTTCTCTCTATCACGTAATCTCAGAGTCCCTCTTTTGCTTGAGCGATTAAAGGAAATGGGTGAAAAAACTGAAAGAGAAGACAATTGTATGCCATAATTATCAAACATTGCACCCAACTTCTTCCCCTTTCCATTGTTACCCAATCAGGTAGATGTGGCAATTGTTGTCATATTTCCCAAAGCAGAGGCCATCTTCTCTTATCCTGAATATAGAATTACAAGATCTTCATATTAGTATGAACCTTAAAAAACATGACTCCCATTGCTAAAAACCACTTTTAAGTTGTAATAGGCAAACTAAACAACTATCGCAACTTTTTGAAACTTATGGAGCATTAAGAGAGAAACAACCAAAGAGAAATACAACCACAATCCTCATTTTAATGAGACCGGACTATATATTTGCATTAAGATAATAGAAAGAAATCACGAATATATTAAGGCCAGCACAAAACAATCTTTAACCAGTGTCTCTCGCGGCCTTCAGGTTGCCATGCTAGAGGTTGCATATTTTTAATTTAAATTCTCGACCTCTCGTGCCCATCTATGAATGCATCCAATGGGATATCTACATCAAATGCTCCTTTATATCCCCAAAAACAAATTCCCTACTACAAGAGCACCAATATTGATGGATCACCCCACACCATCCCACCCACTAGAAATGGTGAAAAAGGAAACCCGAGAAAACTTATGAAATATCTCAAGATGACTATATGGGTGGTTCTTATGAATCAAACAACCATTCAGAACATGCTCATCAATCCAAACCATGAGTATTATGTGACAATATTCAAGCAGGCACTGAATCGGATTTCTGAAGCTATGTTAGAGAAACCCTAAACTCTCACTGAAAATAGGTGAAATGTGGCACCACTCAGGGATTGACATGTTCCAATTGGTACAAGTGGTAGACAATTGCATGCTCAAACAACGAGGTGATGCAGGAATGACATGAGGGAGAAAATATCAGAAAAGCCCCAAATCTGGAGAACTAAAGCTCATCACCAACCTGATATTGACAACTTTACATGATGTAACCTATGAAATCGTAAATGGAGAAATCATAGTAACAATAAAGTAACCTATGTAACAATAAATTCGGATTCATCCTGGGAGTGGTAATGGGAGAAATCATAGTGAACAACAGGAAACATGCATAGTTTCTTACAATCAAATAGATGAAAAAACACATACAAAAAACCTAGATAATAATCGTGAACAAGCTTAATATTGAATTATGAACTATAAAGGAACTTACAAAATGTGACATTACGAACCTGGTCAAGCGCACAAGCAAAAATATCCTGGACATGACCCTGGTTGACAAGTTGTATTGCTCATGATGCAAGAGGATTTGTACTTGCACTGCTAAGTCAATCAAAATCCATCATTATCTATACAATAAATACAAGTAATTGATGTAGTATTTTTTACTCTGAGATGCATTCTTATGATAATGTTAGAACATATGTTGAAAATGTCAAAACATACCTGAATAAGCTCCTATTCATTCAAGAACACTTTATTGGAGTCGCATGAACTTGGAACAAGCCTCCCACGATCTGAAAGAGTAGCAACTAAGTCAACAGTGACTTTTTTGTTGCTACGCTGGATCAAGGGATGTTTGCTCCAAGATTAAATCGCTCCAATAAATTATTCTCTACTAAACAGGGCCAACCACGTGAAGGTGGAAGCTCTTATGGCCCCTCCCCCCCCCCCTCACATCACTCTCAATTCTCTAATACCCAATCTATATTTCATTTTTTACTTTCATGAGCATAAAAAAAATATTCAATAACTAATAAAAAAACAATTCAACAAAAAGTACGCAAGGAAAAATTGCAATTAATGCTTGACATAAAAATAGTATGATAAATGAGTTTTTTATATAACACAAAAAACGTTCCAAGTATGGTAACGTTTGTCTTATAATAATACAATATTTTACATTATCAAGTTTTCTTTTTCTTCTTCCTATTTCTAAAGCTCCTAATTACATCATCAATATCATCATGCTCTGCTCCTGTTTCGTGCCTTTCGACCCGCACTACTGACCTAGTTGCGTAGTCACGATGTCTGGTCTCATCCAGTGACGGGGCATCGCCTACAAAAACAGATAATATTAAATTTTAATTGTCAGTTTTTAAGTATCATTGAACTAGTTCGGTAATATTAATAAAAAAAATTGCAATGAGATTATTTACCTGGTGCACCAGTTGTCGCCGCTGACCTAGTTGCATTGTCACGATGTCTGGTCTCATCCAGTGACGGGGCATCGCCTCAAAAAACAGATAATAATTAAATTTTAATTATCAGTTTTTAAATATCATTGAACTAGTTCGGTAATATTAATAAAAAAAATTGCAATGAGATTATTTACCTGGTGCACCAGTTGTCGCCGCTGACCTAGTTGCGTAGTCACGATGTCTGTTCTCATCCAGTGACGGGGCATCGCCTACAAAAACAGATAATATTAAATTTTAATTGTCAGTTTTTAAATATCATTGAACTAGTTCGGTAATATTAATAAAAAAAATTGCAATGAGATTATTTACCTGGTGCGCCAGTTGTCGCCGCTGACCTAGTTGCATTGTCACGATGTCTGGTCTCATCCAGTGACGGGGCATCGCCTCCAAAAACAGATAATATTAAATTTTAATTATCAGTTTTTAAATATCATTGAACTAGTTCGGTAATATTAATAATAAAAATTGCAATGAGATTATTTACCTGGTGCACCAGTTGTCGCCGTTGGGACTGTTGCCCTGTCTTCCTCTCTGGTGGTAAGATCCTCAAGGGAAACATTCTCTGTCATTTAAACAAAAAACGTTATAAGAACAACCATCAAGGTATAATTAGAAAAAATTATAAGTGGAAATTAATTACCGTCACGGCCCTCACTGATAGTAGCATTGTCGGCCTAGTCCCCACTACAATGATCAGGTTGCATGTGAGGATCATCTACATCTGGCTCTAAAACTGGGTTATTTGCCTCGTCGGTAGTGCTGCTCCCCTGCTTTAAACAAAGTTGTTAGACATTAAATTTATGGATGAAAACAAACATATTGAAAGGTTAATGTTTTACCTTATCAGGCATTCTGGATCTTGGGACCTGCCCCAAGCTTATGCGACATTCAACTACGGCTTGATAGCCGAAATGGAAAGTGATATTTTTATCTTCCTCTGTAGTTTATGTTCTGAAGTAACCACCCTACATTACATATGATTGTGTATTTTTAATCATATTTGATAGGATTACAAAAACGTTGGAAGGCGATACAATTAATTATAAGATTTTTAGCTACTTAATTACAATTCTTGCGGCCAATTTCAAGTAGTCACCCTGGCCTAGCTTGTGATGGCCCTTTTTTTCAATCCTAGCTTTGGTTGCCTTTGAGGTGTCAGGAAACCTAGCATCAAAATATTAAATCCAGATATGACGTAGCACACTTTTATTTTAGACATAGAGAAAATTAAAGCTATTGAATTAAAGTTGTAATTTACCTTGCGGGCCAGTTGGCATTTTTCCTTCTTTCTTTGCCCTTTTCTCTTTTCTGTCATGGATGAGTGCTCTCCACTCACTCTCTGGAACTATGAGAGGACGCTCATATCTAGGGTTAAATTGCAATTGCGTCCTATAGGTGTCCCTGGTATATTTCAAATATTTGTCGGCTACCCGAGCCATCGTTGTTCTGTCAAATGTGCCGACCCCAAAAAGGGCTTCTAGATAATCTAGAAGTTCTTTTTTTTAGGTTGGAACTCTGGGAATTCCACCCTATGCGTATGGTTGGGCCAAAAATTACCAACGCATGGCTCTCCAGATACCTGTAGAACTCATTATTTCCTACACACACACACACACACAAAAAAAAGATATTATCATTAATTTAAAAATAAAAATCATGATAAATATGTTTTAGATAAAGTACATGAAATAGTTAAAATATTAAAATTTACTTTGGAGTTGTACATGCTTTATAGGGACACCTTCATCGTTCACCAACAACGTGCCATTAATGGTCCCTGTGGAGCTGACACGTGTAGCTCCAGGAAACGAAATAATGTAGTTGGCCATATCAGCCTCATCATTGCCAACACGTTCAGCGGTTGGCTGGGTGTCTGCTTGGGCAGGGTGTGTTTCTTGGCTGGCACCTAAAGAAGTAGAAGGTGTACGAGAGGGTTGTTGGGCAATCTCTTGCCCTTGTGTCCCACTACCACCAACACTGGATTCAGAAAGTGCTAGAAAACGCTACATACAAAAGAACTTTTTGTTAGTTTAGTCAATGTAAAAATTAAAAATCAAACTATCACAATTCATCTCATGCAGGAAACAAAAAAAATATCCTTTTGAATTTTTATTATTACCTTATATCTTTCTAGTCGGCTCATAAGTTGTTTTATCCTCTCTTCTGTTTCAGGTGTTTGAGGCACGTCTATCAAAGTATTAAATTCCGACCTTGCATCTTGTGCATTTTTTCGCAACAAGAACACTGGAGATAGGGATGAAGAAAGCTCTTCCTCAAAGAGGGAATCATCAGGCGTACCATGGCTAGGTGTCTGCATATTTGAACAAAATTAATATTATTTCAATTATGTAAATGACTAAAATACCTGAAGATAGAGCAATACTGGCACTTTACATGTTCTTCTGCTGGCCTCTTTCCGCAATCATCCCGTCTCTGGGTTGTTCCTACACTGCTCTCATCAATCTGCCACATTGCAATAAAATTATAAATGTAAAAACTTGAAAACAATATCTAACTTGAAAACACAACATGAAAACTGAAATCATTTCTAATAAGACACCGGACGACAGAGTTAGAGTTTCAAATATGCCTTGCATTGAATTCAGTCCTGGAAACATGTCATTGCACATTAAGGCACCCAAACAAGAGACGAGTTGACAATGAAGACCTTATTGAATATATTGTTGGAGCAACTTCTAGTAAACTTGTTGTGAAGAACTTGAGGACATTTTTGGAGCAACATTGTTGAAGCTGATGGTATAGCATTGTTGGAGACGATCTTGAAGGGCCTTGAAGTGAAGCTTTTGGAGCAACTATTAAAAAATCCTTAGAGCATTTAATTAAGGCACTTTCTATCTTCCATCACCTTTTTCCTTTCAATATCCTTTAAACGATTTTGTTGATATTTAATGTTTGAAATCACGTTATAATTTTTTGATTATATGTGTTTGGGGACTAGAATAATTTCACACTAAACCATGCAAACTTAAAAGTAACTTAACAGATCCATAAAGTAATAATAATCATAATTCCTAATTTCCTATTGTACGATATGATGCAAATTATTCAAACATGAAGCAATGAAGACATGCAATGTCTAAATTTCAAGATTGATGAACTAGTAAAAGAAGTTAGAAACTACAACTTTGATTCAATACTCTATGTCCTAACTCCAGGAAGGAATCTAGTTTGTAGTACAGAACATGCATCGTGTATTATCAATTCTTAATTGACAACAACTAAAGGTCATCTACCTCATCAATTCCTTCCCATTTTGTGTTTTTATGTTATATTCCTTATAAAAGTGTCAAATTTCTCTCAAAGTAAGCAACCACCGAATAAAATAAAAAATAGTTGAGATATGATTGAGAAATGGTCATTTATTTCTTGAAAGGATCTTCATAATTTCTTTGGTTGTTTTTCATCTCAAGAAACAAGAAATGAATTAAGAAACTATCGTGATGTAATATAAGAAAAAACATGGTGCAATGGCCATTTTCAAAGCCAAATGATGTCCATTGAGGACATGGCCTTTATTTGGTTCCTGTTTCATAGGAGTTTCGGGTAGAAATGGAACTTTGTTGTACCATTTCCAGTAGTAAAAAGGGAAAACCTTCTTTTTCCATGGGAAATAATTTACCTTTCCTTTTTCAAGATAATCTAAATCACAAAAAATATGAACTATACCGCACACATTCTTGGATAATGTGAAAGTGGAAAAGGAATACCCTACACAAGTGATGCACACATGTACATTTGAACACTAATAGATTTTTGTAGTTGAAATGCAATGCTTGTTTTCGTTTAAATGTAGGATTTTTAAAGCAGGGAGAAATAATGGCTACCAAATTAATAAGCGTTTCTTTGGGAAAATTTTAAATCTTGTATTGGGTGATGAAGATAATAGAGGGTATTGAATCTTGATTCTTGACATCTAGATAGAACCCTACAACCTAACACAATCTAATGGAATTGACCAAAAAAACCCAAATAGAGTCAACCCTACTATAGGAGTAAGGGCCAGCAGTAAGAACTTACCATTTTGCAAGAGCTGAGGGTGAATGTTGTTCTGCAAGAGCTGAGGGCGAATGTTGTTTTGCAAGAGCTGAGGGCGAATGCAAGGTGAATGTTGTTCTGCAAGAGCTGAGGGCGAATGTAGGGCGAATGTTGTTCTGCAAGAGCTCAGGGTGAATGCTGAGGGCGAATGTTGTTCTACAAGAGCTCAGGGCGAATGCTATTCTGCAAGAGCTGAGGGCGAATGCTGAGGGCGAATGTTGTTCTGCAAGAGTGGAGGGAAAATGCGCACATGATATTAGACGTTAATGTAGCACACATGTACATTTGAACACTAATAGATTTTTGTAGTTGAAATGCAATGCTTGTTTTCATTTAAATGTAGGGTTTTTTAAGCAGGGAGAAATAATGGCTGCCAAATTAATAAGCGTTTCTTTGGGAAAAATTTAAATCTTTTATTGGGTGATGAAGATAATAGAGGGTATTTAATCTTGATTCTTGACATCTAGAGAGAACCCTACAGCCTAACACAATCCAATGGAATTGACCAAAAAACCCAAATAGAGTCAACCCTACTATAGGAGGAAGGGCCTGCAGTAAGAACTTACCATTTTGCAAGAGCTGAGGGCGAATGTTGTTTTGCAAGAGTTGAGGGTGAATGCTGAGGGAAACTGTTGTTTTGCAAGAGCTGAGGGCGAATGTTGTTCTGCAAGAGCGGAGGGCGAATGCGCGCGTGATATCAGACGTTAATGTAGCTATTGCGACAGATACGAAACAATAAAATAATTTTCATGTAGCGCGCATATAAGTGTCGTTATACCGACGGCGGAAAAGGCATCGCTATTGCGACAAAGGCCTCCAAACGTCGCAATTACGACACTTAGACATTGTGTCGCACTTGCGACGTTTAGAGGCAGTTGTCGCAATAGCAACTCGTTGGGCCATCCAAAAGTTGCAATTGTGACACTTTTCTAAGTGTCGGTATTGCGACACTTTTCTATAAACGTCGGTATAGCAACGGTTTCAGGCGGGATGAAAAAAATTTGGGGAAATTTCCGACATTTCGTCAAAAGCGTCGGAACCAAGTGTCGGAATTTCTGCCAAATGTAGTAGTGTTTCCTGCAGCTGATTCTTATACAAGACCTTTTCATTGAATATTACGTCTCTACTCCTGATGATTTTGTGATTTTCATAATCATATAAGAAATAACCAAAATCATTAGCACCATATCCAATAAAGGTACATTTCTTTGATTTTTCCTCAAGCTTTGTTCTGTTTTCTTTATTAATATGGACAAAGACCTCACAACCAAAAGGCTTTAAAAAAGAGTAGTTTACCTTTTTACCTGTCCATGCTTCCTCTGGAATACCACCATCCAAGGAACTTGAAGGCCCTCTGTTTATTAGATAAACAACAGTATCTACAGCATCTGCCCAAAATTGTAAAGGAAATCCCGCATGCAATCTCATGCACCTTCCACGCTCCATGATTGTTCTGTTCATCCTTTCTGACACACCATTTTCTTGTAGTGTTCTTGGAACTGTCTTCTCTCTACAAATTCCATGCTTTGAACAGTACCTATCAAACTCTTTGCTGCAATATTCACCTCCATTGTCCGATCTGAGACACTTCAACTTCTTTCCTGTCTCAATCTCAACCAAAGCTTTCCATTTCTTGAAAGTATCAAATACATCAGATTTATTCTGAATACAATAAATCCATGTTTTTATAGTTGCATCATCAATAAAAGTAACATAATAACGAGAGCCACCGAGAGATGATACCTGAGCAGGTTCCCATACATCTGTATGCACAAGCTCCAATTTTTCGCTCTTCTTTTCTTTCCCAACTCTGAGAAATCCAAATCAACATTCTTCAATCCTGGCAACAAATTTCTTGAGTGAAGAATCTTCATTCCCTTCTCACTCATGTGTCCAAGCCTATGATGCCATAATGTTGCATCTGCTCCTTTGGAAGTTAAAGCATTAACAGAGTTAGAAATACCATTGCATAAATACAATGTACCAACCTTTTCACCTTTTTCTATTACCAGGGCTCCTTTGCTGACCTTCCAAGTTTTATTTGTGAAAGTTGTCACACAACCTTCACTGCCTAACTGCCCTGTTGAAATCAGATTTTTCTTCAGATCTGGAACATTCCTTACCTCCTTTAGTAGCCATTGGTTTCCATTCTGTTTTTTTACAAGAACATTACCCATTCCAACAATTTTACAGGGTTTATCATCACCCAAACGAACTTGTCCAAAATCTCCTTGAACATAGTCATGAAAATATTTCTTATCAGGTGTGGCATGGAATGAAGCCCCTGAATCTACAACCCAAGAATCAGTAACATTTTCGAAAGAAAGAATCAAAGAATCTTGTAACACATCACCTGTCACATTTTCTTCATGATTTTTTTCTTGTTGTGTGTCTCCTTCTTTTCCCTTCCGAGATCTACAGTCTTTCTTTAGGTGTCCTTTCTTTCCGCAATTCCAGCACACTATCCCCGATCTGGACTTGGATCTGCCTTTCCTTGATTTACTGCGATATCCTGAGCTCTTTCCTCTTTCCATTCTTCTTCCCTTAGACTCTGCACTCAAAGCATTACCCGATGTCTCACCAGAGCTTTTCCGTCGCATTTCCTCGCTAAGGATAGCACCAACAACATCATCAAACTTTAAAGTACTAGATCCAGAGACAGAGTTACTAATGGCTATTACTAAACCATTCCAACTCTCTGGCAATGAGCACAAGAATAACAGAGCTCTAACTTCATCATCAAAGTTTACCCCTACAGAACTTAGCTGACTGGTAACCGTATTAAATTCATTTAAATGGTCTGCAACAGATCCACCTTCCGACATCTTCATATTAAATAGTCGTTTCATAAGAAATACCTTGTTTGAGGCCGAGGGTTTTTCATAGAGTTTCGCCAACGTCTGCATCAAACCCTCTGTTGTTGTTTCCTTAAACTCAACATTGAAGGCGACCACATATTTTCGACACAACCGTACCGTTCTGCCAGTTTTGTCGAGAATTTTCCATTCTCCGTATCTCGGGCTGCGGTCGTCAGCCTTCTTTGTTTTTCCCGCTCAATGGTAGGTACATCTTCGATGCCGCATAATCTTCAATCTCGCATGTTCCACAAATGTGGAAATTTTGGCCGTTAAATTTCTTGACCCTAAACTTACCATCTTCTGCCATTGCTCCCACTCGAACCAGGAACCCTTCTTTCCTGCGAGTTTATCAGCCAAATATACCTTCGGCTCTGATACCAGTTGTTAGAAAATTATATATTATGGAGCAATGCAACACATAAAATATGCGAAAATACAAGCACACAAAACACATAAAACCAGAGAGACACAGATATACGTGGTTCACCCAGTTTGGGCTACGTCCACCCTGAATAGCCAGTCCTTCCTTTCTATTATCCAGCAAAAATGAAGAGACAAAACCTACAGCAGATCCGCTGTAATATCCTCTGTTCTCTCTCACAGTCTCCCTCTCTGTTTCTCGCTCCGAGAATACACACATAATACACAGCCGCAATACAATACCCTCATATATACAAGGGGGTTGCCTTCTAGGGCAAAAGGCCCTAATCTAAACATAACTTCTACCTTCAGATCATTTGCCTAATGAACGGCCCAGATTGACTAGAAATTACTATACTTTTACAAGGCAATTTTAGATATGTTTTTAGCTTCAGGGGTGCTGCCCCCGAAAACCCCCGCCAGGGGGGGGCTCCGAAAAGCGCTGTTGCCCCCCCTAGACCCCCCACGACAGTGATTAATTACGGGCGGCATTGCTGCCCCTTTGAAGGTATAGGGGTCCAATGATGTGATACAAAGTAAACAAGATAATCAGGCTCCACACCCAATAGAATCATAAAACCGTGACAAATCCTATATACATGACTTTTAAAATGAACCTTCCACAAGAGCTTATGGTAAATATGTATAGGAATAGGGTCTTTGGGGGTCCATTTCCAACCTAAAATGGGGAACTCTGAATTGAAACATAGGGCATCTAAAATGTAGGCACAGAAGTAAAACGGGGTCGTATTTCCTGTATCTTTGTCCTTTCTATAGTCTAGGATTCTATTGGCTATTTTATCTAAAAGGATAACTGAGCAGTCCATTATTTTAGAATTTATAGCAGAATGGGTTAAGGGTACCATTTGAATTGAAAATCTTGCAGAATTATCGTTTCCGAAAAGCCTACACATCATCGCAGTAGCATAACAATATGGGGGCAAAAGAGACTCTACTGAGTACATACCTGATGATTCAGCTTTATGTTTCTCTGGAGCTCTTCTCCATTCTCTGATTGGTTCTGACTGAGTCTCATTTCTTGCAGCAAAATCCTTAATGAAGGCTTTATTGTAGAATTTTTGAGGGTCCGAAAGATGGTACATTGCCTTTATGTCCTCTGCTCTGAAAGACCCAAATATTTTTCCCGCAGCTAAAAAAAATGTCCTGTTTTGAATAGTGACATTATCTATCACCCACTGAATTACATCATAGTAATGGAAAATGTTTATCGAAGCTGCAATTCTATGAAGGAATGAATTTGCAAGCGCTTTAAGAGGAGTCTGAGAATCAAAATCTGAGTCATCTTCATCAGGAACTGTCGCCTTCACTTTAGTAACTTTAGGGTTTTCTTTTTCAATCAAATTATATACATCTTCCCAAGACATTTCTCCAAGACCCTGGCACTAAGTATCTATTACCAGCTTGAGTTTGGTTGGTTTTTCTTTTGGTATTATGGGAATATTAGTGATATTCGCAGCAGCAGTAGCCTTAGTTTTCTTGGATCTTTTAGACATTTTATCGTCTGGTAAGATTTCACTTGCTCGGCGAATGAGAGGATTAGGAATTTCTTGTTCTGCAAATGAGAAGAGCTTTTAGACGCGGTAAAATGAAGTAAGGAGAACAGCTGTTATGAAAAGATCTATTTGTTAATTTCCATTTATTAACTTTGTTTTAAACTTAAATTCCCTCTATAAGAGTCACACTCACGCATTCAAAATAGAATCAATCACAATCATTCGTTTGATTTTTTATTTAATAATGACGTACAATCGGAGATCGGCGATTTTGAAATGAGAGTATAAAAATTCCCTTTTGAATTTTGCGATTCCGATGAATAAATAACATATGCGCAGTAAAAATAAAAATAAAGACTAAATATTGATCGCATCGGGGTTTTTCAAAAGGGAGAACAAATAACATTTCATGATGTCTTTCGATTTGCGATTGCGATTATGGTATATCACATCGGCTCTTTCCAAAGGAAATAAGTTTCAAATGATATTCATAGATTTGCGATTGCAATTATGGTGGGGTCCATCGCATCAGGATTTTGTAACATGAGTGAATATGATGTTTGTTCCTCCGAAATGTGATTGCGATAAATCGCATCGCATTGGAGTTTTGAAATTGACCAAATGAAAAGTTTGCTTTTTTTGTTTTGCGATTTGCGATTTTCGATGGGGTCCATCGCATCAAATTTTATAAAACAAGTCCATGTAACATTGTTTCTCCGAAATGCGATTTGTGATTCATTGCATCGCATCGGAGTTTTTCAAAACTAATGTAAAACTTTAAGATACCTTAAGATTTGCAATTGCGATTACTTTATCACATCAAACTTTGTTTAATATGAATACTTTTATGTATTATGTTGATGCAATAAAATAATTTATATTTCATCGGATCGGCGATTCTCAATGTTGCATTTGTCTATATGCACTTGTGTTTTGTGATATGCGATATATGCTTTTCTAATCAATGAACTTTTTATTGTTTTATTCAAAATGATCGGATTTCCTCTAAGTCTTTTATTCCTATTTTAAAAAGAAAGGGGACCTATTTCTAAATGAAATTTATTCTAAAATTTTGAAATGGGGAGGGTTGTTGTACCGTACAACAGGTTGTAGCCTTAAAAAAACTCAGTCTCCTACATCAAAACTTCTCTCGCTGCGATGTTAATATGCCTGTTGTTTCATTCGATTTTGTGCCAAATTCAGGTTATCCTTTAAGAGTTGGAGAAATTCTTGTTGATGCTCGATGTGATCTTCCACTACTTGAACCTTCGAATTTTCTCTTAAAGATGATGTGATGGACAGTGGATGATATCAATAAAGTGCCATAAATGGGGTTATTTTTGCTAAAGTATGGAAGGAAGTGTTATAGCACCATTCAGCAAGAGGTAACCACTTGGCCCATTGTGTTTGTTTATCAGATACAAAAAAACGAAGATATATTTCCAAATATTTATTTACTATCTCAGTTTGACCACTGGATTAAGGATGATAAGATGAGCTATGAGCTAATTGAGTACCCAAAAAAAGAAAATAACTCCGTCCAAAAATTTCCAGTAAAAATGGGATCTCTATCGCTCACAATAACCCTTGGGTTTCCTTGTAGCTTTTGAATTGTGTCCATAAATGTAGTAGCAATTGTACTTGCTTTAAATGGATGAGATAATGTACAAAAGTCTGCATACTTGGTAAGTCTATCAAGTACCACCATGATGACACCCTTTCCTTCTGACATAGGTAAACCTTTGATAAAATCCATTGAAATCTCCTCCGAATGTTGACTTGGAATGGATAAAGGTTGTAGAAGACCCTGGGTCTTAATTTTCTCAACTTTATTCTACTGGCAAGCCAAAAATTCCACCACAAAATTTTGAATATCAGATTTAAGGCCATCCCAAAAAAATTCTTTCTTCACCCTGTGGTAAGTTTTTAAAAATCCTAAGTGTCCTCCTAAAGGAGAAGTGTGCAATTCCAAAAGAATCTTTTGTTTTAGTTGGGAATTCTTACAAAGATATAAGTGATCTTTGTACCATAAGGAATCATTTTTCCAACTAAACGTATCAGATGTACTAGGATCTTGCTGCAACTTTTGAATGAGTGTCCACACTTCTTCATCCTTCTTCCATTCATCCCTTGCTTTGGTTATCCAATATGGTTGGATAATAGAAATGGCACAAGCAATGCTTCCACCTCTTCAATCTTTCTTGAGAGTGCATCTACAACAACATTTAGCTTTATTTCAAAGTCATACTCAACATCTTTGTGACCCATTTTTGCTGCTCTTCTGAAGATATTCTTTGTTCCAAAAAGTGTTTAAGACTATCATGATCAATTTTTACCTTCAAGTTTCTTCCCATTAGGTAAGTTCACCATTTATTTAGTGCATCCAGTATTGCTAACATTTCCTTCTCATAAATAGCTTTCTGTAAATACTTTCCTTTGATTGGACGACTTTAAAAAGCAATGGGTCTTCCTTCTTGCATTAAAACAGCACCAATTCCATTTCCTGAGGCATAAAATTCCACAATAAAGGTTTTTGTGAAGTCTGGCGTAGCTAAGACTGGTGCTAAGCACCTTGCCTCTTTAAGATGTTCAAAGGCCTTAGTTGCTTCAGGATTCCATGAAAATGCATCTTTCTTCAATAATGTTGTTAGAGGTGTTTCTATTCTCCCATAATTCTTAACAAACTTGTGATAATACCCTGTTAACCCTAGAAATCCTCGCAACTGCTTTATGGTTGTGGGGACTTTCCATTCCTTAAGGGCTTTAATTTTGTTAGGGTCTACCTTAACACCCTCGTGAGATACAATATGACCTATATATTCCACCTCTTGTACTCCAAAGAAACATTTGGATGTTTTTGCATATAATTGTTTCTCCTGCAATAGTTTGAGCACCCTCTCAACATGTTGAACATGATCCTTCCAAGACCTGCTATAGATTAGTATATCATCAAAAAATACCAGCACAAATTTTCTAAGGAAGGGTTTGAAAATGGAATTCATCAACCCTTGAAATGTAGAAGGTGCATTGGTAAGGCCAAAAGGCATGACAAAAAATTCATAATGACCCTCATGAGTTCGAAATGTTGTTTTCGGAATATTTTTAGTCTTCATTCTAATTTGATGATAGCCTGAATGAAGATCCAACTTGGTAAAATAAATTGCTACATATAATTCATCCAATAATTCATCAATCATAGGAATGGGGAATTTATCTTTCATGGTGAGCTTATTGAGCTGCCTATAATCCAGACACATGCACCATGATCCATCCTTCTTGTCTACCAATACTACAGGAGCAGAGAAAGAACTTTGACTAGGTTGAATTATACCAGCCTCTAACATTTCTGCCATCATACATTCAATTTCACTCTTTTGGACATAAGGATATCTATAAGGCCTGATTTTTTGAGGAACACTTCTTGGAATCAAATGAATAGCATGATAATGATCACAAGGTGGGAGTCCTTTTGGAGTTTCAAACACCTTGGAATGATTGTCCAAGACTTTTTGGAGATCTGTAGAAATAGATGATTTTGATGTTGGAACTTCTAGTGAGCATAATTGTGCAATTACGCCTCATTGTTCTTTCTTTAGAATCTTTGTTATGACATTAGAGATTATTATCTTTCCTGGCTTCCCTACAATACCTCGTAATTTCACTTCCTTTCCTTTTGAAAAAAAATTCAAGAAAATTTCTTGAAAATTAAAAGCTATTGTCCCCAAAGATTGTAACCATTGTACTCCTAGTACAACATCAACACCTCCCATAGGAATGGAAAGCATTGGACTATTCAATACATATTCCCCCATCGTCAGCTTGATATTATGGCATTTTCCAGAGCAATTTATAATTCTTCCATTTGCAACCATCACTTGACATTCTGGTGTTGGGTATAGGAAACAATTCAATTCCTCAGCTACCTTACAATGAATAAAATTATGGCACTACCTAAATCAATCAACATTATTACCTTTTTCTTCTTGATATGTCCTTCTATCTTGAGAGTTTGAGGAGTGGTAATTCTTGCCAATGCATTACACGATATGGTCGGACTCGTTTCTTCCTCTTCTAGGGTTGGTTCCTGGAGTATATCCTCTTCTTTTGAAGATTCTTGTTCATTTTCTTCTTCCTCTTCACAATCTATGTAAAATAATTTCTTCTCGGCACACTTATGACCTTTAGTGTATTTTCTATCACAACTGTAGCAAACCCCTTTTTCTCTTTTTTCTTCCAATTGTTGTGGTGTCAACCTTGTAGGTTGTGGAAATCTAGGAGTAGCAACACTTACCTCTTTATAGAAGTGAGTGGTAGGCTTCCTTGTCGCCATAATTTTACATTCAATTTTTCTTGCCAACCTGAATGCCTTCTCCAATGAATCAGGTTCCAAAACGTGAACTTCATGTTGGATGTTATCCTTTAAAGTACATATGAAGAGATCAATCATGTGTTCCTCTGGAATATCAGTTACCCTTATATTCAATTTTTGGAAGTCCTCAATGTGCTCCCCCACTAAACCCTTTTGTTTGAGATTTATCAATTGGCTAAAGAAGGTGTTGCTCTTCGTATCCTCATAATGTGCTATCATTTCCTCTGTAAAAATTGACCAAGTGACAATTTTTTTACGAGAGCAAAGCCATCGATACCATACAAATGTATTTTGTTCTAAATGTAAAGTTGCAATGTGTACCTTTTGTGTGTTTTTCACATTATTGAGATCAAAATATTGCTCCTGTTAGCCACCTATAATATTTTGTTATACCAAAAGGTGGCTAAATCTTTTTGGAGCCTCCAAGGAACAAATTTTATCACTAAAAAATTGTTGGCTCTTGAAGACTCCTTGTAGGCCTCATGCCTCTGTCCAAAATCCTAATTACTGTTCCTATTAATTTTGCTGATTTCATGTAAGAAACTGCTGAAGAAACCATCATTTTTTCCCCTTTATCCCACTCATAACTAACCTTCATTTACTCCCCCTTTTCTCCATGTTATTCCTCTAATTTTCATAAGTTTCTCCTTCCATTCATGAAAATCCTCCTGACATGGTTTAAAACTTCTTTTTGAGCTGTGACGAAACCCCCAAATCCATTTTTAAAACTTGAAATTTTTCATAAAAAACAAGTTTTATTGCTATGGACCTAAGCCCCTTGGGCTAAGTCCTAAACCACTTCCCCCCACATGCCCATGCGTCAAAACCAAACGCCAAAGCTTTTCGGCGCTAATCACATCGCAAATATCCAAGGGTGCATGTCTTTGAACCATTACAAAACTCCGATTGCGATTAGCCTTTGCATATAAAACCCTCGATCATATTATTTTCATATGATTTTGAGCCCGCCCTTGGCGCTTAAACCTTATGAATATTTCATTCCCAAATCCATTTTTCCTTTGAAAAAACCCAAAACCCGCTTATCCAAAGTTTCAACGTAAAAACGTCACATGTTGAAATAATCTAATGGGTTGATCAAAAATACCGATCGCACAATCGCGATCGGAAGATTTATAATGGGTTGATCGGAAAGACCAGGCCCGCAGTTCCGATTGCGATTGGCCTTTATTAAATAAAGCCCCGGGCCCATTGTTTTCCATATATCCGACAGCCCCGCAAACGGGCGCCAGCCATTTCATATTATATGTATATCCCGATCCATCAAAAAACCTTTGTTTTTGTTAAAAACTTTGGGTTTCATATGTTATAAAGTTATTTCCGCCGGTTCACTCCAAAACTAATCCCCGCTGTTGATCTAACGCTGATCAAACGGCCATCACTCCGTCGCATCGGTAATTTCAATCGCATGCGTTTTGTTTCACCCCCGATTGCCGATCCTCGATTCAATCCCAACCGTTGATCTAATCCTTTGATCCAACGGCCTGCGCTCAATCGCATCGCAAGTTTTAATCGCATGCGTTTTATCTTACCTCTGATTGCCGATCTCCGATTGGTTGTTCACCATTGATCTCCTCTCCGCCTTCCAAGATCCAACGGTCCTCTTTCCCTCCGATCACAAGTCTTACTGTCGTTTCCAAACCCACCGATTCATTTCCTGTCGTTGATCTGATCCTCAGATCAATGGTCATCGCTCAATCGCAGCGCAAATTCAATCGCATGTGTTTTTTTTGCCCCCCACCCCCTGATTGCAATCCCCTGATTGAGATCCTCCGATTCAATCCGGACCGTCCACGTGTCCAGATCGGACGGTCCAAAACTGCTCCTCCTTATTCTTCTCCCGCTATCCTTTTTGCCTTTCTATGCAGATCTCCACCGTTGGTTGCCTTCATCCGACGGCTACGCTCCTCTCCCGCCTTCTGAAGCAGTCTAACCCATTTCGCAGGATTTCTTAATTTTTTTGTGTTTTATGCAGGTGTTTTAAATGGTTTTCCGTTGTATTACGAAGAAATTCCAAGGACTAGGAATGACAATTCTCATGCCTTCGTTTCATTAAAGAGAAGCCATCCGCGGGGCTCCATTCCATGTTTCGTCAGTGCTCTGTGAGCATTGATGCCGTAAAGCCCAGCGCGGCCCTGCACATCGACAAGACGTTGTTTTATTCGAAAGAACAATTAAAGAGTATCAGTTTTGAAAATAAAGCACAGAAGATTGAAGATAGAAGACAGATTTGCGGGATTACGGCTAAGATTGAATATCAAAAGCCTAATCCCTCGAATTAAGACAGAATTAATAGGAAATCAAAAAGATCTATCAGGCAGAAAGGCCTCTACCGCCTTATTCAAGGCAAATTGATTCCTCAGCTACCACAAAGCCACCTGTTGCCTCAAACCTTTCAAACAAAGGCCGAAGTTATTGAAGAAGATCAGATTTTGCCCTAGCGCAGCCAGGGAGTTACTTCTGCAAGGAATTTAATGCAGAAATATTTGCAAGGTTACTCCAGAAAGTGCACTGAGCCTCAAAGTCAAAATAAAGCTCCCACCGAGCTTTGATATTTATTGTGGAACAGTTAATACAGCGATCCACCTGTAAATTTCTCCCTCGAGCCTCTCAAAGGGCCGAGAAGTTTTCACTCTGTATTAATTGTCCTTGAGATATTTTGTTAAAACTCACCTCCTCATCTTCCTATAAATACTTCTGTAGAAGATGAGGAATCGTTGGTTGTTGGTTGTTGTTTGATCACAAGTTGTAACATTGAAACTCTCTGAAATAAATATACGAGTCTGTTGAATTTGAAAACAAATTGAAGCCTTGGATGTCTTGATGATGTTGTTGCATGCCCGTTCCTGAGAAGTCTCTATCATTGGATTCATGAGCTTGGTTGTTGGTGAAGTATTCTAACTGTTTAATGTTTTCTCCTATTTTCAATATGTTTCATAATCTCTTACTACAGTAGGTTGAAATTTTTAGGCTAAGAAATGACTCCTGGAAGCACCTTAGACCTGTTCATCCTTCACTGTTTTATGTTTTCTTCTGCTGAAGTATTTTAGAGGCTTTAAACTCTCTCTTTAGTCTTCATGCTTGTTTATTTCCTTAATAGCTCAAATAGTTGGTTTCAGCATGATTTATGGTTCTCCCTGCTTGTCTGCTATCACTTGAAAGCTGTTATTGAAGTCTCCCTTTGAAGTACCATTGTCTTAAGTTAATCAAAGAGGTCGGTTTTGATCTTGCCCTTTGCCCCTGCTTGAACAGTTGTTTTGAAGGTCTTTATAGTTGCAAGCATAGATGTTATTTAGGTGTTCCCTCTTCTATGAATGCAGCTATTAGTGAATCTTTTATGTTTTCTAAGTCCTTTAAAATAAAATCTTTGAGGAAATAGGGAGTTCCCCGAATCTTAGATTTCATTTTAAAAGTTGTCTTGAAGTCATTATTTGCTTAAAGAATGTTTGTGGAATTTATGGTTAGCCCTGTCTATCAAATATATCTTTATTGTTAAGTTATGTTTTCAAGTTCCCTTTGTTGAGAATTAAGCTTCTATTTCCAAAACATTAATGTCCATCTCATTCCAAAACAAAGGATCCTGTGGCCAAGTTAGATTTGCCCTTTGATATCCCATATCCCTTGAAGAGTTTTTCATGACCTTATTTTGACTCCATTGCCCAATGAACCAGATATTTCCTCTTTCTGTCTATCTTTCCTAGACCTTTCATATTCTGTTGTATCAACTCAACCCAACCAAACAAACATCTGCACTCAAATCACTAGTCTAAAATCCATAACCAAAGCAAACAAGATAAACCTTTGCAAACAAATATTTGAGATATCCCTCTCTGAGAACAGGAGGACTAGATCCTGGAACTCTAAAGATTGGTTATGATGTTGCCTTGTCTTTTGATTTGCCAAACTATCAAAACACGAGACACCAACAGCTCCATCTGTAGTATCCATGTTACAGGATCCTTTCCATCAAACTTCCTCATATCCATTTTTGGAATATGGTGGTTCTTTCCTCCAACACTAGAGTTTATGAAATCATGGTTAGCATTTATTTTGTTCTCATCATGAGTTTCCTCTACTATCTTTTCACCATTAGGAAACATTTCTTGTATCAACTTTGTCAAACCTTCCATGTATGCTTTTAGATCATTCTTCATGTTTTCCATCTTAGCTTCCATGCCATCCATCTTAGATTCCATGCTAGCTTCCATGCCATGCATCTTAGCTTCCATGCCATTCTTAAAACCATCCATATTAGATTCCATGCCTTTCTTCAAACCATCCATCTTAGTTTCCACGCCCTTCTTCAAAGCTTCCATGTTATTTTTTGTTTCTCTTTGCGAGAGCAAAATTTGTTGCACTAGCTCTTGTAATTTGGATATGTCATGTTGCCATTCTTCGTCTTCATGAGTCATTGTAGAGACTTATAAAGGCTTAATGGGTGTTGAACCATTTTTAGGGGCCATTTTAGAATCCAATAGTGATATATATTCTACAATATTCCCTTGGAATCAATTCAACTTGATTCTTCAAACAAGACTTATACAATTCGGAAAAAAAAATAATAATAATAATAATAAAATAAAAAAAATAAAAATACACACCTTTTACTTGCTTTTGAGGAGCTAGATATTGAAATTGAATTATCTCTATGATTATGGATCCTAAATATCTGAAATTTGGACCTATAGTAGCCCTATGAAGCTTATTTCAAATGCCACAGGTCTGACTTGATTTGGATTCTTCAAGACAAAGTTATGTCCAATCTTCCACAATGACCCAATTATGGACTGGTTCAGTAGAGCGAACTGGTACGACTTTCCATGTGTCACTGTTTCCTCCTTTGGCTTTGAAATTTATAGACAGGAAACTACAGTCCGTGTACTTGCAGCCACGTTTTATGGCATTCCAATCTGATGCTCAGAGAGAGAGTTATGAAGATTTTCCCACGATCACCTCTTTGAGATGAAATTCGGAAGCCTGAAAAATCCCTAACTTCCACAGACCATTTCTCCTAAAATATTGCGAACCAAGCTCTGAAATTTTACGACAATTTTCCTCAAGAGTTTGGCTTCGCGCTCTAAATATTTTAGCTTCTGAAACTTTGTAGCAAAAAAATTATAGCGAAAATTCCATGATGACATGTTTAGGTTAAATTCAGGAGTATGCAAAAATCCCTAACTTCCACGAATCATTTCTCCGAAAATATTGTGAACCAAGCTCTGAAATTTTGCGACGATGTTCCTCAGGATTTTGGATTCGCTCTCTAAAAATTTCAGCTTCTGAACCTTTGTAGAAAAAAATTTATAGCGAAAATGTCACGATGACCTGTTTGGAGCAGCGAAACCCTAGAATCCAAAGCTCTGATCCCAAATGTTGTGAAACCAGCTCCAAAAATAGAAGAAAAGAGAGATCAACACCTTATAAAATAGCCACTTCGAGGGATCAACCTCCAGTACATTACATAAATGAATTATACTTGAATGGTACAAATTACAAACCCTCCTTTCTATATATAAGAGTCCATGGGGCCACAAAGTAATCCTAGTGGGGACACAATGTAATCCTAGCCGACCTAACAATAATAATTTAAGGGCACAATAATAACAATATGGGGGTTACAGGGCTACAATAATAACAATAAGGGGATTACACTAACAACAATAAGGGACTATACTAGTAATATAGGGACCTAACAGCTGCTCTATGCACACCTCTTCCTTAATGATCCCATTGAGAAACACAGTCTTCAAATCCATCTGATGAATGCACCAGCCCGTCTACGCTAAGAGAGCAAGGATGGTCCTTATGGAAGAATACCTTGCGACGTGTGCAAAGGTTTCTTCATAATCTATCCCCTCGATCTGTGATAAGCCTCGGGCCACAAATCTGGCCTTGTATTTCTTAACGCTCCCATCAAAAACTTGCTTTACCTTGTAGATCCATCTCGAACCTACCAGTGATTTATCAACCTGCCTTGGAACAATTTCCCAAGCACTATTTTTTACAATGGAGTCATACTCCTCCATCGATGCATCTACCCATGTGGGCTCCTGCACTACTTCCTGGAAGGAAGATGCCTCGGTCACAATACATTTGTTCATGAGAGCCATGTATCCAGTAAATTGATCAGGATATTGTCTTTGTCTGTGATGTGAAGTAGGGGATCCTACATTTTGCGCAACATCAAGTCTCAACCTATCAGCTTCTGTGGTACACCTTCTGTCAATTATGATGGTTGGATCTGCTTGAGTGGACTCCTCCACTCCATGAACCTCCTCCTGTGGTTGATCCACATCTAGAGACTCATCTTTGGGAACCAACAATTCCTCATCTGCATGCAAGTCCATCTCCCTCTCAAGCGACAACCACATGGATTTCCCCTCATGGAATTTTATATCCTGTCGCATAATAGTCAACTTACTATTAGGAAAATACACACGATAATTATGAGATGTTTCTATGTACCCCACAAAAATCCCAACTTCAGCAGTTGGATCCAGCTTCTTCATGGCATTCTTGGTCACATGCACATAAAGAGATGAGCCAAAAATCTTATAGTGTGAAACATTTGGTTTCTTACCAGTGAAAGCTTCTTCAGGTGTACTCATGCTAAGTACTCTATGAGGACAACGGTTTTGCACATAAATCACAGTGTTGAATGCTTCCGCCCACAAATGCATTAGTAGGCCTTGATCATGCAACATCACTCGTACTGCACCCATGATCGTTTTGTTCTTCCTCTCTGTGAACCCATTTTTCTGCGGGTTATGAGGCGCTATGAGTTCTCTTCAAATTCCTTCTTTGTTGCAGAAATTTTTGAATTCGTTAGATATGTATTCTTCACTCCTTAGAGCCTTCACTTGCTTCCCCGAATCTTTCTCCACCAATGCCTTAAACTCATAGAACTTTGAGAATGTTTGATCCATCTTCTGCATGAAGAAGATCCAGCATTTACGAGAAAAGTCATCAACAAAAATAACATGGTACTTATGTTTTGTTGTTGACGCAACTGAGAACGGTCCACACACGTCTATGTGAACTCTCTCAAGGATCCCTGAAGCACGGTTCTCCTTTTTGTGAAAGGTGGACTTTACATACTTCCCCATGGTGCAACCCTTGCATTGATCTAACTAAGCAAGCGTTCCCATTGGAAGTCCAATAGATATTTGTTGCATGAATTTCAAGGCTCCATGATGAAGATGGCCCAATCACCTGTGCCATAATTCACCCTCATCCCGGCTCACCACTTTTTCTGTCGTGCCCATCATGGCAGCACAACCATCTACCTCCATCTTGTAGAGATTCTTAACTCGAATCTCTATCCTCTTAGCTTGACCTGTTGTTTTATGTCATAGGAATGCTTTTCCATCACTAAAAACAACGTCATAGCCTACGTCCTCCAACATTGCGACTTAGACCAATTTTTTCTTCAGACCTGGAACATGCATAACATCTTTCAATTGAAATGAATTACCTGACTCCCTCTAAAAGTTAATGGTACCAATGTCAGTCTCACTGTATCGTCCATCGTCGCCCATCTCTATATGCATTTGGAGATCTTTCTCCTACAAGTCACTAAAAATATCCTTATCCCTCGTCATGTGGAAGGAAGCGCCACTATCCAAATACCACACCGATCCCAATGCACTTGACACCATGCATGTGATCAAGGAAAAGTCAAGTTAAAATTGCGAGGCAAGGGCCTCACCAGTTGCAGCTCCAGCAGCCTTCTTGTTCTTCTTCTTTTGTGAAATGTTAGTAGCAATATGCCCATGTTCGTGATAGTGAAAACACTTCACCTTGGACATATCTAGCTTCTTGCTTTTAGAATAAGATTTAGAATGGAATTTATCCCCCTTCCCCTTCTTCACCTTGGCAACCAAAGCACAATCCTCTTCATCATCATGCTTTGATAAAGAGCCATCTCTGGTATTCCGCCTGAACTCCTCCTGCACCAGATCCGACCACAGTCATTCCTAATCCAACAATTTTTCCCATCCGCTGATAGAGTCTTCATAACTCTGCCAACTCTTAGGAAGTCCCAAGAGAGACAATCTCACAAAATCATCATCAGCAACAGTTATTCCCGCACTCCCCCGTTCATCCCAACATTGGACAAACTTCGTGAGATACTTTGGAATGTTGTCGCCCTTTTCCATCTTGATCTTCCTAAGTTTATCTTTGAGCGCCAATTTCCTATGGTCACTACTGCTTTGGAAAATATCGGTCAAAGCCTTCCACATAGCATATGGTGTGGCTTTCCCATGAAGGCTTGAGACAATGTGGTCTTGTACTCCTTCCAACAGAATCCTCCTCGCCTTTGCCACTTTCTTTTACCATGCATCAAGTAATGCAGCATCCGTCGAAGTAGGCTTAGGAACATTATTGTCAATGAATTCCTTCAATCCATTATCTTCGAGCACCACCTCCATCCTTTCCTTCCAAGAAATGTGGTTCGAGCTTCTCTCAAGTGCATAATCTAACCTCAAGCCATTGAAAGCCATTTCGATGTTAAATCAGTTGTAGCACCAATAAAGTCTTTCTGCAAATTCAAATTCTTTCCACCAACAAGCTCAGCTCCTGCTTCACAATTGCAATCTTCTATGCTCTAATACCATGTAGAAATTTAATACAAAATATGTATTTCCTGGATTCTCCTGATCTAACAATTATATGCCACTGTTAAATAAAGAATCGCTTCTACAAAATTTTTGCGAAATTTAAAACACAATAAAAAATCACAATATCATGAAGAAAGATCAATCACACATAACACAGATAATTTATCGGGAAAGCATAAAGCTAAAAGCCCCACTATCATATATTATGTATATATCATGGATCATGAAACAATCTCATACAAAGCTCTAATCCAAGAGCTCTCAGTACATCATACAATTGTCTCATGCTGTCATACAAAAATTGGCAAGTTCCTTAGCCAGTTTACTGCCTCCAGACAGCCAGCCTCTACTGCACAATCCTAGCTAATAGAAATCCTTGAATGAATTGAATCATGCTTGCCTTGACTGCGCAATCCTCATTGGCACATCCAACTTGTGTGTGGTCGCATGTGTGCAACCACTAATGTCACAATTGATAGTCAAATTGTCCCTTTCACCTACATCTCAACTGGGTCTGACATTGGATCTGACATGTATGTAGTTAACAATATTAAATATTCAGTTGCATGTGAGGCCACTGATTGTGAATTAATAAATAGTTAATTCACTTGATCTCTCACTAGTGTATCTTCAGTTACAACTAGCACAACTGAGTTTAACTCACTTAACTGAGTTAAACTACTTTACAACTTTCATAACTACACTTCCAACTTGGTTACAACTTTGAATCACTCAGTTACAACTAAGTCCACTTGCATGTCCCACAAACCAACCACTCAACTCAAAATTCCTATAGATAACTGATTTTCCACTTCAGTTAACTATTTCCAAGTGCTCATTGAGAATAGATTATTGTTTATTGTCCAACTAATATTAAGGGATAATAATAGCTAACGTGCATCTATAAATAGATATGCAATCTATAAATAGAAATTGCACATACATCTATAAATAGACCTCATCTATAAATAGAATTTTCTCATGCATATATAAATATACATCCACCTAAAAATAGCATGAGGCTCCATCCTAGTGTAGGTGCATAATTTTCACTAGGATCATCTTGTTGAATCTCAATAGAGACTTAGAATTCTCTCCAACCATCGTGGTGCTCCTCTCTTCAAAGATGATTCTAACCCTTTCAGTTAGGTCATAGAAAGCCTTCTTGTATGCTTCCTCTTCTGAAATACCTTCAGTCTCTCCTACACCTAGCATGATGGCTATGGATTCAAGCTCAGCTTCTGGTGCAACTTCTACCTCCTCAATCTCAGCTAGAGCTAAAACTTTAGGTGCTTCAAGTGCATCTGGGAGTGAAACTTTGGGTGGATATGGTGGCCTTGTGGCTCTCCTTCTTCTGGTCCTAACCTTAGGACTAGCAACCAACAATTTCCCTTCTCCTCTCTGCAACTTTAACCTTGTAAGCATCACAATTTGCAACCATTAAAACCCTACTTGCACAAAACTAAAGCAAATATCAAGCAAATAAGCTTTGCTCTGGTACCACCTTGATCTGAATCTGAATGTTAGTTTTGTTGTGCTAATTTCATTTTCATATTTATAAACAATTTGTTGATCATTTGCTTCATGTGCATAGGTTTCCTTATGGTGTTTATGAGTGTTAAATAGGTAATTGTGTCAAGTTTTATGTTAAATTCATGAGCATTCTAACATTAAAACAAAGTACTGAAAAGCAACAATAAAATGTACAAAAAACCATCAAATTATCCATTAACACAGTATTTTGAGGAAGGAGTTCACCCCTCCTGGGCTACATCTCCTTGGTCCAGCTTTCATGGCTTGGACCTCTATATTAGCTCAAAATGGAAAAAGTGATGTTTGCAATCCTCTACTGCTCCTGAAACCTACTCCAACATGCCTAGAATGTCCAAATCTGTTAGGAAAGACTCTTTATGAGCCCAATTTGGTCAAATTTTGCAAAGGTTATGGCTAAATCAGTTTGGCTTAGGGAAACTCCTCCAAATTTGGAGAGAACTCCAGTTAATTCTGCTAATTTGGAGTTCCCGCCGAAATTGGCGGACTCTGCCAACTCCACTGTTGAATTAAACTGAGATTAATTAAGGTAAGTGGGAGTTTAACTGTGGTTTAGGCGTGTTAAGCACGTTTAACAAATCAGCGTTTAATAAGCACTATGTGTCCTCTTCCTATTGGCTCATCCCAAAACCAATAAAAGTGCAACAAATCACCCAACTTAGCAACCAACCATGAAGTGAAACTTGTCATAGTTTCATTGGGAAATTGAAGGAATATTCTGAGAATATTCTTTTTTTGCTTACTAGGCTGCCCAGTCACCATTCTATCATTTCTGCACAAATTTTAGTTATTTGTGAAAATAAACAACAGGCTCTAACTTTCACATACGAAGTCGGTTTTCGATGAAACGAATTGCGTCGGATTCCTGGAGACGAGAACTTCGTGGTCATTCAGGTTATGATTGATTCTGAGCACTTCATTTTTTTAGCTTAACACTTAGCACCTGATCGTTCAGGGACTTAGGTTGATACAAAGTCCCTAACTTGTTCCCCAATGCCTTTGTTATAGCTTTGTCTAAAACATTTAGTAATACTAAATCTTAGAGACACAATCTACTATGTTATTTTCCTTTCGATCAATGTTATAGCTCAAAAAGCCACCCCCTAGGGCAGGGAAGACAAGAAAATTGAAGCATGCGAATGAAAAAATTAGAACACTCCCTAATGTTCTTCACATCCTAGTATTTTCCATAAATTTATTTTTTATAAGCAATATGGGAAATGCAGGTGTAAAAATAATGTTTGAAAAGGATATCTGTAGGATGGTTGGAGGAGCAATAATCTTGTTGGGGGGAATTCAATTAGAAACTTTGTATAAGTCATTGGGAAGTGTTGTTAGTGATTAGTGCAACAATTTCATTGTTTCTTGGAGTAGAGATGAAGAAGGAAAAACTACTACATTCTCAGGAGAAAATATTATGATATGAAATAAAAAAAAATTGGGACATATCAAAGAGAAGGGCCTCCAAGTAAAACACGATAATGGTATGGTAGAAGGCATTTTAAATTGCACTCTAGATTTTGATTGTTGTGATCGTTGTTTATATGGGAAGTAGAATCACGTAAGATTTTCTCAAGGTGCTACGAGGTCAAAGGAAATATTACAATTTGTGCACAATGATGTGCTTAGACCTGTGTTGGTTCTGTCACTGGGTAAATATGTGTACCATGTATCAGTTGTATATGACTTCTCAAGGAATATATGGATTTATTTCCTCGGGGAGAAATTTGAAGTCTTTAACAAATTCAAATAGTTTAAGTATATTGTGGAAAATTAGACAAAGAAGAAAATTAAGATGTCGAGTAGATATAATCATGGAGAGTTATACCAGAAAGAATTCCAAGAATTTTGTAAGTGGCATAAAAAGGAAAAATAATACTCCATATACACTTAATGAGAATGGAGTTGTAGAAAGGATGAACAAGACAATACTGGAAAAAGCAAGGAACATGCTCAGTGGTGTCGCATTAGGATATGAATTATGGGCAAAGGTAGTGAACACTTCATGTTACTTGTTAAATAAATCACCCTCATCAATGTTACATGACAAGACTACACATGAGGTATGAACTAGTAAGAAACCCTCTCTTAAACATCTCAAGGTATTTGATTGTGATGCTCGTGTACACGTTCCAAAGGAGAATAGGAGTAAGTTGTATAAGAAAGCTCAAAAATGTATCTTTATTGAATGTAAAGATGGACCCAAAGGTTATAATATTTGGAACTCAAAAACTAATAAGGTTGTGTATAGTGAAGATGCGATATTTATACAAATCATAGATCTTGTCAAACATGAAGTCCTGTGAAGGGAGAAAGAACTAGAAAAGATAGAATTTGAACTAAAGCATGAAGAATCAGACTATAAAAGATCAAGAATAAGAAGAAGAAGAACTATATACTCTGACATTGAGGAGATCAATTTGGGAAAGAAGTAAGTCAGAAAAGGTATAATTTGCCTACTTTCATTCAAATTTTTCTTGTTCCCATTGATGATGATCCTAGAGTTGTTAGGGAGGCAGTGGATTCAGAGGATGGAAAATTGTGGAAAAAGGTCACGGTTAAAGAAATGGCATCCTTAAATAAGAATGAGGCTTGGGATCTAGTGGAGTTGTGATGCAGGGGAAATAGAGCTTCCAAATCATCAAGCTTTTTGGAGACAAAGGTCCAAACTAGGTCTTAACATGGAAAATGAATTTTATTTCCTTCTTGTAAATAATTTTAATTTATTTATTTCCTAGATAACTATAGATAGAGATATGATTTAGTAGATAAGATTTCCAAGAAGAAAACTTGCCTTTTAAGGCATGAGAATTTTAGGAAATAAATCATGATAGGTTGAAGGAGAATAAATCTTGGTAGAAATTAGCAAGTTGTTAGGACAAGAAAAAGTTTATAAACCTTAGAAACTATTCGGTGTGTTTTTAGGATTTAGAAAAGCTATAACTAGGCAATATTTTGTCAATAAGTAAAAAGTGAGTTTACCTTGAAAAGCATGAGTGATTTATGGATCTAGGAACATTTATGTTGTTTATATATGTTATTATAAATATTGTACTCCTAAAGGTAAAACAAATGGCCAAATGAATGTAGAATCAGGTCAAGAGAGAAATGTATGATTATGATTTTATGCATGTATAGTTTTCCTTTGTCCAATGGAAATTCATATTCACTAAAGCCTCTGTGTATGACTCTTTTTATTATTGTGTGTGAAATTTTAAATTCTTTGAGATGTGGTGAATAATAGTTAATTGACTAATTTTTTTTTTTTTGTCTTCACTGCTAAGCCTGAGCTTGCACTGCTCCTAAGCCCGCGCTCTGCTTGCGGTGCCCTATCAACTCGTTTCTACTCCTTGCTCGAGCATGGCCCATCCGAGGCCCGAGCTTTCTCTACCCTAATCAACACTTTGGCCCCTCCTCGCCCAAGGCCGAAGATCTCCAAATTTGTGAAAAATCTTGATGGGTTGCAGGAGGTTGTCCTTCCACCTTCTCTCCCTCGCATGGCTGCCATTTCTCTTGTAGAGAAGGGCCTTATCGGTCAATTCACTGGACTCTGGCCCTCACCGAAGATCGTGCAAATATGGGTTGAGAAAAACTAGTATGACAAGATCAATGGCAAAATTTCCATTCGCTTCTACGGCAGGGGCTATTTCACCTTCCACTTAGAGACTATAAAAGATAAAGACTTGATCTTCAGGAATGGACCTTATTTTATGGATACTAGGGGCTTGTACCTTAACAAATGGACGTTGGATTTTGACCTAGAACTTGATGTACCAAATTTTGTTCCTGTTTGGGTGCGCCTTCCGCACCTCCCTTTACACTGTTGGGGGGGTGATTATGTTCGAGCCATTGGAAACGCAGTAGGTAAATTTATAGATTGAAGCGAGCCAAAGGATAACATATAAGCTTGTGCCAGGATCTGTGTCGAGGTGGATCTGGGAAAAGGTCTCCTCGAGGCTATCAAGCTAAAAGTAGATGAATGGACGCATATTTAGCAACTCGACTATGAGCAGATCTCGTTTAAATGCAATCACGTATATGGTCACTTTGCACATCGTTGTTCAAAAATTATTGATGTTGAAAGCCCGGAGATTGATTCACAATGGGAAATTGTCAAGAGAAAGAAGACCTCCTCTAACCCCAAGAGTAACACCCCTTCAGCACCTCCTCCTAAATCTGACCCACCCTCCTCCTCTTCTTCCAAGGTCCCGAATCCAAACCATCAAGCTACTGCTTCTCCCTCTCCCCTCCCCCCCCCCCCCCCCAAACTCCTCGCTAGATCTCTCCAATCCATTTTTCTCCATTTCACCCCATGATGAGGACCCCCCCCCCCCCTTCTTACCTCTCCCTCCCAACCTACCTCTCCTCGCCCCACTCTCACCATCCCTGACCCTCCTTCCTCCTCCTCTGACCCTTCTTCCGTCCGAATCATAAGAAACTCTGTGAAGGAGCATGGTGCAATGCTGGAAAACACTAAAAATCATGGCCCTGGAAGGAAATCTTCAAAGTAACACCACGATGAAAATTCTCAAAAGGATATAGCACTTGGAACTCATAACCCTATTGAAACTTATATATTAGGGCAGAATATCAAGGATACAGGACAAAAGGAACAAGGAGGGAAAGAAGCTCTCTGAACTGCCTTTTTGTAATGATGAAAGTCCTCTCATGGAACTGTAGGGGTCTAGGGCACCCCTCCAAAATAGCAACCCTAAGAGACTTAATAAACCTATAGAAACCGTAAATTATTCTCCTGCAGGAAACAAAGCAGGGAGATCTTGAAATGAAGACAATAATAGAAAAAATGAAGCATTACGGTGGCACCCAATCTGAATCAAAGGGAGCCTCTCATGGGTTAGCCACCCTTTGGAACCACAGCACTTAGAAACATAAAAACACTACAGCAACCCAGAATTGGATCAAAGTGATCCTTGAAAGTGTTAGAGATCAGAAATAAATCATTGTTTACAATGTATATGGTCCCAATCATTATAGGGACAAAGAAATTGATTGGAACTCTCTTAAAGAAGACATAGATAATGAGGATAGCAGAAACACTACGAGGAGATTTCAACTTAAACCTTCACGCAAATGAGAAAAGGGGAGGTTGCTTCAATCAGGACCCTTCTCGAGACCAGCTTGAAGTCATGATGCAAGACCACGAGCTGGTTGACATTGCCCCAAAAAATCATAGATATACTTGGAGCAACAGAAGAATTGGGAGAGGAAATATCATGGAGAGGCTTGACAGAATCATGGTTGTTCACACTCCTTTCATATTACTCCATCACCTCTGCCAACGTTATCTCCTTTTTAGCCTCTGACCACTACCACATCACCCTCACTTTTGGTGACCATCGCTCTCTCCGCCCCATTCCCTTCAAATAAAATCCGCTCTGGAATGATATCCCGGAAGAAAATCAGCTGGTGCGCAATACTTGGATGCAACACATTGAAGGTTCTCCCTCCTTTATATGGGAAACCAAGGAAAAAAAAAAAAAACTAAATTAGCCTTGAAGGACTGGGCCAAAACTCAAAATAAAGAGCCGGAAAAAGACCAAGATTGAAATTAAGTCCAAGCTGGATGATATCCACAGCTGTATCGACATTCATGGCCTTAACCAAGATCGCTTCAATCAGGAAAAAGATCTTTATTGGAAGCTCTTTAGAGCCAATAGAAAAGAAGAGGAGAAATGGCAAGTCAAATCTAGGAATCTATGGCTTCAAGCAGGTGATAAGAATACTTCCTTTTTTCACAAGCAAGCTATTGTTCAAAAAGCCAGGAAAAATATTGCCACCATCATCGATGCAGAAGGAAAACTTCAAACAGATCAAGAATTAATCAAAATGATGCCACCATCCATTACAAAGATCTCCTAATAGAAACAAAAACATCGGAAGATTACACAGATCTTTTACAATACCTTCCAGCCACAATTACAGAGGAGATGAACAGCACATTCAACAAATATATTGACAAAGAAGAGGTCCAAAAATCAATTTGGGCTTTGCACCTGGACAAAGCTCCTAGGCCAGATGGGTTTTCTATCAGCTTCTACAAAAATTATTGGGATCTAAAAAAAAGGATCTTGTCAAAATGATACAATGGACTTAAAGGAACAAGAAAATTGGGGGCTACAACAACTCTACCTTCCTTGCCCTTATCCCCAAATAAAACCGCCCCTCCTCCTTCTCTACATTTAGGCCCATCTCTCTTTGCAATTCCTCCTACAAACTCATCAATAAATCCTCGCCTTGCTCCTCAAACCCCATCTCCACAACCTCATTTCGGAAAATCAAGGAGGCTTCATATCCCAAAGGAAAATTATTGATTCCATCCTCCTTGTACAAGAATCCATTCACTCAAGCATCTTGCGCAATGAAAAAGGATTTATACTAAAGCTTAATCTTTCCAATGCCTTCGACAGGGTTAGGCACTCTTTTCTCTTTGTTGTGCTCCAAAAAATGGGTTTTTATCCAAACTTTCTTGCCCTCATCAACTCTTGCATCTCTGGCCCTTGGATATCTCCCCTCGTCAATGGCAGACCAGCACCCTCCTTTCAATCCTCCCAAGGTCTAAGGCAGGCGTGCCCTCTTTCCCCCTACCTCTTCATCCTCATGGCAGAATCCTTTAGTAATGCCCTGGATCATATGACGCGAGCTGGCCTCATTACGGGCATCAAATTCGGCAACGGTGTTAAAAATATGAACCACTCTCAATTTGCAGATGACACTCTTCCGATGGGAGGAGCATCCAGTATAATTGCACAGCGATATAAAACTGTCTTGGATAAATTCATGCTCTATTCCGGAGGTTTGATCAATTTTCACAAAAGTTGAATTTATGGTTGGAATTCCACTAATCAAACCATCCACAGTATTGCTAATATCTTTGGTGTCTCCTGCAAGCTGAATTGGGACCACTTCACTTACTTGGGCATCCCTGTCAGTGTTGGCCCTTTAAAGGCTGAAGTATGGAATATAACAATTGACAAAATGAAGAGAAAAGTGCAACAATGGGGTTCCTCATGTCTTAATCTAGTAGGGAGCATTGTCCTCCTTAAATATGGTCTCCCATCTCTGCCCTTGTATCACTTCACCCTCCTTCAAGCCCTTGCTATCATCCATCTCAAATTCGAAGCTATCATTAGGCACTTTCTATGGCAAGGTGGGAAAAATGAAAAGAAAAAATACAATCTTTTCAAGTGGAGACAAGTAATCCAAGATCAGGAACACGGAGGGATTGGAATTCACTCTCCTAAGCTTCTGAACAGAGCCTTTGGAGGGAAGATTGTTTGGAGACTAATCAGTGGGAATCAGGCATGGTGGAAAAAAGTCTTGGAGGTAAAATACCTTAATTCTACTTGGCAGCACCTTCTAGACCATGACATCCCTAATAGACCTTGCTCTAAAATCTGTGCCCTCTGCAAGAAAGCCACTCCTTTTTTAGCCTAAAACCTCTCTAAAGTTCCAATGGGGGGTAACTCTATCAACATTTGGAAAGACCGAATTATGGGGAAAATTCCCATCTTAGACAGGCCTAGCACCCAACGTATCATCTCTCATTTCAGTAATATGGGATACAACCTCTTAAGCGAATTTTCTAAATGGGATGACCAAACCCAAAACTAGATTGGTTGGCACTTCCCCAAAGTCCCTTCTCATCTTGAAGCTGATCTTGGCACCCTGCAAACTCACCTCTATGGCGCTGCTCCTTTAAAAAAAGACAACATTGATGGATTTCGTTGGGACCCCTATGGCTCAACATACTCCATCAAAGAAGCCTACAAGCAACTCTACAATGATCATTATCCTACATATATTTGGCCCAATTGGAAAGCAGTATGGAAATCGCAAGCTATCCCCAAGATTAAGATTTTCACGTGGATGCTCTTGAAAGGGAAAACTTTAACTTCAGAAAATCTCAGGAAAAGAGGTGCTCTCGGACCATCAATGTGCCCCAACTATCAAGGTGCTGAAGAGATAGCATTCCATCTCTTCATTTGGTGTCCTTTCGCTGCACACTGCTAGACTGAACTCACCCCATCCTTTCAGCCTCACTGGGAGCAACAAGGCACCATTGCTGAGGTTCTCCAAACTTGGAAGAGCAACTACCCATGGGGGAAAAAGAAGAGCAATCTTTCGAAGAGGGTCTGGGACACTCTGCCCGTGGTCTTACGGAATATTTGGCTCACTAGGAACAGGAAGATATTCATAGACAAAGAGCCTTCTTTTAGGAAAGTTTGCAGCAAATCCTGGAGCCTCACCCTTGAAACAATATCCGCCAAATGCAATAGTAGAATCGACTTCAGTGAACTTTGTGTTGAGGAAAGGAGTTTCCTTGGCAACCTTTGGGACAGAACTATCAACTTTAAGCCTCCTTCAAATCAGCCCTCCAGAAACGACATAAGCTACAAGATTCGACTCAAATACGAGGACTTCACCAAATGGATAAATAGCAGCACAAGACCTTCTCTTATTTTTTATGGCACATCAAAAATGAATTCGGGCATTGCAGGTGCAGGTGGAATCATCAAAAATTTGAATGGTAGCATTCTCACAACATTTGAATGGGGTCTTGGCACCCTTTCCAACAACAGAGCGGAGGCCTTTGCCCTTCTCCAAGGTCTATATCAGCTAAAAAGGCTCAACATTTCTAACGCTGTGGTTTTTGGTGATTCTTCCATTATCATCAATTTGATGAATCATGATCGACCATCAAATAATATAGCTCTCCATCAGACAATTAGCAGATGCCGCAGCCTTTTAAAAGGTATGGAAGAAACAACCTTCTATCACATCCTCCAAAAAAATAATAAGGATGTTAATCAACTCGCTAACAGAGCTTGTGCTCAAATCTCGGGGTAAATTTTTTGCAATAATGTCATATATCTCATGCCACTGCCATGATCTTGCTACAGACAATCTCCAGATTTATTCTGATCTCTCACTCATAATTCTCTGCACTCCTTAGTCTTTTTCGTACTTTCTCCATTCGCCTTCCCGTGACCTTATCTCTTTGGGTCTCCCGCTGAGCTGCCTCCCTCATCCTGCGCTGTTCTATTTATTCTCCTGCTCCCCGCTCCTTCAGTCATCCCTTAACTCTCTGTATGCATGGTATTCGCCCCTTCCTTCACTGCGCGGATCTTCAATCTGAGCTGGAACAAATCCGTGCTCACCAAAAAATCATCGATGCAAAGCTGCAAACATAGGTTAAGATCTTAAATGAAAAGCATGAAGTAGATGTTAATTTTTTTCTCCATAGGTCACCTCTCTCCAAAATCAATATAATGCACTCTCCAATCGGTGTGCTCACGCTGAAGAATCAGTTCAAATACTCAAATACATCTTGGAGAAGTGCACAGCTCCTAGCTCCAGCTCCAACAATATGAGGAATGTTGGCAATGAGGACAATACAGTTGCCTCAATAGGGCACCATATCAGCATCAATTGATCTCCACTCTCATAATTAAGCATGTCTTCTAAATTCGCCTTTCTTTTATCACAGTTTGTCCGCATGTATGCATTGTTTGTATTTCAGTTCTTCTCGAACACTAGAAATAAGGAAAATGTAGCATTTTGTTGTAGCTACTTCCTCTTTTGCACTGCAAGTAGTCTAGCATGTAAACATGGAGATTCTCCTCCTCCTTTTTGGAATACAAAATAGCAACCGATTATGTAAAAAAAAAAAAAAAAGAGTTAGTTGACTAAATAACAAATTTGTGCATGTAATCTAGATTGACAAGCTGAACTTTTCAGGAAGAGGTGATTTTTCCTGCATAAAGTGGTATCATAGCAAGGACATGCTCTTTGGGAAACTAAGGTATAAGTGAAGCGGTTTTTTTTTGCAGGAACATAGCACATAGAAGCTTATGGAAAGGATGGAAGAGTAGATATATTTAGATATGACAGGTTATTAGTCTTGTGTTTTTTTCTACAATTAATTAATGTGCAGGTAGCAGCCATTACAACATTAAAGTTATGACAAAGGGAGAAGGAGCATACAAAGCTCTTAGGTGAAGAATTTTTTTACAAAACCCTAGTAGCAAATTAATATTATTGAAGAGGGAGAGGACAAGAGGAAGTTCTCAATAAACGAGTAAGGTATATGCAACCACCAAGAGAGCAATGAGTGCTCAGAAATAAGGCTCAAGTGAAGTTAACCATTGGCCACGTTTAGAGGAGATAGCTTGGTGAGGTGTTGGCTAGATTACAACTCACAAGTGGACAAGGAGATTTCACGAAAGAAGGAAGTCAGGTCAAGGGTTCTGGGAGAAGTCACAAGTAGATGAAAGAGAATGCCAAAGCAGTTGGAATGAGGAAGATAAGGGACAAGGAGTTTGAGAAAGAGATTATTGAGATGAAGGCATAATTGAATGTTCTTATGGAGCCACTACAACAAGAAGTTGAAGATTAGATATGCAGATGAGTGCTATGGAAGAACGTCAAATTGCAACAAATTTCAGGTGAAGTTGAAGCACAGGCTGAGCATTTTGTAGAGGGAAGAAAAGCATAGGGTAATAGAAATGTAGGTTTGCATTTGTGAATCAGAACAAGGACCAATTCTTGGTGAATATGGAGATGAAATAGTTAATGATATACAAGGATCTCATGATTTTAAAACTAATGAAATGCTTGTGAATGAAAGTCATGCAAATATAGATGATGGAGAGTTTCCTCATGAAGACAATGCCGAGGAAATTCCAATTAATGGAATTGTGGATGAAATTTTTATCAGGGGAAAGAGAAGTGGAATTCAAGGAAGAAGCAAAAATTTTGGAGGAATGGTTAACAAAGGACATAAGTGATGAGTTTACAAATTTAGTTCAAGGTAATATTACTAAATTATGTGAAGAGTTAAAATTTCTTGAGGAGAGATTAGTAAATCAGAAAGTGCATATTCAGCTTGTAAAGTTGAACCTATAAGAAGAGGGAATCGCCTTGGAAGACAATAATGAAGAGGAAATTGCAAGGCATAAGCAATAGATGGTGAAGCAAAATGGTAGCCACATATGGTCATTCAAAGATTCAAAAGGTGAGAATATTGGGTCATTCACGGCATAGGATTTAAGGACAATGTACCACTTAACCGTCCCACAACAGAACTATGACAAAGCTTTTCTTCAATGCTTTAGAGAAAAAAATCCAGACCTGATGAAATTCATAAAGGAATGGAATGAAGACCAGGGCAAGCTTAAACGAGATAAAATTGGTACGTACCCAATAGCACAAATTCCTTCCCCTTATTGTTATGTTGTCGGTATGTTGTCTAGATTGTATGCAAAACCTAACTAAGTTTTATGTAGATTGGGTCCCATTAATTAGCGCAATTGTCAATTCCTTAATTCTAAATTGGGAAAATATCATATCTGATAATTTAGCCAAAAACATCATGGAGTATAGGAATAAAAGAAGTGTTTCATCTAGAGAAATACCCCCTTTTTACATGAGTGCCTATGTCATGGATGCAATTTTCTTTTCTTCTATTTTTCCTACCATGGGATGGAAATGGACGACCCAAGACCCTACTCCAATCCACATTTACCACAAATCCCTCCAGGAATCTGACTACCATTTTCATTTTTACAAAATTTGCCATAGAGTCACGTTGCCTATGCACCAGATTATATTCAATGAGAAAGGCCCTAGGGTTTCCAAAGAGCCCAGTACAGACATTTTTCCCGTTGTTAGATGGTTTGCAGAGGAAAGTTTTACATATGTCAAAATATTTGGTAGTTATGCTTCTCCTCATGTCCTACCATATTATGTTCCTGATAAGTTACTTGCAAGAGAAATTTCCTACCAACTTGTTGTAAATGGTATTTCTAAACAGCTTAAAGACGCTAAGAAGGTCATTTGGACTAATTTCCCTTTTCAGTGTGGTACTTTTGCACTTTTTGATATTGGTCATGCCTACAAGGAAGTTTCATAGGTTAATCTATTGAATTTGGCTATAATGCCAAGGCGGCCATATGACCCCAATGATGTGATTAAAAATTACATCACGGAGCTCAAAGTAAAACCTTTTGTGAAAGAGATAGATAGATTTGACGATTTATTTCAAGGTATTGAAAATTTTTTCAAATGTATTAAAGTTTTCATCCAGTCAACTCAATCAAGATGGCTTGGAAGCCTTCCAAGCATACAGAAGCAAGAGACTGGAAAAGATTTCTGTGGATTTATTGACTATTGAATATGTCAACAGACCTACTCCAACTATTAGCTCGGATAATGAAGTGAAAGACATGTCTGAAGATGATTCAGGGCAGTCAGAGCATCAATCTCAAAATTTGGGTCATTCTAAAAATGAATCTGAGAACCGAAATGGATACTCAGAAAAGATAATTGATCAAGTAATCAAAGATATTGAGATGCAGGAGAAAAGAGGAAACAATGGAACATAATCATCTTCCCAAGAAGTTCAACACGGTCAATATATCCTTGATCAGTCAGGAAAATATCAGTCAAAGGATTTGAAGAGTGAATGGGATGATGTTTCTAAGGCAATAAAAACTCCTCCAACAAATCCCAATATTGATCAAGTTACCAATTCTCAGACACCATAACATTCTCAGAAGTTAGTGAAAAATGTTACTCCACTACAACAAGTTCCTGAAACTCATGATCGAGAGATCATTCCAGCTTATGCTACAGAGAAGATAGTGTTACAAATTGAGGAAATCCCTTCGCTGGACATCTTCTATAGCCAAAGTCATAAAGTTGTAGTGAAGAGAAGAAAAGGGAGAATAATTGATGATACAATCTCAAACCTTACAAATGAATTTTTTGATGTATTATGGAAGGATCCTCTTGCTGATCCGACTGAACATTTAACCAAACTATCACAGTTTGCAGGTGCATATGCTACTGCCACCGTTGATAAAGCCACTGAGTTAAAATGTTACTGAAGCAGAGAGAAGATAGAATAAAAGAATTAGAGAGACTTTTAGATCAACAAAAGTCTAACTCCAGCGAGCAAATGGAATTAAAGATGTCCCAATTTCAAAAGGATTTTGAAAGTCTTAATTTGCAGCATCAAGTACAACTCATTGAGAAGAAAACACAATGGAAGCAGCAATGAACAGATTACAAAGCCAGTCATAGTTAGAACAATTCATAAAGGAAGCATTGGATGTGAATGTTAAGTTAAAGCAACAACAAGAAATATTTTTCCAACAAGCTTCTATCACTAGCTCTTATTGTGACTCAAGTGAAATATTGATCCAGAAAGTAGCCATCTAGAAACTTGAATGTGAGAAGATCGAGAAGAAAATCGATGAACACATTTAATGGCAAGCATCAGACTCAGGCAAGGAAGCTGATCTACCCCAGGTAGATAAATTTCATAAGGAGATCTTGTTCAAGGATTGGGAAGCATAGATAAATAAAGTAGAGAAAGTAATGGCGAAAGCATCAAGATTATCAAAGGAAATTACTGAATCTGTGTGTGAACAAATTTTGAAAGAAAAGCTTATCAAAGTATGCACGTTTGAAGTGCTCTCAGAATTCAAACAACTGGAAACACAGTGGAAACAAAAGGCAGAAATGCAGGATTAAATGACTAAAAATGTAAATAAGTTTGATAAACCTTATCATTAGTACCAGACCCTGAATTCTTTAACAGATTCGACAAGAAGATCACAATCAGCACTCTTAAATGTGGTATTCAAGGGACAGGTCAAATCGAGGATTTCACAACCAACTTAGCTCAAGCTTATGCTAGATATTTTTGAACTTCGGAATCAAATCCAAATGAAAGATCATAATTCATAGTCATATTGTTACTTTATTTTCCTAGATTGTAGTTAAATTTTGTCTTACGAGGATGGTTGTTTGAAACCTCCTATATTTTTATGTAATAAACTATTTTTTAAACATAGTTAGTTTATTTTTTAAACCCCTCTCATGCATTTAGAGAAGGGTCCATAGATTTTTCAAAAACATTCTCAAAGAATGCACTTTTGTAAGTTTGTGAATGCTTTGATGAATTAATGGAACACAGTCTATTATCTTTTGACATTTGAAGCTATTTAATTGATGTTGCACTATCGTACTCTTTAAATTGTTTTAAAGTTAAGAGGAGAAGATATCTATTGTTGGTGTACATGAGTAGAACTTCGTACATATGGTACTTCTATTCACTTGTATTAAGTCTTACTTTCTAGATTGAAAATCATATTTTTAGCATTATATATTTGAAACGTCATTATAGATGAATGTTAAATGCACTTATGTACTAATGTTTGTCTATAATTTCTTATTAAATATATAATCACATTTATGAATGTGATATACTTTTCACAATTCTTCTAATCAAACTATTTTGTTAGAAGAATCATCTTACATAATTTTCATCCATTTCAACTGTTAAATAATCTACATTACTAATAGTTGAATGATATCTCTTTAGATCGCATAAAGGAAGAAACACCCTGGGAATATAATAAAATAGATAGTGTTAGATAGATGCATGTGGTAGATTAGAATCATTTTCCATTGCATGTTGTATAATCAAAACACACCCCAAAATCATCCTTATTGGGAAACTGGTCCCACTATCCCCAGTTGGAGCCACTACACCAAACGAAAAAGGAGTTGCTTTAAGGTCCGGACCGGGTGGTTTTCCCCCATGTTGTGGTATCGAATTCTGAGGCCTCAACATTTTGGCACTAGAAGGAGGGCCTTGTGAATGGCAAGAAGGTCCGATCAATCTAAAAGTCAATCTAAAATTCTCTCTCCCTCTAGATCCCCATCAACTTCTAGAAAATTATCTAGATCTACACCTTTAAAATCTGAAGTTGATCATCCTTCTACTAAGTCTCCTAGTGATACTCAACCCATATTGTCTCCCAAGTTTTATCAAAATTCCCCTGAAGTTCAGTCTTTGATAGAAAAGTTAGAGAGAGTATCCATTTCTGCTGAAAATCTTGAAACTTCTCAAACATCTAAGATCAGTATTTCGTCTTCCTTATAATCTCGAAGAATATTAACAAAGGCGAGGAGAGAAAGTCGAAAGACGAACCCAAATTTTTGAATTTCCACATCGATAGTGCCTGAAAGAGAATAGAGGACTCAATCGATTCAATCATCGGCGATATCTTATCTCATCGGCAAGCAGAAGTGCTCCACTCATTTCAACCACTTCCTCCAACAATTAGTGTTACTTTAACTAGTTCCAGTACTCAGACTACTATTCCTTCAACTAGTTCTAGCACTCAGCTTGCCTCTTCTTCCACTAAAACTCAATCCATCACATCCACCCAAGGTCCAATGGCAGGCCACCCATGGAACAATCCAAGGGTTGTAAATATGCCCTATCCTCTTCATGCACTACCAAAATCACCTCAAAAATGGTTGCCTAAGTTTAACCCTGATGATGGTCTTCCGGCAGACGAACACATTCATAATTATATGCTAGCCATCAATTTAAAAGGAGTAGTTGAAGAGGATTGCGTTGTAAGATTATTTCCATACACTCTCACAGGATCTGCAGAATCCTGGTATTTTTCACTGCCTGCTAGCTCTATAACTAGCTGGAATATGTTTGAAGAACAATTTCTAGCTAAGTTTGGGGATGACAAGACCACTGTTATGCTCATCAATGATTTATCAAATATAAAAGCCAAATCAGGGAGAAAATAAAAGATTTTAATTCAAGATTTAATAAATTGCTCAATAAAATTTCTGCTACATCGGTTCCTGGCGCAAAATTTCAAGTTGAGTGGTATATTTCATCTCTTCCATCCAATATAGCCATTTTTGTTGATAAAGAAAAATTGCCAACACTTGCAGAAAACATGAAGGAATCTCTATCTATAGAGAAACACATAACTTCTTTTGAGAAGAATAATTCTCAAGAAGACAGAAAATCAAAGAAGGTATCCTTCAAAGATGATTCTAAAATGAAGCCATCTAAATACCCTTTGATGTAGAAGGTCTTCAGAAAATTTTAAAGCCTATGACAAAGGAGATGGCGGATATCAAGAAACAAGTCGCTGAAAGTTCTAGCTCAAAAAATACTTTCAGAAACTTCAAGAAAGGTCAAACCTCTAATACTCCGCCACCGAATATCATATCTAACGCTAAGTCTGATCAAGATACAGAGGAAGAGCAAACATAGGGAGAAGAAGAAGAATATGGGATTTCATCCTACCAAATGAAGAAAAACAAGAAGCTTTACATGTGAGTACTAGGAGCAAAAAGACTACTGAAGCAACATAGCCAAATCAACAACAGAAGAATTCAACGCCTGCTAAGGATAAAACAGTAAGTAAAAAGTCTAATTCAAAGGCTACACAAACAAATCTTATTACTTCAAATACTCCACCTACATCTAAGACAATGGTAGTCTCAGACACTATTGAGTATAATGTAGTTGAAGATATGAAGAAAACCAAGGCCAACATTTCAATTCACGAGCTTACTAAATTAAAGCAGCAATAGAAAATCTTACTTAGAGACTTGAATGGGGTTCCTGCTTCAGCCTTACCTATCCTAGTAGTAGTACAAGCTACTAATGAAATGGGTAAGCCACCTTCTCCTTCAACTAAAATAGATGCTACAGATTTGATTATGATAGGTGATCGATCCATCTCTCATACTCCTCCATTTCTCTTAACCTATGAGATCTATAATAAAAATGTCCATAATTTTTTGATAGACTCAGGGGCTTCCTCTAATATAATGCCAAAATCAGTTTGTGCTAAGTTGAACATACCTCCTCAGAGTTCTCCTATTCATATAGTACAACTTGATAGAACTAGAGTAGAGGTTGTGGGAGAAATAAATTATGTTTCTATCAAATTGTCCTCAAATCCTAAGGCTGCTCAAATAATCAATATATTGGTAGTTGATATTCCTGAGTTTTACAGTTTAGTATTAAGTAGAGACTAGTTTGAAAAACTTCATGGATATTTTGCAACAGACTGGTCACATATGTGGCTACCATATAATGGAAAGCCAAATCAAATCAATTTGGGCTTTGCACCCAGACAAAGCTCCTGGGCCAGATGGGTTTTCTATCAGCTTCTACATAAATTATTGGGATCTAATAAAAAAGGATCTTGTCAAAATGATACAATGGACTTAAAGGAAGAAGAAAATTGGGGGCTACAACAACTCTACCTTCCTTGCCCTTATCCCCAAATAAAACCGCCCCTCCTCCTTCTCTACATTTAGGCCCATCTCTCTTTGCAATTCCTCCTACAAACTCATCACTAAAATCCTCACCTTGCTCCTCAAACCCCATCTCCACAACCTTATTTCGGAAAATCAAGGAGGCTTCATATCCCAAAGGAAAATTACTGATTCCATCCTCCTTGTACAAGAATACATTCACTCAAGCATCTTGCGCAATGAAAAAGGATTTATACTAAAGCTTAATCTTTCCAATGCCTTCGACAGGGTCAGGCACTCTTTTCTCTTTGTTGTGCTCCAAAAAATGGGTTTTTATCCAAAATTTCTTACCCTCATCAACTCTTGCATCTATGGCCCTTGGATATATCCCCTCATCAATGGCAGACCAGCACCCTCCTTTCAATCCTCCCAAGGTCTAAGGCAGGGGTGCCCTCTTTCCCCCTACCTCTTCATCCTCATGGTGGAATCCTTTAGTAATGCCCTGGATCATATGACGCGAGCTGGCCTCATTACGGGCATCAAATTCGGCAACGGTGTTAAAAATATGAACCACTCTCAATTCGTAGATGACACTCTTCTGATGGGAGGAGCATCCAGTATAATTGCACAACGATTTAAAACTGTCTTAGATAAATTCATGCTCTATTCCGGAGGTTTGATCAATTTTCACAAAATTTGCATTTATGGTTGGAATTCCACTAATCAAACCATCCACAGTATTTCTAATATCTTTGGTGTCTCCTGCAAGCTGAATTGGGACAAATTCACTTACTTTGGCATCCCTGTCAGTGCTGGCCCTTTAAAGGCTGAAGTCTGGAATATTACAATTGACAAAATGAAGAGAAAAGTGCAACAATGGGGTTCCTCATGTCTTAATCTAGTAGGGAGCATTTTCCTCCTTAAATATGGTCTCCCATCTCTGCCCTTGTATCACTTCACCCTCCTTCAAGCCCTTGCTATCATCCATCTCAAATTCGAATTTATCATTAGGCACTTTCTATGGCAAGGTGGGAAAAATGAAAAGAAAAAATACAATCTTTTCAAGTGGAGACAAGTAATCCAAGATCAAGAACACGGAGGGATTGGAATTCGCTCTCCTAAGCTTCTGAACAGAGCCTTTGGAGGGAAGATTGTTCGGAGACTAATCAGTGTGAATCAAGCATGGTGGAAAAAAGTCTTGGAGGTAAAATACCTTAATTCTACTTGGCAGCACCTTCTAGACCATGACATCCCTAATAGACCTTGCTCTAAAATCTGTGCCCTCTGCAAGAAAGCCACTCCTTTTTTAGCCTAAAACCTCTCTAAAGTTCCAATGGGGGGTAACTCTATCAACATTGGGAAAGACCGAATTATGGGGCAAATTCCCATCTTAGACAGGCCTAGCACCCAACGTATCATCTCTCATTTCAGTAATATGGGATACAACCTCTTAAGCGAATTTTCTAAATAGGATGACCAAACCCAAAACTGGATTGGTTGGCACTTCCCCAAAGTCCCTTCTCATCTTGAAGCTGATCTTGGCACCCTGCAAACTCACCTCTATGGCGCTGCTCCTTTAAAAAAAGACAACATTGATGGATTTCGTTGGGACCCCTATGGCTCAGCATACTCCATCAAAGTAGCCTACAAGCAACTCTACAACGATCATTATCCTACATATATTTGGCCCAATTGGAAAGCAGTATGGAAATCGGAACCTATCCCCAAGATTAATATTTTCACGTGGATGCTCTTGAAAGGGAAAACTTTAACTTCAGAAAATCTCAGGAAAAGAGGTGCTCTCGAACCATCAATGTGCCCCAACTATCAAGGTGCTGAAGAGATAGCATTCCATCTCTTCATTGGGTGTCCTTTCGCAGCACACTGCTAGACTAAACTCACCCCATCCTTTCAGCCTCACTGGGAGCAACAAGGCACCATTGCTGAGGTTCTCCAAACTTGGAAGAGCAACTACCCATGGGGGGAAAAGAAGAGCAATCTTTAGAAGAGGGCCTGGGACACTCTGCCATATGTGGTCTTACGGAATATTTGGCTCACTAGGAGTAGGAAGATATTCATAGACAAAGAGCCTTCTTTTAGGAAAGTTTGCAGCAAATCCTGGAGCCTCACCCTTGAAACAATATCCGCCAAATGCAATAGTAGAATCGACTTCAGTGAACTTTGTGTTGAGGAAAGGAGTTTCCTTGGCAACCTTTGGGACAAAACTAGAAACTTTAAGCCTCCTTCAAATCAACCCTCTAGAAACGACATAAGCTAGAAGATTCGCCTCAAATACAAGGACTTCACCAAATGGATAAATAGCAGCACAAGACCTTCTATTTTTTTTATGGCGCATCAAAAATGAATTCGGGCATTGCAGGTGCAGGAGGAATCATCAAAAATTTGAATGGTAGCATTCTCACAACATTTGAATGGGGTCTTGGCACCCTTTCCAACAACAGAGCGGAGGCCTTTGCCCTTCTCCAAGGTCTATATCAGCTAAAAAGGCTCAACATTTCTAACGCTGTGGTTTTTGGTGATTCTTCCATTATCATCAATTTAATGAATCATGATCGACCATCAAATAATATAGCTCTCCATCGGACAATTAGTAGATGCCGCAGCCTTTTAAAGGGTATGGAAGAAACAACCTTCTATCACATCCTCCAAAAAAATAATAAGGATGTTGATCAACTCGCTAACAGAGCTTGTGCTCAAATCTCGGGGCAAATTTTTTGAAATAATGTCATATATCTCATGCCACTGCCATGATCTTGCTACAGACAATCTCCAAATTTATTCTGATCTCTCGCTCATAATTCTCTGCACTCCTTAGTCTTTTTCGTACTTCCTCCATTCGCCTTCCCGTGACCTTATCTCTTTGGGTCTCCCCCTGAGCTGCCTCCCTCATCTTGCGCTGTTCTATTTATTCTCCTGCTCCCTGCTCCTTCAGTCATCCCTTAACTCTCTGTATGCATGGTATTCGCCCCTTCCTTCACTGCGCGGATCTTCAAGCTGAGCTGGAACAAATCCGGGCTCACCAAAAAATCATCGATGCAAAGTTTCAAACAGAGGTTAAGATCTTAAATGAAAAGCATGAAGCAGATGTTAATGTTTTTCTCCATAGGGTCACCTCTCTCCAAAATCAGTATAATGCACTCTCCAATCGGTGTGCTCATGCTGAAGAATCAGTTCAAATACTCAAATACATCTTGGAGAAGTGCACAGCGCCTAGCTCCAGCTCCAACAATATGAGGAATGTCGGCAATGAGGACAATACGGATGCCTCAACAGGGCACCATATCAGCATCGATTGATCTCCACTCTCATAATTAAGCATGTCTTTTAAATTCGTATTTCTTTTATCACAGTTTGTCCGCATGTATGCATTGTTTGTATTTCAGTTCTTCTCGAACACTAGAAATAAGGAAAATGTAGCATTTTGTTGTAGCTACTTCCTCTTTTGCACTGCAAGTAGTCTAGCATGTAAACATGGAGATTCTCCTCCTCCTTTTTGGAATACAAAATAGCAACCGATTATGTAAAAAAAAAAAAGAGTTAATTGACTAAATAACAAAATTTGTGCATGTAATGTAGATTGACAAGCTGAACTTTTCAGGAAGAGGTGATTTTTCCTGCATAAAGTGGTATCATATCAAGGACATGCTCTTTGGGAAACTAAGGTATAAGTGAAGCGGTTTTTTTTTGCAGGAACATAGCACATAGAAGCTTATGGAAAGGATGGAAGAGTAGATATATTTAGATATGACAGGTTATTAGTCTTGTGTTTTTTTCTACAATTAATTAATGTGCAGGTAGCAGCCATTACAACATTAAAGTTATGACAAAGGGAGAAGGAGCATACAAAGCTCTTAGGTGAAGAATTTTTTTACAAAACCCTAGTAGCAAATTAATATTATTGAAGAGGGAGAGGACAAGCAGAAGTTCTCAGTAAACGAGTAAGGTATATGCAACCACCAAGAGAGCAAGGAGTGCTCAGAAATAAGGCTCAAGTGAAGTTAACCATTGGCCACGTTTAGAGGAGATAGCTTGGTGAGGTGTTGGCTAGATTGCAACTCACAAGTGGACAAGGAGATTTCACGAAAGAAGGAAGTCAGGTCAAGGGTTCTGGGAGAAGTCACAAGTAGATGAAAGAGAATGCCAAAGCAGTTGGAATGAGGAAGATAAGGGACAAGGAGCTTGAGAAAGAGATTATTGAGATGAAGGCATAATTGAATGTTCTTATGGAGCCACTACAACAATAAGTTGAAGATCAAATATGCAGATGAGTGCTATGGAAGAACGTCAAATTGCAACAAATTGCAGGTGAAGGTGAAGCACAGGTTGAGCATTTTGTAGAGGGAAGAAAAGCATAGGGTAATAGAAATGTAGGTTTGCATTTGTGAATCAGAACAAGGACCAATTCTTGGTGAATATGGAGATGAAATAGTTAATGATACACAAGGATCTCATGATTTTAAAACTAATGAAATGCTTGTGAATGCAGGTCATGCAAATATAGATGATGGAGAGTTTCCTCATGAAGACAATGCCGAGGAAATTCCAATTAATGGAATTGTGGATGAAATTTTTATCAGGGGAAAGAGAAGTGGAATTCAATGAAGAAGCAAAACTTTTGGAGGAATGGTTAACAAAGGACATAAGTGATGAGTTTACAAATTTAGTTCAAGGTAATATTAATAAATTATGTGAAGAGTTCAAATTTCTTGAGGAGAGATTGGTAAATCAGAAAGTGCATATTCAGCTTGTAAATTTGAACCTATAAGAAGAGGGAATCGCCTTGGAAGACAATAATGAAGAGGAAATTGAAAGGCATAAGCAATAGATGGTGAAGCAAAATCGAGTGTGTAAACTCGAGTATGGAAAGAGCCTTGAAATTTTTATGCGCAACGAAGATGTGCAATAGTAAGCGAGATATTTTAGCAAGTTTCAGTAGTCAAGGACAAACTTGGATGAGGAAATTGATAGGTTGTGTATGATGATGAAGAGGATGATCAGGAGCATGCACAACAAGAGGAAAATGAAATCCAATAGCAGAGTACAGTTGATTAAGTAGCTTTTCATCAACAAGAAAAGTGGACAAGAACAACATACGGTTTGGAAGCCTGGAGAAGTGAAGGAAACATCAACAGTAGGGCAACAACTTTCAAATATGAAAGGACAACTGCAACATAAAGTTTGGGATCTATTGTGCTATACAACAACCCCCATTTATTTTTACCAAATGGAGACCCTTTAAAAATAATTAGGAAATTTATTTTATGTATTTTAAGCTTAAGTCAAAAAACATTAGGAAATAAAGTTTCTTTTACTTTTTTCGCTTTCATTCCTTAGTGCGCATCACAATTTGCATAGCTTACAAGCTTAAACGACTTAAAAAAATATTAAAACTTGTGAGTCGTGATATGCACTAAAGCCTTTCCAAATTCATATTAAAAATATTATTGCAAACTCTCTAATCACCGTTATAAACTAAAATTTCATCGTGCCTCATTAAACGATCAAAACTTATAAGCAATTCAGTGAAAGTTGCGATTAAACGGACCCGACGAGGCAATAAAGAAAACATAACTAAAAGCAAACTTAATACCACATAAAACTTGCAATGTGCAATTTGCGCAAATCGCATTTCGCGAGATTTATGGGTAACATCACAAATGGAAATAGTTATAAGTTGTGATATGCGATGAATGGTAGTTAATTACTTGAGCATGCGAAATGACTCATGTCAAATCAAACTGAATATGATATCCAACGTCTTAAATTGACCGATAGAAATTTCACGTGAAGGTGTAAGAGATTTGATTTAAAAACATTATCGGTGATTAACTGCATTTAATAGAAGTAAGGTTTTGATAGATTCATATCTACTTCGAGCATGTTTTGAAGTGATTGAACGTTGGATTTGCTTTAATTTTTTTTTTCCCCTCTATTCTCTATATTTTTAATGTTTTCTCTATTCGCTTGAAATTAGGAAACCAATTTAACGGAGCAAGGAAAATAGAAATGAGCAAGAAAGGAAAATAAATCGCCCAAACAACATCTATCGAAGACTCAAATATGTCTCCCCTATTCTCAGACACCACCTGCAACAAGGATTGCGGAAGTTCTTCATGGGGGGTAATGTATAAGTTTTTCGAGGATGAAAAGCCAAGGGTAATAGTCAAAGTTGCTTCTGCAAGCGCGTCCGTTTCTTCATACCCGACCTACTTTGATGTTGCATGCTCATTAATCCATAAGGTAGCGGCGAGGCAAAAGATTCTCCCTTATACAGATATGGTTAAGTGGGTAATTGACCACTTAAACATAGAAGACAGAACATTCAAAGATTCAAAAGGTGAGAATATTGGGTCATTCACGGCACAGGATTTAAGGACAATGTACCACTTAACTGTCCCACAACAGAACTATGACAAAGCTTTTCTTCAATGCTTTAGAGCAAAAAATCCAGACCTGATGAAATTCATAAAGGAATGGAATGAAGACCAGGGCAAGCTTAAACGAGATAAACTTGGTATGTACCCAATAGCACAAATTCCTTCCCCTTATTGTTATGTTGTCGGTATGTTGTCTATATTGTATGCAAAACCTAACTAAGTTTTATGTAGATTGGGTCCCATTAATTGACGCAATTGTCAATTCCTTAATTCTGAATTGGGAAAATATCATATCTGATAATTTAGCCAAAACATCATGGAGTATAGGAATAAAAGAAGTGTTTCATCTAGAGAAATACCCCCTTTTTACATGAGTGCCTATGTCATGGATGCAATTTGCTTTTCTTCTATTTTTCCTACCATGGGATGGAAATGGACGACCCAAGACCCTACTCCAATCCACATTTACCACAAATCCCTCCAGGAATCTGACTACCAATTTCATTTTTACAAAATTTTCCATAGCGTCACGTTGCCTATGCACCAGATTATATTCAATGAGAAAAGCTGTAGGGTTTCCAAAGAGCCCAGTATAGACATTTTTCCCGTTGTTAGATGGTTTGTAGAGGAAAGTTTTACATATGTCAAAATATTTGGTAGTTATGCTTCTCCTCATGTCCTACCATATTGTGTTCCTGATAAGTTACTTGCAAGAGAAATTGCCTACCAACTTGTTGTAAATGGTATTTCTAAACAGCTTAAAGACGCTAAGAAGGTCGTTTGGACTAATTTCCATTTTCAGTGTGGTACTTTTGCACTTTTTGATATTGGTCATGCCTACAAGGAAGTTTCATAGGTTAATATATTTAATTTGGCTATAATGCCAAGGCGGCCATATGACCCCAATGATGTGATTAAAAATTACATCACGGAGATCAAAGTAAAACCTTTTGTGAAAGAGATAGATAGATTTGACGATTTATTTCAAGGTATTGAAAAGTTTTTCAAATGTATTAAAGTTTGCATCCAGTCAACTCAATCAAGATGGCTTGGAAGCCTTCCAAGCATACAGAAGCAAGAGACTGGAAAAGAATCCTGTGGATTTATTGACTATTGAATATGTCAATAGACCTACTCCAACTATTAGCTTGGATAATGAAGTGAAAGACATGTCTGAAGATGATTCAGGGCAGTCAGAGCATCAATCTCAAAATTTGGGTCATTCTAAAAATGAATCTGAGAACCGAAATGGAAACTCGGAAAAGATAATTGATCAAGTAATCAAAGATATTGAGATGCAGGAGAAAAGAGGAAACAATGGAACATAATCATCTTCCCAAGAAGTTCAGCACGGTCAAGATATCCTTGATCAGTCAGGAAAATATCAGTCAAAGGATTTGAAGAGTGAATGGGATGATGTTTCTAAGGCAATAAAAACTCCTCCAACAAATCCCAATATTGATCAAGTTACCAATTCTCAAACACCATAACATTCTCAGAAGTTAGTGAAAAATGTTACTCCACTACAACAAGTTCCTGAAACTCATGATCGAGAGATCATTCCAGCTTATCCTACAGAGCATATAGTGTTACAAATTGAGGAAATTCCTTCACTGGACGTCTTCTATAGCCAAAGTCATAAAGTTGTAGTGAAGAGAAGAAAAGGGAGAATAATTGATGATACAATCTCAAACCTTACAAATGAATTTTTTGATGTATTATGGAAGGATCCTCTTGCTGATACGACTGAACATTTAACCAAACTATCACAGTTTGCAGGTGCATATGCTACTGCCACCGTTGATAAAGCCATTGAGTTAAAATGTTACTGAAGCAGAGAGAAGATAGAATAAAAGAATTAGAGAGACTTTTAGATCAACAAAAGTCTAACTCCAGCGAGCAAATGGAATTAAAGATGTCACAATTTCAAAAGGATTTTGAAAGTCTTAATTTGCAGCATCAAGTACAACTCATTGAGAAGAAAACACAACTGGAAGCAGCAATGAACAGATTACAAAGCCAGTCACATTTAGAACAATTCATAAAGGAAGCATTGTATGTGAATGTTAGGTTAAAGCAACAACAATAAGTATTTTTCCAACAAGCTTCTATCACTAGCTCTTATTGTGACTCAAGTGAAATATTGATCCAGAAAGTAGCCATCTAGAAACTTGAATGTGAGAAGATCGAGAAGAAAATCGATGAACACATTCACTAGCAAGCATCGGACTCGGGAAAGGAAGCTGATTTACCCCAGGTAGATAAATTCCACAAGGAGATCTTATTCAAGGATCAGAAGGCACAAATAAAGCAAGCAGAGAAAGCAACAGCGAAAGCATCAAGGTTGACAAAGGAGATTACAAATTTTTAAATTAGAACTTATCAAAGAGTGCACATCTGAAGTGCTCTCAGAAGTCAAACAGCTGGAAACACAGTGGAAACAAAAGGCAGAAATGGAGGATGAAATGATTAAAAAAGTTAATAAGTTTGATCAAAAAAATTATTGGAATTTTCTAATCAAACCTTATCATTAGTACCAGACCCTAAATTCTTTAACAGATTCAACAAAATGATCGTAGCTAGCACTCTCAAATGCAGTATTCAAGGAACAGGTCAGATCAAGGATTTCGTAGCCAACTCATCTCAAGCCTATGCTAGATAATTGTCAACTTTGGGATCAAATCCAAATCAAAGATTAGAATTCATAGTCATATCGTCACTTTATTTTCCTAGATTGTAGTTAAAGCTTGTCTTACGAGGATGGTTGTTTGAAACCTCCTCTATTTTTATGTAATAATCTAATTTTAAAACATAGTTAGTTTAGTATTTAAACCCTCTCATGCATTTAGAGAAGGGTCTAGAAATTTGTCAAAACCATTCTCAAAGAATGCACTTTTGTAAGTTTGTGAATGCTTTCATGAATTAATGGAATAGATTATGTTATCTTTTGACATGTGAAGTTGTTTAACTGATGTTGCCCTATTGTACTTTTAAATTGTTTTAAAGTGAAGAGGAGAAGATATCTACCTATTTTGTATGTTAGTAGAACTTTTGTACATGTGGTAATTTATTCACTTGTATAAGTCTATTTTCGATCGACAATCATATTTTTTTAGCATTATATATTTAAACGTCATTACATATGAATGTCAAATGTACTTCCGTACTAATATTTAATTATTCTATAATTTCTTATTAGTTATAATAATCATATGTATATGAATGTGATAGGATGTTATAATTTTCTGAATCAAACCATTTTGTTAGAAGAATCATCTTTATAATTTTCATCCATTTCAATCATAATAATCTACATTATTTAATAGCTTCATTTGATATCTCTTTAGATCAAATAAAGGAAGAATCAACCTGAGTATATAGTACAATAAATAGTTTAGATAGATGCATGTGATAGATTAGAACCATTTTCCATTGCATGTTGTATAATAAAAAAAAAATCCAAAAAGCATCCTTATTGGGAAACTGGTCCCATTATCCCCAGTTGGAGCCACTACACCAAACGGAAAAGGAGTAGCTTTAAGGTCCAGACCGGTGGCTTCCATGTTATGTAGTATCAACTGGTACCAACATTTTAAAAATGAAGAGGGCCTTGTGAATGGCAAGAAGGTCCGATCAATCTAAAAGTCAATCTAAAATTCTCTCTCCCTCTAGATCCCCATCAACTTCTAGAAAATTATCTAGATCTACATCTTTAAAATCTGAAGTTGATCATCCTTCTACTAAGTCTCCTAGTGATACTCAACCCATATTGTCTCCCAAGTTTTATCAAAATTCTTCTGAAGTTCAGTCTTTGATAGAAAAGTTAGAGAGAGTATCCATTTCTGCTGAAAATCTTGAAACTTCTCAAACATCTAAGATCAGTATTTCGTCTTCCTTATAATCTCGAAGAATATTAACTCAATCAGAAAGTCAAAAGACAGGAATCCTTCCTTTTGAATTTCCCATCGATAGTACTCGAAAGAGAATAAAGAGGACTCAATCAGATTCAATCATCAGCGATATCTTATCTCATTCACCTTCATTACCTCCACTCATTTCAACCACTTCCACTCCAACAATTAGTGTTACTTTAACTAGTTCCAGTACTCAGACTACTATTCCTTCAACTAGTTCTAGCACTCAGCTTGCCTCTTCTTCCACTAAAACTCAATCCAACACATCCACCCAAGGTCCAATGGCAGGCCACCCATGGAACAATCCAAGGGTTGTAAATATGCCCTATCCTCTTCATGCACTACCAAAATCACCTCAAAAATGGTTGCCTAAGTTTAATCCTGATGATGGTCTTTCGGCAGACGAACAGATTCATAATTATATGCTAGCCATCAATTTAAAAGGAGTAGTTAAAGAGGATTGCGTTGTAAGATTATTTCCATACACTCTCACAGGATCTGCAGAATCCTGGTATTTTTCACTGCCTGCTAGCTCTATAACTAGCTGGAATATGTTTGAAGAACAATTTCTAGCTAAGTTTGGGGATGACAGGACCACTGTTATGCTCATCAATGATTTATCAAATATAAAAGCCAAATTAGGGAGAAAATAAAAGATTTTAATTCAAGATTTAATAAATTGCTCAATAAAATTTCTGCTACATCAGTTCCTGGCACAAAATTTCAAGTTGAGTGGTATATTTCATCTCTTCCATCCAATATAGCCATTTTTGTTGATAAAGAAATATTGCCAACACTTGCAGAAAACATGAAGGAATCTCTATCTATAGAGAAACACATAACTTCTCTTGAGAAGAATAATTCTCAAGAAGACGAAAAATCAAAGAAGGTATCCTTCAAAGATGATTCTAAAAAGAAGCCATCTAAATACCCTTTGATGTAGAAGGTCTTCAGAAAATTTTAAAGCCTATGACAAAGGAGATGGCAGATATCAAGAAACAAGTCGTTGAAAGTTCTAGCTCAAAAAATACTTTCAGAAACTTCAAGAAAGGTCAAACCTTTAATACTCCACCACCGAATATCATATCTAACGCTGAGTCTGATCAAGATACAGAGGAAGAGCAAACATAGGGAGAAGAAGAGGAATATGGGATTTCATCCTACCAAATGAAGAACAACAAGAAGCTTTACATGTGAGTACTAGGAGCAAAAAGACTACTGAAGCAACATAGCCAAATCAACAACAGAAGAATTCAACGCCTGCTAAGGATAAAACAGTAAGTAAAAAGTCTAATTCAAAGGCTACACAAACAAATCTTATTACTTAAAATACTCCACCTACATCTAAGACAATGGTAGTCTCAGACACTATTGAGTATAATGTAGTTGAAGATATGAAGAAAACCAAGGCCAACATTTCAATTCACGAGCTTACTAAATTAAAGCAGCAATAGAAAATCTTACTTAGAGACTTGAATGGGGTTCCTGCTTCAGCCTTACCTACCCTAGTAGTAGTACAAGCTGCTAATGAAATGGGTAAGCCACCTTCTCCTTCAACTAAAATAGATGCTACAGATTTGATTATGATAGGTGATCGATCCATCTCTCATACTCCTCCATTTCTCTTAACCTATGAGATCTATAATAAAAATGTCCATAATCGTTTGATAGACTCAGGGGCTTCCTCTAATATAATGCCAAAATCAGTTTGTGCTAAGTTGAACATACCTCCTCAGAGTTCTCCTATTCATATAGTACAACTTGATAGAACTAGAGTAGAGGTTGTGGGAGAAATAAATTATGTTTCTATCAAATTGTCCTCAAATCCTGATGCTGCTCAAATAATCAATATATTGGTAGCTGATATTCCTAAGTTTTACAGTTTAGTATTAAGCAGAGATTAGTTTGAAAAACTTCATGGATATTTTGCAACAGACTGGTCACATATGTGGCTACCATATAATGGAAAGCCAAATCAAATCTAGGTAGACTGTGAAAAGTTCATGAAACATACAGTCACTAATCTTGAAGGAATAAACGAGCCAGTAGCATTCAATAATAACATTATTGGAAACTACTCGGCAGAATCATTTTTGGGAAATTTTAACGCTCAACCATCACCCTTTTTGATAATGCAGTTATTTATCAAATCGAGAATTTTTCCCAGACATAAATTTCAAAATGTAAAAAATTTGTAGATAAACCAATAGTTAATTCATTATTTTGGACTCTTTATTTTGACGATTCTAAATTTGAAGATGGTGCAAGCGCTGGCTATATTTTAATAAGCCCAGAAGGAGAAAAAACCATGTTAACCTACAAACTTGAATTCAATTGCACAAACAACATAGCTGAATATGAAGCGTTAGTCCAAGGTTTGTACAAAGCCATTGATCTTAACATTAAATATCTTAAAGTCCTAGGAGATTCATAAATCATTGTTATACAGGTAAGAAATACCATTCATTGTAGTTCTGGACTTTTAAATCATTACCAAACATTAGTCCAAGAATTGAACATTCATTTCTTAGCCTTCAATATTTCTTCCATGCCTAGAATGCAGAATGCTAGTGCAGATCTATTGGCTAATGTAGCATCAAAAGTAATTCCATCTCAAGAGTTTAGTCCCGATAAATTTTCAATTGAATTAATTTTTAGACCATCTATTCCTGACAATGTTACCAATTGGAGAGTATTCAATAATGATTCAGATATCATAGGTTTCTTAACATCTAAAGGATCTTATGATAGTCAAATTTTGGATGAAAATGAACATGACATTCAGATTAAGGAAGAACAAGATAAAAATCCAATTCCTAAGTCAGTTTTCAAGTTAGAAGACCTATATGATCTGAAAGATAGGTTTAAAAGAGTTACTAACTCAAAAACTCAAAGTTCTACCTTAAGATTTGAGTTAGTAAATCTAGGAATTGGCAATAAACCTCAAAATGTCAATCTAGGTCTTGGTCTATCTTTCGTTGAAAGATTATCATTTATCAGGTTGTTTAGAATATACAAAAGTAATTTTGCTTGGGATTACACTGATCTTAAAACATATGATACTTCTGTGATTCAACACACAATTCCTATGATTTCAGATGAGAAACCTATACAACAAAAAATGAGGAAGATTCACCCGAATCTTGAAGATCAAATCAAAACATAACTGAACAAACTCCTCAAAGCAAAGATCATCTTTCTAGTTAGACATTATAAATGGGTTTCAAATTTGGTTCCCGTCGGGAAGAAAAATGGTGATATTAGAATTTGTATTGATTTTAGGAATTTAAACAAAGCATGTCAAAAGGCCAACTTTCCATTACCAACCATGGAAAAAGTACTGCAAATAGTAGCTGCCTCTGAACTTGTGTCCTTTCTAGATGAATTCTAGGGATATAACCAAATTCTCATACATCCAGATGACAAATTAAAGACTACATTCAGGACTAAGTGGGGAACTTACACCTATCAAAAGATGCCATTTGGATTAATTAATGCAGGTGCCACTTTTCAGAGAGTTATGGACATAGCTTTTAGGGGGCTCATAAATAAATCTGTGGTTATTTATTTAGATGCCACTACAGTCTTTTCTAAACAAGTAACCAATCATGTGAATGACCTAAATAAAGTCTTTGAGCGATGTAAAAGGTATGGGATCTCATTAAATCCAAATAAATCATTTTTTGCTTTAGATGAAGGAAAACTTTTAGGATTCATTGTGTCAAAGAAAGGTATCTATATTGATCCTGAAAGAATTGAAGAGATTAAAAGAATCTCTTTCCCTCATAACAAGAAAGCTTTGCAATCGTTCCTTGGACAAATTATTTTTTTTTAAAGGTTTGTCCTTGACTTTTCAAAAATAGTTTTACCATTACAAAACATCATTAAGAAAAATTCAATCTTTAAATGGGGACATAATGAAAGAGAAGCATTTGAGTTGATCAAACAATCCATTATCAATGCTCCATTCCTGACTACCCTCAATTTTCTTAATCCTTTTAATTTATATACTTTTTCATCAGATATATCATACGTTGTTGTTTTAGCACAACTTAATGACCAACAAATTGAAGCACCAATATCATTTTTTAGTTCCAATTTTCAAGGTACAAAACTAAATTATTCATCCGTTGAGAAGAAAGCATTTGTTGTCTTTAAGGTTATAAATCATTTCATGCCTTTTCTCCTAAAAAATCACACCAAAATAATAGTTCCATTTTCCGCAGTGAGACAATTGTTAATGCAAAGAGAATTAGGAGAGAAAAGAGTTAACTGGGTTACTGCTTTACAAGAATATGATGTAGAAATTAGACCCTCTAAAATTTGTAGACGTCAAGGTTTTTGCAGAATTCTTACAGAAGCATCCCATTTATCATCAGAGGAAGATTCAGGTAACAATGTGCAGATATCAGAGGTAAGCCTCAACGATTGGCAATCTCATTACACCGATCTCATATTTTATTTGAAAAATGGATATGCTCCAACCCAACTCAGTTACAAAACGAAACAAGCTTTGAGATTAAAGGCCAAGCAATATGAATTAATCAACGATATATTGTTTAGGAGAAATTTTTATTCTGTGCTATTAAGATGCTTAGAAAAATATGAAGCGGAGAAAGTCTTGCAAGAACTCCATGATGGACCAGCTGGAGGACATTTTGGAGGAAATACAACAGCACACAAAATCTTGCATGCAGGTTACTATTGGCCTACACTTTTCAAAGATTCCCATGAATATGCAAGAAAATGCAAAGTGTGTCAAAGTGCATTTGGAAGACAAAGGAAACCGGTTTTCCCATTACAACTAGTTAATATCGAACAACCATTTGAACAATGGGGATTAGATATAATTAGTGAGATTGTTCCTAACTCTTCCAAATAGCACAGATATATTCTCACAACTACAGATTATTTCACTAAATGGGTGGAAGCAATTCCATTAAAGGTAGCCAATTATGAGAATATCATTGATTTCATTGACCAATATATCATAACTAGATTTGGTTTACCTACTGCTTTAATGTTTTATAATGCATCTTACTTCTTAGGAACTGACATGATAGAATTTGCAATCAAAAGAGGCTTTAAACTTAAGTATTCTAATAATTATTATCCGCAAGGAAATGGTTTAGTAGAATCCATGAATAAAAACCTTGTTAGAATTATCAAACGAACTATTGATCAAAACCAACTAAATTGGCATAAGTCATTAATCTTTGCTCTTTGGGCAGACCAAATAACTCAAAAATCTTCTATTGGCACTTCTCCATTTAATCTTGTTTATGGAAAATAAGTTGTTCTTCCTACTAATGTAGTTATTCCTTCTCTTGCCTTAGTTCAATTCATTGATGAATCTCCTTCTTCTTCATTACAACTAAGACAATTTCAAATTCTTAAGCTAGAAGAAGAAAGAGAAAAAGCTAAGCATACTCATGCACATCATCAACATATAGTAAAAGCTTGGTTTGATTCAACTTCTGTTACTCCAAAAAAAATTCAAATTGGTGATCTGGTATTGAAATGGGACAAAGCGCGTGAGGAAAAAGGTAAACACACGAAGTTTCAAAAACTTTGGCTAGGTCCATTTCAAATAATTGAAGAAATAGGCCCATCAACATTCTTATTGCAAGATCTATCAGGCAAAAGAGATTATTTGCCTGTTAATGGGCAGATTTTAAAGAAATACTTTTCATAGGAGGTAACCCCTTCTATTCCTGTATACTAGTGTCTTTTTTTTTTCTCTTAGGAAAATAAAAGTTGCATAGTATAAATTTTTGGCTTTTCAAATAAACATCTCGGATGATCTTTTTGATTTATCGCTTATAGAAATAAGAAATGTTAAGAAAAAAAAATCATAAGATTTGAATATAAAATAAATTCTATTTTCACTAAAAGATGCAACTTCACTGAAGTTATTTATTCTCTGATGAACTCTCATCTTTATAAAGCATGACTATTCTGTTATCAGTCAAGAAAAGAATCCATTAAAGACTCTTTTACAGAAAAACAATCTAAAACTCAAAATTATCATCCAGAATCCTCAAAAGGACCAATGATTCACCCCATCTGGGAAAACTTATCAATTTTTGAAAGAAATTCAAAAAAGATTATACTAGAAAAGCTTAAAAGACAATAAGTCTCATCACGAGCTTGTTTACGATGTTCATTAGGAAATAGTTGAACTGAAATTACCAATACTGCCTACCAAAACAGGGTAATGACTTGAGATTATATCAAGAGGACAAGGAGTCTCATCAAGAGCCAGCTTGATCGGTTTAATTACAACTAGTGAATGACATTGTTATTATTTTGTTACCAAAGCAAGGCAATGGATTTTAAGTAAATAAAAATATGATATAAAAAGAAAAATAAGTTTCAAAAAAGATCAAATATATAAGGTTGGAATTTATTTTTGAAAATTATAAGAGAGACTGGATGGGACAATGAATCATTGTTGGGTAAAAGGTAACCCTGCCAAGAGCTTAAATTGCTTATTAGATCAGAGGCTCTACCTGTGATAAAAGAGTAAATATTTATAAAGTTAATCTGGAAGAGCCACCTGCTTTATCTTTTTTAACTGAGTAAAGATTGATATATATTCTGATACTTTTTTTTTTTTAAAGAGGAATTCTTATGAATTATGATTAAGAGAGATTTTGTTGCTTAGTGAGATGTTATTTATTGAAATTCATTCTTGCAACTATTTTTATTTCAAAAAAGTTTTTAGAAATTTCAAAAAGTTGGAGATAGCTAGTTCTCCCAAGTGAATCGCCAATTGTTGTGCTATACAACCCCCCCCCATTTATTTCTACCAAATGGGGACCCTTTAAAAGTAATTAGGAAATTTATTTTATTTATTTTTAGCATAAGTCGAAAAACTGTAGGAAATAAAGTTTCTTTTAATTTTCCGCTTTCATTCCTTAGTGCGCTTCGCAATTTTCTTAGCTTACAAGCTTAAACGACTTAAAAACATGTTAAACCTTGCGGGCTACGATATGCGCTAAAGCCTTTCCAAATTTATATTAAAATATTATTGCAAATGCTCTAATCACCGTTATAAACTAAAATCGCATCGCACCTCATTAAACGATCAAAACTTATAAGAAATTTGGTGAAAGTTGCGATTAAACGGACCCGACGAGCCAATAAAGAAGTAAACATAAAGTTCCAAGGTCCGATAAAGTGCATCGGCATGATTTCTTAAAGCGCATTTCATAAGACATAACTAAAAGCAAACTTAATACCACATAAAAATTGCGATGTGTGATTTGCGCAGGTCGCATTTCGCGAGATTTATGGGTAGCATCACAAATGGAAATAGTTATAAGTTGTGATATGCAATGAATGGTAGTTAATTACTCGAGCATGAGAAATGATTTATGTCAAATCAAACTGGATATGAGATCCAACGTCTTAAATCGATCGATAGACATTTCACGTGGTGGAAGAGATTTGATTTAAAAAGATTATCCGTGATTAACTGCATTTAGTAGAAGTAAGGTTTTGATAGATTCATATATACTTCAAGCATGTTTTCAAGTGATTGAATGTCAACCCCGGATGCGGGTGTTCAGAATGTTTGAAAGGTGGCAAAGGTTTTGGGTTGGCGCGTGGGATTCTACCACCGCCACCTGACAGCGAGGCCACCCATGGCCCCGATCTACCTTGGTCCCAACCTCACCTATGTGTAAATGCATCCAAAGTTTCATGCCCAATCATTTCCCAATCCGGACAATCTTACACTTCCCTTATTCTGCGTTGGCAAAGTTAAACAAATAAGTCTGGGTTAATTTAATATCTCAATTCAGAGAATTGAGATATTAATTCAACACTCCTCTATAGTTATAACCCGGCAGTCCATTACGTATACATATGCGCCAACTTTGCATATACAACTATTATAAGCGACATAATACTTTGGCTATTAAAACCATGTAATTGACCCTCGGCACGTACATATATTAACCCACATAATATATCCATATATCTATTACGACGTTCTTCAATTGTTAACTAAATCCCACGCATATCAGCATACCTTTATTAATTCGTAAACCTTAGTACATCTTTGATTTCGGCCCCCACATATATGATCAACCGACCAATCAAATTCACACCCGTACCTCGGTTATCGTCCGCGTCTCTTCATCGAGCGATCACCGTCCGATGTCTTCCCTCCAGATCGACGGCTTGTATCGATATCGCTCGGTGTCCTGATACGAACTTTAACGCGCGATGGCGCGTAGTGGAAGGCAGTTTTTCAACCTCGCCCTATGCCACGTGTCGAGATTTCTATGGAATCGCTCGCAACTCTTCAAATACAGCTTGCCAACGATAGGTAGTGCGATGAAACCCACCGTTTAGCTCTAAACCGCCGTTATTGTTCCTTCGGTCACGGTTCCCTACTCCAGGTTCCACTTATATCGCGCAAGGTTCCGTCAAGCACAGTTCCATTCACCGGCTCCCCACACAACTGCAGGATCGCTCTTCCTCGCTACAATCTCAACACTGTATTTCTTCACATTACAGCCTTGTTCCTCGTTATACAGTGCTCGTCCGATGAACACCACTATCGTTATGCGTGGGTTAAAGCCATGCCTCTGTTGTGGCCTACACTCACGGCTCTATCACTCCCCTGTCGACAGTGTCGACAGTATTTACATCGATTCCGCTAACTGCATGCAGAGCACCATTAATCCCATCACAGGTTCTTAATTATCACGAATTTCGATTATTCTCCACCAGGATGCATGCATATATTCACACATAACTTATTCAAGCAAAGTAGATATACATTCACACATAAATTAAATCCACAAGGCACAAATATACTAAAACATTTCTTATTTACACAATGGATTGAATTACAACCACTGGCTGGCCAGATCTTCAATCTGATGGCCTTCTTCCCCTATGCAGCTCTCTGCAGGTACAGGCAAGTCTATGTGCAGGTCTGTGCAGATCTCTCGACCCTATCACAGAGGTTTATTTTTATACATATTGGAAATCAATCGATTCACTTCTTTGATGACTCTTGGACTCCTAAAGCTAGCCTAACTTCTGAAACTGGCCATCTCTTCAGGTGCCCATCAATCATTCGAGCAGTTACAATATTTTCCTAAAATTAACTAAAATAACTCAACTATGAATATTTACATATGGGAAACAAAGCATGAGACCCCCCTTATGTTTATTTATGTACAAAAGTATCTTGGGCCTAATGCCCCTTCCTCTTGTCCTCCAGACCATTAATTGCATTAACGTCAAGCCGCCCAAGGCATTAACGCAGCACAGTTGCCCATGTTTGCGTCTGCTCCACAGGGATATGGCTTCTTCTGGAAGTTTCAAGCTGGCATTGTTGCCTCTCCGCTCTTGCTACTCCTCGGCGGTCTCTGAGCCTAGCTCCAGGACCATTATTGGATGCAGATGCTCTCTTTCTTGTTGTTTAGACCTCATTCTGGGTCTGCACGTCTCGCAGAGCTCCCATTTCTCTCAGTGTATCAGTTTTCACTCTATTTCTCTCCCAGAGACGTTCGTCACTTCTCAGCCCTCTGTGCTCAGTTGTGGTCCGCCAGTCCAGTCCCAGCCTTTCGCTTCCTGCTCTATCACGCTCAGTCTTTCTCGCCTGATTCCCATGCCTCGGTTGCGCCAAAGGATGAGGTGCCAACGCGGCTCGAGCCGTGGAGGTCCTCCCCGCCACCCACCCTCCACCTCTCTCAGCTCCTCATCTCCTCCTTCCGACTCCCCGCGGGGTCGTTACCCTGAGACTCGAAGTGGACGTGGCTCTCCTGTTGGGCGTGGGATTTCTCAGCCTGCAAGAGGCATCTCCAGTCTCATCCCAGGTCAGCAGCATAAGGCACAATTCTATTTCCCATGTTTTCTTAATATGCCTACTGTTACAGCCACCATAACTATAGATTTCAAAGAAGAGCCTCCTGAATTGACTGTCGAGCTCACGGGTTCTCAACTGGCGCAATTGGAGGTTGATAGGCCCTGCTCTCCCTCCAGAGGAGGTCAGAAACGGAAAGAGGTCAAGGGCAGCTCCTCGTAGGACCTCAAAATTGCTTCTGGTTCGGGCGACATCAAGCGAGGTTGTTTTGCTGCTCCTGTTGACAAGTTGGGTGAGGAAGATACCAAGCATGGCAGTTCCAGTGCTAAAGCTGATTTGCAGGTCGAGGATGACCCTTACGCCTTCGCTTGTCGTGTGGTCGAGTCTCCCCCTTCCTCTCAAGGTAACTAATGGCCAATCTCCATATTATCTTGTTTTTGGATGATCGTCGAGCCAGGTTCAACTCTGGTTTTTGCTCGCTGTCTCAGTTTAGTTTTCATTAGTTCTACAGCTTGTCTAAATGCCAGTTTCCCCTTCGTGGGCGGCATGGTTTTTTGTATGGGAACAAATATGTTTGTATAACCGGTTCTAGTCATTGTGGGTTGATAAACTGCTAGAGTTTCACGGCCGGTTTCCCTTATGAGGGCAGCACTCTTTTGCTGATTTGCCTGACTGAGCTTCATGGTTGTCTCTGTGTTTTGGTACTGTGGGTTGATAATTTGTTAGAGCGTCATGGATGTACTAGAATGCCCATTTCTCGGGCTAGAACTTCTGAGGCCCTAGCCTCCATGTAATGTAATTTTTGTATACTAATAGATTAACCTTATTCAAAAAAAAAAAAAAAGAAGAAGAAGAAGTGATTGAACGTCATATTTGTATTAAATTTTGTCTGCCTCTCTGTTCTCTATATTTTTAATGTTTTGCTATGTTCGCTTGAAATTCGGAAACCAATTAACGGAGCAAGGAAAATAGAAATGAGCAAGAAAGGAAAAGAAATCGCCCAAGCACCATCTACCAAAGACTCATATATGTCTCCCCTATTCTCAGACACCACTTGCAACAAGGATTGCGAAAGTTATTCATGGGAGGCAATGTATAAGTTTTTCGAGGATGAAAACCCAAAGGCAATAGTCAAAGTTGCTTCAACAGGCGTGTCTGTTTCTTCAGACCCGACCTACTTTGATGTTGCATGCTCATTCATCCATAAGGTAGCAACGAGGCCAAAGATTCTCCCTTACACAGATATGTTTAAGTAGATAATTGACCACTTGAACATAGAAGACAGAACATTCAAAGATTCAAAAGGTGAGAATATTGGGTCATTCAGGGCAGAAGATTTAAGGACAATGTACCACTTACCTATCCCATAGCAGAACTACGACAAAGATTTTCTTCAAAGCTATAGAGAAAAACATCCAGACCTAATGAAAGTCATAAAGGAATGGAAGGAAGAGCAGGGCAAGCTTAAACGAGATAAACTCGGTACGTGCCCAATACCACAAATTCCTTCCCCTTATTGTTTTGTTGCTGATATATTGTCTAAATTATATGCAAAACCTGACACCACTAGGTTTTCTGTAGATTGGGTCCCATTAATTGATGCAATCGTCAATTCCTTAATTCTGAAATGGGCAAATATCCTATCTGATAATTTAGCCAAAAACATCATGGAGAATAGGAATAAAAGAAGTGTTTCATCTAGAGAAATACCCCCTTTTACATGAGTGCATATGTCATGGACGCAATTTGATTTTATTCTAGTTTTCCTACCATGGATGGAAATGGACGACCCAAGACCCTACTCCAATCCACATTTACCACAAAGCCCTCTGGGAATCTGACTACCATTTGAATTTTTACAAAATTGTCCATAGAGTCATGTTGCCTACGCACCAAATTATATTCAATGAGAAAGCCCCTAAGGTTTCCAAAGAGGCCAGTACAAACATTCTGCTCGTTGCTAGATGGTTTACAGAGGAAATTCTTACATATATAAGAGAATTTGGCAATTATGCTTCTCATCATGTCCTACCATATTATGTTCCTGATAAGTTACTTGCAAGAGAAATTGCCTACCAACTTGTTTTAAATGGTATTTCTAAACAACTTAAAGATGCTAAGAAGGCCATTTGGCCTAATTTCCCTTTTCAGTGCGGTACTTTTGCACTTTTTGATATTTGTCATGCCTACAAGGAAGTTTCAAAGGTTAATCTATTGAATTTGGCTGTAATGCCAAGGCGACCATATGACCCCAATGATGTGATTAAAAATTACATCACAAATCTCAAAGTAAAACCTTTTGTGAAAGAGATAGATAGATTTGATGATTTCTTTCAAGGTATTGAAAAGTTTTCATATGTATTAAAGTTTGCATCCATTCAACTCAATCAAGATGACTTGAAAGCCTTCCAAGCATACAGAAGCAAGAGACTGGAAAAGATTCCTCTGGATTTATTGACTATTGAAGATTTCAACAAACCTACTCCAAGTATTAGTTTGGATAATGAAGTGAAAGACATGTCTGAAGATGAGTCATGGCAGTCAGAGCATCAATCTCAAAATTCGGGTCATTCTGAAAATGAATCAGAAAACATAAATGAAAACTCAAAAAAGATAATTGTTAAAGTAATCAAAGAGATTGAGATGCAGGAGAAAGGAGGAAACAATGGAACAGAATCATCTTCCCAAGAAGTTCAACACAGTCAAGATACACTTGATCAATCATGAAAATCTTAGTCAAAGGATTTTAAGAGTGAATGGGATGATTTTTCTAAGGAAATAAAAACTCCTCAAACAAATCCCAATATTGATCAAGTTACCAGTTCTCAGACACCAGAACATTCTTAGAAGTTAGTGAAAATTGTTACTCCACTACAACAAGTTCCTAAAACTCACGATCGAGAGATTATTCCAGCTTATCCTACAAATCAGATAGTGTTACAAATTGAGGAAATCCCTTCATTGAATGTCTTCTATATCCCAATTCATAAAGTTGTAGTGAAGAGAAGAAAAAGGAGAAGAATTGATGATACAGTCTCAAACCTTACAAATGAATATGTTGATGTCTTATGGAAGGATCCTCTTATTGATCCGACTGAACATTTAACCAAACTATCATAGTTTGCAGGGGCATATGCTACTGCCACCGTTGATAAAGCCACTGAGGTTAAAACATTACTGAAACAGAGAGAAGATAGAATAAAAGAATTAGAGAGATTGTTAGATCAAGAAAATTCTAACTCCAGCGAGAAAATGGAATTAAAGATGTCCCAATTTCAAAAGGATTTTGAATGTCTTAATTTGCAGCATCAAGTAAAACTCACTGAGAATTAAACACAACTAGAAGCAACAATGAACATATTACAAAGCCAACCATAGTTAGAACAATTCATAAAGGAAGCATTGGATGTGAATCGTAAGTTAAAGCAACAACAAGAAGTATTTTTCCAACAAGCTTCTATCACTAGCTCTTATTGTGACTAGAGTGAAATATTGATCCACTAAGTAGCCATCCAGAAACTTGAACGTGAGAAGATCGAGAAGAAAATAAATAAACACATTCAATGGCAAGCATCAAACTCAGGCAAGGAAGATGATATACCCCAGGTATATAAATTCCATGAGGAGATCTTATTCAAGGATTGGGAAGCACAGATAAAGAAAGCAGAGAAAGCAATGGCGAAAGCATCAAGATTATCAAAGGAAATTATTGAATCTGTGTGTGAACAAGTTTTGAAAGCAGAGCTTATCTAAGAGTGCATGTCTGAAGTGCTCTCAGAATTCAAACAGTTGGAAACACAGTGGAAACAAAAGGCAGAAATGCAGGATGAAATGACTAAAAAAGTAAATAAGTTTGATCAAGAAAATTATTGGAATTTTCTGATCAAACCTTATCATCAGTACCAGACCCTGCAGTATTTAACAGATTCAATAAGAATATCGCATCCAACACTCTCAAATGCAGTATTCAAGGGACAGATCAGATCGAGGATTTCACAGCCAGCTCAGCTCAAGCCTATGCTAGATATTTGTCGACTTCGGGATCAAATCTAAATGAAAGATCAGAATTCATAGTCATATTGTTACTTTATTTTCCTAGATTGTAGTTAAAGTTTGTCTTACGAGGATAGTTGTTTCAAACCTCCTCTATTTTTATGCAATAATCTATTTTTAAAACGTAGTTAGTTTAGTGTTTAAACCCCTCTCATCCATTTAGAGAAGGGTCCATAAATTTGTCAAAAACATTCTCAAAGAATGCACTTTTGTAAGTTTGTGAATGTTTTGATGAATTAATGGAACACAGTCTATTATCTTTTGACACTTAAAGCTATTTAACTGATGTTGCACTATTGTACTCTTTAAATTGCTTTAAAGTGAAGAGGATCAGATATCTACTGTCAGTTTACATGAGTAGAACTTCGTACATATGGTACTTCTATTCACTTGTGTTAAGTCTTACTTTCTAGATTGGCAGTCATCTTTTTATTGCATTATATATTTGAAACGTCATTATATATAAATGTTAAATGCACTTCTATACTAATATTTGTCTGTAATTTCTTATTAAATATATAATCACATATATGAATGCGATATACTTTTCACAATTCTTCTAATCAAACTATTTTGTTAGAAGAATCATCTTACATAATTTTCATCTCTTTCAAATGTTAAATAATCTAAATTACTAATAATTGAAGGATATCTCTTTAGATCGCATAAAGGAAGAAACACCCCGGGAATATAATAAAATAGATAGTGTTATATAGATGCATGTGATAGATTAGAATCATTTTCCATTGCGTGTTGTCTAATCAAAACACACCCCAAAATCATCCTTATTGGAAAACTGGTCCCACTAAGGAGCTTATTTAAGGTTCGGACCGGGTGGTTTTCCCCCATGTTGTGGCAGCAAATTCCGAGGCCTCAACAGGATCCTGGAGGATTCAAAAATTGATGACACATGACTAAGAGGTCATGAACTTTTTCTACCTTGGTAGTCTGATGCATGAGCATTAGAGCTTCCAAGTCATCAAGCTTTTTGGAGACAAAGTTGGGTCTTAACATGGAAAAAAAAATTTATTTCCTTAATGTAAATAATTTTAATTTCTTTATTTCTCATAGAACTATAGATAGAGGTAAGATTTAGTAGATAAGATTTTCAAGAAGAAAAATTGCCTTTTAAGGCATGAAAATTTTAGGAAATAAATCATGAGAGGTTGTAGGAGATTAAATCTTGGTCGCAATTAGCAAGTTGTTAGGATAAGAAAAAATTTATAAATCTTAGAAACTATTGGGGGCACTTTTAGGATTTAGAAAAGCTATAGATAGGCAATATTTTGTCAATAAGGCAAAAGTGAGTCTACCTTGAAAAACATGAGTGATTTGTGGATTGATTTATGGATATAGGAAATTTTATTTTATTTGTATATGTTATTATAAATATTGTAAGCCTAAAGGGAAAAAATATGACCAAATGAGTGTAGAATCAGGCCATGAGAGAAATGTATGATTATGAGTTTATGCATGTATAGTTTTCCTTTGTCTAATGGAAATGCAGATTCACCAATGCCTATGTGTATGACTCTCTGTATTATTACGTGTGTTATTTTAAATGCTTTGAGATGTGGTGAATAATAGTTAATTGACTAAATAACAAAATATGTGCATGTAATCCATATTCAGGAGTTGAACTTTGCAGGAAGAGGTGAATTTTTCTGCATTAAGTTGCTAGTTGAAAGAAAGCCTAGTAGCAACAAATGAGTGTTTAAGAAGAAGTGGAATGTAGAAGGTAGAGGAGAAATACAAAGCTCGACTAGTAGAAAAATGTTATTCCCAGGTAGAGGTAATTGACTTTGGGGAGATTTTTTTTTCTCCTATTGCCAATTTAACTTCTATTAGATTTCTTTAATCCATTGTTGTTGCCTTTGGTATTGAAGTAGAACATATGGATGTGAAGACAATATTCCTACATGGGGATCTTAAAGAAGAAATATACATGAAGTAGCCTCAAGGTTTTCCTATTAAAGAAAAGAAAGAGCTAGTGTGTAGGATGAAAAAGTCCATGCATGAGTTAAATAAATCACTAAGGATGTGGCATCAAAATTGTGATACTTATAAATTAGGACTTGGCTTCACAGGGAGCAAAACAACTCATTGTGTGTATTTCAAATTAGTTGGTGATCGTATTATTTATTAGTTGTTGTATGTGGATGATATGTTGCTAATTGGAAAGGGCAACGAAATCATCCAAGAAGAGAAAACTCAATTGTCCTCTTAATTCGACATAAAGGATCCTGGTGTTGCTGATTTCATTTTTCTCATGGAAATTAAAAGATATTGGGAAAATAGGAAACTCCAGTCAAATTAGAGAAAATATGTCATGACAATTTTCCAAAGGTTTAATAAGTAGGAATGTAAATTGGTAAAGATCCTTGTTCTTGCAAGTGTAAAGTTATCTATAAAACAATGTCCCAAGACACAAGAAGAGGAAGAAGTCATGTTCCATGTTCCATATGCCAGTGTGGTTGGTAGTTTGATATATGCAATGGTATCTTATATATCAAACATTTCACATGCAGTGGGAGACTTGAGAAGGTATATGTCAAAACCAAGGAGGAACATTCAACAACAATAAAGATAGTTTTAAGGTATTTGTGTAGCGCTACTAGTTATGGGTTGTGCTAATAAGGAGACCATGTTTAGATAGAGAGTTGGAAATACATGGCTTTGTTGATGCAAACTGAGCTAGATATATGGATTGTATAAGATTGACAAGTGGGTTTGTGTTTAAGCCATTTGGAGGAGCATTCAATTAGATGAGAAAAGAGACAATATGTTGTGGTACTCTCAACTACAAAAGCTAAATACATCGAATCCACTCATCAAACAATGAATTTATGTTATTGCAGAGACTATGTTAAGGTATTGGGTTGGTACAATGAGTTGTGAGTATAGCTCGTGACAGTCAAAGTGCAAGCTTCCCAATGAAGAACCTAGTGTATCATTCGAGGACAAAGCATATTGATATTCAATATCATTTTGTGAGAGATATGGTTGAAGAAAATAATGTATTGTTGGTGAAGGTGCAAATTTTGAATAATGTTGCATATTCATTAACAAAATTTATGAGCCTTGAGAAGTTCTCTTGGTGTAGAGAAATAATGGGTATTATTGCTCTATATTGTTGATGATGCACTCTTGAGAATCCTTGCGTGCAAAGAAAACAAGAAGTGGGAGAATGTTGGGTATGTGTTATATTCTTTGCACGACTACTCTCATGCATCGTACATTGCACTAAGCATAGCAACATGGAAGCCGCCTTATGCAAGGTTTCAAGGGCAGCGACACCACCCCCGGCAGCAAAAAAAAAAAGAGCGATTTTTTGCATCCAATTTTAGTAGTTTTATACACATGGTTTTCATCTTTAGCGGTTTTTTTGAACATGGTTGTTTAGCCCATGGTTTTGTAGTTTTAGTTAAGGGGAAAATGGATTGGCAACTTATGGATGATGCAGGATATGTATACATACATAATATAGATAGATACATACATATGCATCAAATTCCAAGGTAAAATATTTGTATCAACATGTGTGTTTTCTATTGCAACTTTTTTGTTTTATTAAGAATTTGTTTGCAACAATTAATTATACAGGGTTTAAAAACCTACATTAAGAATTTGCACATGATTAATTTAATTTAATTTGGATATCAATTTTTTCCAAGGCTAGAGTAAGCCCATGGACATGTAAAGACTAAAATTTGTGAAAATGACAAGGGGAAGATGAATACGCAAAAGAGAGAAAAATAACCAAAATAAGGAAACAAAAAATAACGTAAAAGCATTGATCCAGCGAGATGGGGAATAATGAAGATGTTCAAGAAGAAGTAGGTTCATTAGCTAAGACCTATTTCTATTGGTCATAAAGAAATGCTTGATGGACATGAGGCCATAGGAATCATTGGTTTTACAACACCTTGTTGACTTGGACATTGGCCATGGGCCTTATTTAAGCCACTAGTTTTAGAGGGTTAGAAGTAAGATGTAATAAACTTGGTGCATGTAGGTATAGGGAACTAACCTATGGTGAGCCATCAATGAATGTTGAACATATCTTGGAGGAAGATGGCTATGCATCTCTAGTCCTCGTTAGTCACAAGTGCATGGAAAGGACTAAGTGAATTTTTGAAAAAAACAAAAGAATAGTATGTCCTCTGGTCTCATATTAGGGAGAGCATTTGAATGCAAAATGGTCTAAAGTCTTGGACTCTAAAACTATGATATGATAAATATGGTGCCCTTGGCCACAATGGTGATTTATCTAAATGTGAAATTAGAGGGATCAAAATTTGAGTTGGATGATAGGGATTGTCATGTTCTAAGGAAACTGGAATATTAATGTACCTTGGGAATGGAGAAATCCATCACTATGAAGGAGATAAAATTTTATCTGACATTTAAGTTTAGAAGAGAGAATATTTATAGATTCAAACCATGTGGACCATAGGTAGGCATTACAAATCTAAATATGAATACCCTTGTTTATCTCACTCTTGGAGATATTGAGAGAATCCACTAAGAAGTGATGTCGGTTTATCAATATTGAGGTTAATTTAACGAAGCGATGAAGAGTCTCCCACACACCATCATGAATCAATCCCATGTTTTGCCTCCTCCGTGGAGGATTTGAGACAAATATATGGGTGTCTAGGAATACCATTCTATGAGCTACCTATCCCTTTGAGCTTGTGTATCATCATTACCTCATGAAATATTATTGAAGCAATGAGTGGAGCTATGTTAAATTTTACAAGAATTATAACGTGAAGCAATGAGTGGAGCTATGTTAAATTTTACAAGAATGATAGTGTGAAGCATTGAAATATTGGCATGAAGATGTTTGGATAACATCATGACAACTTCTTAGTTTATCCCATTTTTTTCTACTCGTTGAATGTATGGTCCTCAAACCTTGCATTCATACAAGATAATAGGTGTAACCAATGAGTGAAAGAGTTTTATATTTGATCAGATGTCTTGAAAACATTGCTTTTCAAGAGTGGTAATAACCGCCTATCCCTTGCTTTATATTGCTTCTACCCTTGAAGTTAAGAAAAAACATGGTATGGAGAAGAGGACCCCTAAATATACATATGAAGATCCTAACTTTACCTCCCACCTCTATAAGTAAGAATCACATTTCTTTCCTCCCTTTTAGGAATGTTAAAGGCCATGAGTTTTATATTTACCGAATTAACATGAAGTGTGTGAGTGTCACATAAGGAAGCTAAGATGTCAAGTTTTCTTTTATGGCCCCTTAGTGTGTGGGACATGAGGATAATATCATCTACAAATATCTCAATAACAATATAGAGTTTGAAGAGTGAGAAACTATTTGTGACATCCAATGAATTTAATACAATTTCCTTTATATCATGAATGTAGAGTTCAAAATGTGCAAGAGAATGTGGGTAACCTTATTTAACACCTATAGTACAATGAACCTCTTTAATCTCATTAGACCTTATCCATGCATTGCTAACAATGGTCTGATAAACTGTAATCACAAGCAAGACTACCAAGGGAGGAAGATCCAAAGCCTTAAGCCCAATAGTTAATAGGTGTGGAGGACTTCTTCAAATGCATTTCCAAAATCCATAAATCAACAATATACTTTACGCTTGTTTTACTTAGCATACATGATGAAGAAGGCAAGAATAAAGACATGATCGCAGGTATAATGGTTCCTCCTAAATCATGCTTGTTCTTTAGCTCTAAATCTATTTTTCACTAACCATATAGAAATGTGAATACCTAAAGTTATGGGAAATAACTTAATCAAGGCATGGGACAACCATAATAGTAAAATGTTTATTGGTATCATTATTATCTTCACTTTTGTTGATGGTGTGGATGATATGGGAGGCCTAAGAAAGTGGAAATCCATTGGTCACCATGTAGTTAAACAAACTAGTGATATGGATTGCCAGGACTTATGAGCCATGTTTATTAAATTACATCAAGGTTCTCCACATCCAAGGCTTTCATGGAATGAAGATTTATAATGCCATGTAAAATTAGGCAATTTTTAATAAATAAAATAAATAATAATGAACATGTTTTAGGTTGACTCGAATAATTAATTTGATAAAATTATTAAATATTTTATCATAAAACAAATAATTAACATCAAATTTAACACTACATTACCTACATATAACAAAGATAAATATGTTGGAGGTGTTTATTTAATTATGTTGCATTTCTACAAACTATTTTCACTGAACCTTGTCATCTAAAAGCCCTTGTTAAAAAGAAACCACCTAATTTCCCTCCTCTACATTATAGATTAATCACACATCTTAAAAACAACATAGGTGATGGAATGAAATTCTACCATATTATCCAACACCTCCTCATCCAACCCCTATTTGACATAGCTCTTTATGTCATCTTTCATAGGGAACATGAGATGTATTTCACCTCTATTCAAGGTGAAGGTTGGATGGTGTTGCACTTGATAGTTGAGATTGTGAAAATTATAGCCTGACTCCTCATTAGAATACGGGTGAGGAGAGCAAGGGATTGTGATCCTTAACCATTGGAGTTTTGTTGGATATCTTAGACATGTAATGAAACATATGAAACTCATAAGGGCCTTTGTAGATTGATGAAAGGAAGATTCAAATAACATGACCGCTCCTCCTTCATTTGGTTTAGGTGGAAAGAAGACAATGAGATACAACCTATGAAATTATTTTCTACGGTATTTGGAGGATTGTATTTCCCTATTCAATCCATGTTAGAATGCAAGGAAGAGAATTTGCAATCCAGACAAGGGTGAGCTTCACATTGTCTCAAAAGTGATTCATTGTCCTTTGAAAGGCTTCCACCATTGACAACCACTCCAATTCCTCAATCTTATTCACCACCACCACAAATACAATCATCATCACTTCCTCATATTTTTTTCTCTTGCCTATTTCACCTGGCAACCAAAATTATAAATAAAATGCAAACTACTTGGCTTGGGTTATTAGAGAGTTGTACTCTTTATATATATATACACATATATAAATCAAATCAAAACTCTAGCTTGAAGGAGAAGTCTCTACTTGCACTTACCCTTCTATCCAATAGATAAACACCAAACATTGTGAGAATTGATGTGGTGATGAACAAGGACATTTAATTAATAGAATGGAAAAATTGCATGTGTTGTTATGAGCAAAATATGAACACATTATTAAAGGTTGTAGCTTGCATTCTGCATGACCCATCATTATTACGATGTTATTCGTATCATAAAATATATGTTTTATCATTGTTCATGACATAGTTGGATGCCCTTATTGTTTGATTATTTAGTTAGCCACTAAGTAGACCTTACAAATTTCATTATCCATCCTTGTCTTCACCTCAATGATGCTCATCTTCGCCATATATTTTGTGAATTCCATGATAAATACCATGCTTCTCGTGTAGTTTTAAATGAAATATTTGACAAAATGGTTTCCCCACATGATCCATGAGGGTGACATTTCCATCCATCACATTGGAAAATTAAGTCAAGAAGGAAGAAATGCTCAAACAAATAGGCTGCTCAAACATAACTAATAACACACTGCTTTCACTTCAACATTTGGAAAAATACCTCACTACTAGCAATTGTGACTAGGCGTGGCAAATTTTTTTTGGTAAAGATGCCATGAAACTAACAACAACTAACAATGTTAAGCATTAAAGGGAAAAAAACATCATTGTTTCGTGCAAAAAGGAGAATTTTACAAGAGAACCCCCTTCACAATATGCAGGATATATAAAATAATTTAAATTGGGAGAGGTGGCACATGAGATGTCTTGTCAGTCCTAACCAATAAAATCTTGTTGAGTGTGCATAGTTACATAAAAAAAATCACGACTAATCAATGCATGCGTAGAGCAATGTCAATGACAAATAACACATGTACACTTGATACTTACACACTTTCATTTTAAAAACCAACTAAAAACTCTAAGAATGATATTTACATGACACCATTACCACATATACTTAAATTATTTCCTTTTTAAATCCAACAAATTAGTAAGCTCCAAACAAAAAAATCATGTTGAATTATACTTTATAAGATTCTTAAATCCATAAAGTCAATTAAATATTTCATTCCTTTTAATTATAAAAAAAATCACAATTATAAAAAACCAATTATCCTAGTAAATACTATTCTATATTAAAAACAAAAACAAAAACAAACAATCAAACTATTCTATATTTAAGAAAAAAAAATCCCATCACTTCCTTTGTCACATGGTCCCACCAAATGTCCACTAACAATACATGACTACCATCCCTGAATAAAAAAGATATTAAACCTATCAAATGAAATATTCATCAACTTTTCACCAATTATTTAAAAAATAATAATCCTATTTATCTTCATACACCATGTACACCTTGACTCCCTAGATATTTCCCTTCCCTTTAACTCCCTTGACATTTCTCTTCCTACCTTCCCAATATGCTCGACCTACTAAAAAAATCCTCCATTAATTATTCAAATTCTATAAAGGTCTTCATCCAAAGTATCTACCTTGATCCCTCAATCCTCCACTTCCAAATTTGGAGGGTGTGGGAGAGGAAGACTTTATTAATGCTCATAAAATGTTTTTGTCGTGGATAAAAGGTTCGTAAGCACGAAAAAAAAAACTATGCGAAACATTAGTAAACTAAAGGAGGATTACGAGGTTCATGCAAGTGCCCTCCCAATAATTTTTTTTGCTTTAATTTGTTTATTGAGTGCAATTTATGATTTGCCTTGAACCATAGAAGAAATGACAGGTGTACTAGGCACATATGCGACAAGTTGAGCTGGTTGATATTGATACACAACCGTTTACGGCTAAACAGGCAAAGGAGGCTGCCATTAGCAAACTTGCATTCCAGCATATGATGGACCTAAATACGACGAAGTACTGCCATATGGACCAAACATCTATGGCCCCACAACATATAGAGTATAAGGATATTGCACATACTAACTTTCATATGAAGGTTATCCAGCAGATACTGGATAAGATGGATGGTAATTAGATGGACCAGCCTGATATTAAGGGTCATGTCATTCAGTACTCATGATAGATGAACCATATATAATTCTAGATGATGACATGGGTGAAGCCCATGGACTAGAGGAGACACCAGAGTAGGTTCCATTTAAATCTTGGTAACCCTGTGGGACGGACGAACCACCATACAGATGTTCCTCGGGTGTTGTCGAAAACATCGAAGACAAAGCGACAGTTGATGATGCCGCGGCCGTAACAAACGGTATAGTCTAGGATGCTGTCTATGTCATGGTTAAATAACCCAACAAATACTTTAACGAATCTACGAGAACTTGAGAGTCAAAAGGATCAACGGAAGCAGAGTCGGTCAAATGAGGAAAATACTGATATAAATGAAGCTCCAACCCAAAATGAGTGGGTGTCGAAGGGGTTGTATCTTCCTAAAGTTCTTCCTCTTTAAAAATCAAACCAGGTGGAAGCACTTCACCATCAAGCTCGAGATAAATTTCAGGTGGTAAACTCTGTGGTAAAGAGGAAGACTCGACAGTTACAGATGGCTGAGGATCATACGGTTGCACCATAACAACTTCTTGTTGTTCGACTTCGAGATCAACTAATGGATCGACTTCCAGTTGAACAAGCTCATGTTCATGATTCACCATTTCACTATATTGAATTTCAGTGTCCTCGGGTAACTCTAAGATTTTTGTCTCGACAGTTGCATATAAACCGGGATTAGTCGAAACGACTCGAGACTCGGTAATCAAAGGATTAGATGTTTCTGGTATATCAGATGATGTAGCACCAAGAGTTCCAGAGGTATCGGACTCGGTAGGGCAAGCGCCTTCGTCTACTAGGAGTAGCTTCTAGCGGTAATAGAGGTTTATTCGTTGTCTTATGCGAACGATGAGGAAGGGGTTGATCTTCTTCCATGATTGCTGGTTGATTTTATATAAAAACCAATAAACAAAAAGAGGGTGATACTAGGAAAAAGGTTTACCAAGCAACTGTGAACTATAATATACTGCCTCAATAAACCAAGGAGTTATTATACGTGCAGGCAATCTCCCCGAATGTTGTGTTCGGTGTATCACAGGTACAAGGCGGTCGACTTAGTTACCTATGGATGGTAAGCAACCTATGGTTTTCCTCCCAAATATACACAAAGGTACGTGGAGGCCCAATCCGTGTTAACGTTGTCTAATGCGAAACTGCACAGTGAGAGCATCCCCTTATACTTTTTCGTACTAGAACACTGCCCGATATACTCGAAAGTATGTGGACGAGCTCCGATATACTTACGTATGTGGAATGAGGTATCACACTCAGAATGTATCACAAAAAATTAATGACAACTGCTATGTTTAACTACGCCAAAACACGTCTCTAGCCTAGACCTCTAAATGTTATCGTTAATGTTACAATGCTTCCTTAGGTAAATTCGGATAATTTTTACATTGATCTTGATTATCAGTTTGTCTTTCATGTTCACCGCAAGGTGTATTAAAAATTCCTCGAATGTAATTAGAATGATAAGCATTCGTTTCAAAATTGATTTTTTATAATGAAAAACTAGATAGTAGGGATAGAGCAATCAGATAATTTGCAATCATCAATGAGCACATCTAAATGTAATTTTTCCCTAAACTATTCCTCAAGTAGCACTCACAATCCCTAAATGAAAATGCATGTTTTTCTTTTCAGTTTCCTTTATGTTTAGATGAACTAATCACTCAAAACTTTCAAGAGAAACGAAGACTTAAACAACAATTCCTCTTTTCAAAAATAATGAATTGATTAAATGTAAAATTTAACTTTGGAACTATTCATAATGATAAAGAAACATTGATCAAACAAATCCAAAGTGAGGCAAGAAGAGTAAAGGAAAACTCGTCTCTGGAGGTATTCAGTCACTCAAAACTTCAGCAAGCAAACATTGACATGAATTGGAAAAAGAAAAAACAGATAGATTTTGGTTGGTCACAGGGGCAATGCACCCCTAGGTGGGAGACAGTGCATTGCAGAGCACTATCCCTAAGCCAACAGTGCTATGCAGAGCACTGTGTCAAGACCAACAGTGCGTTGGTGCTAGAGGACTCTCTGAAAAAGCAAGCAATCACACTAATTTTGCAAAGACGCATTCAAATGACTGAAAATAAGCAGGTAAATTCTACTAGATGTTGATGGACAAGGAAAAAACCACCAGGGACGATCCGTTATTCCCCAGTATGGTCGCCAATTTGTTTTATGGAAATATAAACTAGATAAGTATGCTTTCCCTAAGTGGGTGGTTCACTTAGAACAACATAAAGAAATATATCTGATCTTTTCCTTAACGTGAATAGATAAAGGAGAGAAACCTACTTGTAATATGTTCTCTTTCCCTCACCTCCCTTTGTCACTTTCGTCGCTCTCAATCCAACTTAACTCACTTGATTGATACCCTCCATGGCAAACAAAAGACGTAAAACAACAAAAAGGCAATACGATATATTCAAATTAAACAAATTGAATCGATTAAACTCATTAATACACATATAACATCATTGACATGTGCATTAGGAATGGAACGAATGTTTTTATTATGAAGCAGAAGGAAGAGTACATCCAGTTGATCGATTCGTCATCACTCATCTAACTTTAGTCCCATCCCCATCATATCCAACATCAACACTCCAGCAGCATCACAGTACATGCACACACCTTCAAGAGTTGATATCCAACCAACATAACTCTACTTAACACAAACTCTTGCTCCCTTGTGCACTATGTTCAATGTTCTATTTATAAGTAGATGAAGGTAGTTTTAAATAAATGAATCATTGAATGGCTTTCCTAAAAATGGATGAAGAGGTTTTCTTATTCATGGGAATAGGAGGATAAGAGGTTTAATGGCTTCATGGGTTCCAAACTCAAGGCTATTAAATGAGGTGAGAGCTGGAACAACTTCTAGAAGTCACTAGAAGTAGGGAAGATTCTTGGAATCCAATGAACAATTCGCTCCCAGTCAACCAACACACTCTAAAGTGGGCTTAGATCCTCTACAACACAACCTTGCATGAGAGTAGATGCTCTGCAAAACAATTACAATTGTCTAGGGGTGCGTTGATGGCTCAGTGGAGCACTTCAACTGGCATCTAAGAAGTGAAACTTTCATGGAGGAAGACCATCAACGTGATGACTTGTTTAGGGCATGTAGCTACCAATTTAGAGTATGATAGACCCTAATGAATATTGATCCGTGTTTTGGGATGATGCCCAAATCGACTTGTAACAGTAAGTCAAGAAGGAAGAAATGATCAAACACATAGGTTGCTCAAACACAACTAATCACAGACTACTTTCACTTCAACATTTGGAAAAATACCTCACTACTAGCAATTGTGACTAGTCATGGCAACATTTTTTTGGCAAAGATGCCATGAAACTAACAAAAACTAACAATGTTAAGCATTAAAGGGAAAAACAAATTCATTGTTTCGTGCAAAAACGATAATTTTACAAGAGCATCCCCTTCACACTATGCGGGATATATAAAGGAGTTTCAATTGAGAGAAATGGCACATGAGATGTCTTGTCAATCCTAGCCAACAAAATCTTGCCAAATATACATAATTACATCAACAAATCACAACTAATCAATACATGTATAGAATAATGTCAATGACAAAAAACACATATACACTTAATACTTACACACTTTCTTTTTAAAAACCAACTAAAAACTCTAAAAATAATGTTTACATAACACCATTACCACATATACTTAAATTCTTTCCTTTTTAAATCCACCAAATTACTAAGCTCCAAACACAAAATTTATGTTGAATTATGCTTTATAAGATTCCTGCGTCGATAAAATCAATTAAATCTTTCATTTCTTTAAATTATAAAAAAATCAATTGTCCTATTTAATACTATTATCTATTTTATATAATAATAATAATAATAATAAAAACTCTTATATATTAAAAAAATAAAATAAAAAAATCTCATGACTTCGTGTCACATCCTCCCACCAAATGTCCACTACCAATACATGACTACCATCCTTAATAAAAAAAGATATTAAACCTATCAAAATGAAATCTTCATCAACTTTTCACCAACTATTTAAAAAAAATTTAATCCTATTTATCTTCGTACACCATGTACACCTTGACTCCCTCGACCTTTGACTCCCTTGACATTTCTCTTCCTAGCTATGCTCCACCTACTAAACAAATCCTCCATTAATTATTCACATTCTATAAAGGTCCTCATCCAAAGTATCTACTTTGATTCCCTCAATCCTCCACTTCCAAATTTGGAGGGTCTGGGAGAGGAAGACTTTATTAATGCTCATAAAACGTTTTTTTCGCGGATAAGCACGAAAAACAAAACTACGCGAAACATTAATGTAAACTAAAGGAGGATTACGAGGTTCATGCAAATGCCCTCCCAATAAATTTTTTTGCTTTAATTTGTTTACTGAGTGCAATTTATGATTAGCCCTACATATACTGTTTTAATTTAATATTGTTCCATTCCTTCTATCATTAATACTAATATTTTACCACGAAAACCAAAGCCTTGTCAGGAAATCCATGTGCCCACATTATCATTCCTCGAACGGGAATATAGTGATTACTCCTTGCACGCTCACGGATGCATAGTTAAGGAAATGGCTCTTTTAATAATCCATTATTACAAAGCAATCAGACAAAGTCCACACTTAAACTCAAAATAAGAAATATGAAATAATATAAAGTCAATGAATATATGATAATACGATTATTGTTTCTAGAAGTGGGAAGTTGTGATATCTTGTACATATTTTGACGGGCTTACATTTAAATAAAATAAAAATATTAATTTTCTTTAAGGTTAAATTAAAAAAATTATAGTATTATTATTTTTATTAATTTTTGTTGGGCACTTAAGATAAATTTGAATTAGTGAAGTTATAAGTGATTTTTAAGTTCCAGGTTTATGAGAACTTATGTTATTGATTGATGACATTCATGTGGAATATAATATATTTAAATAGGGAAATTAAAACAACATAGATCCATCTTAACTCTGGATCTATCAAGTGTTAAGAGGTATCAAATCCCTCGAGATACAAACCTTTTTTTAAAATGAAAAAAGATTTAATGACTCTTGGTGCTTGATAGATTTAGAGTTAAACTAGATTTATATTGGTTTATACTAGTATGAAATTTAAAATTTGTTAAATAAATATAGATGCAAACTTGGTGTAATTTTGAATATTTTTTTAATTATATATCATCAATTTGATTATTTAATTAATTAATAATATTTTTTTAATTATTAGAAAAATATATTTAAATTTTAAATTAAACAAATCTATTAAATAAATATTAATCTATTATTTTTTTAATAAATAATTTATGTGTTTAGATTTATTTAATTTAATATTAATATTTAAACCAATACTAAAATATCTGAGAAAGATAATGATATTAGAGATATGAAAATATAAGATTGAATTGAATAAAATAAAACGTTGATAAGAACATGTTTCCTAATATTTGAGGTTGAGAAGTGATTAACAGGTTACAATAGTTATTTGTTGAATAGAGTTCAGTTTTTATGATCCATGATGTTTTGTTTTTTTTATAGGTGTTTTTTATTTTATTTTATTTCATATTATATTATATTATATTATAGAGTTGGATAGTGAGATAAAAGGTTTAGGTTGATTTAGATTTTGAGGTTTTAGGTTAGCTTTAGGAAGCATGACAATTTTCTAAGTTGAGTAAGATTTATAATGGAATGGTGAATTTAGGTTATATTTGTAGTTTTTAATGATCAATTTAGTATTTTAAAGTGTGTTGATATTAAGTGGATATTAAGTTGTGTTATAGATATTTATTTTTATTAGAAATTGGAAATGAAATATTCTTTTCAGTATAGATTAATATAAAATAGAAAATGGAGGATTTATTTTTTTAGTTTTTTTTGTTATTCTTATATTAATAAAAATAAAATTTAATACATTTTAGATGTCGCTAAAGGTTAAAACACATTTATTTTTAAACTAATTTAAAGGGTTTTGTGTAAACATACTAGGTTTTTTATTTTTTTGGTTGGAGTTCATTCATATGTTTTTCGACTAAATCTTATTTTTGTTGTTTAAAATTGATTTTTAAGTGCATATATAGACTAAAAAGAAAAAGAAAAAGAAAAGAAAAGAAAGAGCTTTTGATTACACATATAAATTCAACACATTGATTTTGAACAAATTACATGGAAAACATACTTAAAACATTCCAAACCATAACACAAATAAACTACAACAATTCAAAGATTTTTTTTTCATAATATAAAAACATTTTAATAAAAACATTATACCGGCTTTATGTTTTTATTCAACTTTATTTTAACAAAGAAGAAAAAACAAATATTAATAAAAACAAAATGTACTTTATAATTTTTTTAAGTGCTATAAATATTTTAAAATTAATTTAAATATAAATAATACCAAATTATTAATGTTTATTAAAAAAAAAACAAACAAACCATTTATATTAAGTTTTTTTTGGGTTTCAAAAGTAATATTGAAGATGAATTTTAAATTATTTAAAATATAAGTTTGGTTGATAGTAAAGTTTGAAATTATTATAATAATATACTAGTCAAAAATTCAACATGATATTCTTGAAATTGAATTTTGATAGAGAAAATAACAATTATTCCTCCCAACCACTCAAAATAAATCCAACTCACAGCCATCTTTATCATAAATATTATAATGGTACAAATACTTAAAAATTATATTTACAATAACAACCATCTTTATTACAAGTAATATAATAATACTAATATTTAAATTTCCTATAATAAAACGATAATAACTATTTAATATTCATAACTTATCTAATCGAAATCAATTTCCACTCACAACATTAACCACAAAAGTTAAAAAAAATAAAAAAATAAAAAAAATAAAAAAATAAAAAATAAATAAATAAAAATCCATTATTCTTCAAACTAAAACATTACAGAATCACACACAAAGTCACTCACCCAATGAGACCTCAAACATTCACATCATGCTAGGGGACATTTTATATTTAAGTATGCACGATTGCTCTAGATTGATTTTTTATAAGACAAGATATAAATATATTTATGAAAAACATTTTATAAAATGAAAATGTTTTTTTTTTTTAAATATATAAAATAAAGTTTCATATAATCTTTCTTAAAAGTATGTGATTTTATATATAGATGTGAAATATAAACTGAAGTAATTTTTTAAATAAAATTAAGGTAAATACATTTTAAAACATACGATGGTTTATTGAATAAGGCTAATATATATTTTTAAATATTATTTAAATATAGTTATTGATATTAACCTTTTTTTTTCTTTTTTTAAATAGTAATAATAATTATTATTAAGTATTTTTTTTAGTTTAAAATATTTTTATTAAATTTTCAAAAAGTACATCTTATAAAGAATTTGTTAGCGAGGAAAACAATATAAAAACAAAGAAGATAATACCATTTCTTACATGATTTCTAAAGACAAAATAATTAGTAAGCCCAAAACACTAGCAAAAACAAAAAGCAAGTGACAGATGACATATCAAAGGGATGAATCGTGCATGACCAGTGCCCGAAGCCCCTAGGGTGTTGTGGCCTTCATGAACGTGAAAGTCAATGGGAGCAAAGTCTTGCTTTAATCTCGTCCAACTGCTCATTGGTGTGGCATTGACTTCTGCTCATGGAGATAAGCTTGTCCACAATATCCCCCTGACTGGATTGGATGTCATTGATGTACATTATGGTCTCATTTTTGTCATCGTATCTCTGTTGAAAGATGACCTCTAGGTTGTCAAGGATGTAGCGAAGCTGATTTGTAATGGAAGCCAACAATGACAACTGCTCAACCTCACCCCGAGATTGGGCATGCACATGTGCCACTTTACCCTACATGCCCACGACCCCCCCCCCCCCCCCCTCCTCATCATCGTTCATTCCCTCTATGCAAAGAACACGCTCCCCTGAGTGGCCCCTGGGACTAGCTCCATGCATAACACGCCCTCGTTGGCAAAGTATACCTTTCCAACTAAAAAGGCACCCGTTCTTCATAATTGAGGAAGTGACCGAACCACACCCCCACTTTCGGCTATTCCGGCCTACCCGAGAGAGTTCACTCACTCGTACCCACAACAACCACAAGCACCATCAACATGCCAATTATGACTCAAATTGCCACCAACCCTCGAAAAAGAGCCCCTGACAGTGCATCCTATGAAAGAGGGCCATACAATTCCACTTCTCCAAACCCTATAACCAGATTTTAGCTCAGAAGGACACCCTCCCATAAAATAAATAGGACCAAAACCGCCACACACTGACCAAAAGCATAAGACAATTGGTAATTAAGACTAAAGGAGGAACCTCCACTTACCAAGATTCCAATAATGGCTCAAGCATTACAACCAGGTTTGAGGAATGTCAGAGGAGTTAGCATTGCGAATGTCGCATTATGTGCTATAGGCCTGCCCTACGAGCAAGGCACAACTCCTCTCTCTTATATCCCACACCGTCTTGCAAATCACCCGAACAAGGCACACATTGTCCACATAACTCCCACAACCAAACTAGTTCTTATTCAAGCCACTCGGGCCAACGAGCATGCACAGGGAACATGCCTGTGCACACTCAAACAAGTTAAAACCACTCACCCTCCCTCGCATACCAATGAATCAAATAATGCTTAGTACACTAACCAACTTCAAAATATAAGAAACTGACGCCTTCTCAATATTTCTAATCAACCTCTTCCACTTAGCTTGGCCATCGTCGTGTCTAGAAACATGCATCTACCTCTGAAGAACCAAATCCCATGCCACCTACTCACCCACCCCATCAAAGTGAACAACTATTAAATTAAAATTAAATCATTAAAGATAAATTTAAAGAGAAAATAAAAATATTAAACTCAGAATGCAAAATGATTAAAAAAAATAATAATAAAAAAAATAAAATAAAAAATAAAAATAAAAAAATAAAAAAAATAAAATAAAATAATTCTATATAAAATAAAGACATGAAAGTACATAAATATTTGAATTTGAGAAGAATAAAAAATAACACTAACTAAAAATTAATTTATATAAATAATAAAAACATAGAAAATTCAAATAAAGTATCATATTAAATACATAAAAATATAAAAAAATTAAACAATAATTACCTTATACATAAAATATAGAAAAAAAAATAAACAATAATTACTTTATATTATACAATAACGTGTATATCAAAGAAGACTTAAAAATAGTAAATTAATATTAAAAAATTTAACTAAAATACTTAAAAAAAAAACAAATCAATATATATTTTAATATTACTTATAAAATAATAATAAATTTTATATTAATGATGAATAATAAAACCAATAAAAAAACAACGTTTTAACAAAAATAAAATTCAATCAAATAAATTAAACATTTAATTGGCTAATATCACTAAATTTAATTATCATATTCTTTATTTTTATTTTTTTTAAATCATTGAAATTCTTATAACTTTAAAGTCAATAAAAGAACGTTTTAACAAAATAAAATTCATAATATCACTAAATTTAATTATCATATTCTTTCCTTTTTTTTTTTTTTTTTTTAAATCATTGAAATTCTTATAACTTTAAAGTCAATAAAAGAACGTTTTAACAAAATAAAATTAGCCGTAGTCTAACTAGCCGGAGGAATCGCTCTGAAAATCATGAAAATTCCGGTAAGATTTTCAGAAAATCCGGCAGGAATTTTTCCAAATCCATGTTATAACTATCAAAGTTTAATATTTTGGGTGTCCTAAAGGGTTTTGATGGTGCTGAATCCATTTCCAATGTTAAAATCAGGATTCAAGCACTGTTTCTGCAAGATTTTTTAAATTTTTTTGGCCCGGATTCCGGCCAATTTTGACCGTCCGGGCAATTCCTCTGGCTCGTTAGACAACGCCATAAAATTAAATGTTTAAACATTTAATTTGCTAATATCACTAAATTTAATTATCATATTCTTTATTTTTATTTTTATAAAATCATTGAAATTCTTATAACTTTTTATTGCATAACTTTACTCCATATACACGGAATTTTTAATTAAACATTTAATTTGCTAATATCACTAAATTTAATTATCATATTCTTTATTTTTATTTTTATAAAATCATTGAAATTCTTATAACTTTTTATTGCATAACTTTACTTCATATGCAAGGAAAAAATTCCGTGATTCTCTCTCCTTTTATTGATAAGTACTGAAGTACCTTCTCTTTATGACACATTAAATCAAATTCTAAACTAAGGTCCAATATTCTTTAAATATTATTATATAAATATTATTTTATTTTTAAATGTTTTATGGGCCGATATCGGTATGACCTAGATGACTTGAATACATTTGACTTTAGCTTTATCATGCAATTTAATGCACCCCACACTCCTGGATCTTCGAGATTTATATCTTAGATTAGAACGCGCTTTCCCAAAGAGAAACGCAATAATAATATTGGTTTTTAATGTTAAAACCATTTAATTACTAAATTTAATAAATTGCAATAAATGTAAACGAGCATCTAGTCATTAAAAAATTTACCGCGTAAGCATGACTTGATAATAATAGCCATTTATAATAATATTTTGAAGATATTTAAGTGTTGAATTTTCAATAAGTATAATTAATTAATTATATTAGGGTTTCAAGTATGTTTTAAATTTGTTTAATTAATTATATAATTTCAAGTATGTTTTAAATTTGTTTGTTTGTTTTGATTTATTGAGTTAAGAGTTTATTTTTATTTTTTTGTGTATTAAAGGTAATATGTTGAAGTGACTAAAATCTAAATTTATAGATATTTGGTAAGAGTGAAAGCTTGCTCCCATGAAGATTAGTTGGTAATTACATGTGGTATGGTTTTCCTTGAATAATAAGGACTAGTTGGTAATTACAGGTGGCATGGTTTTCTTTGAATAACAACTAGCTAACCTACATTTGCGAGTAACAACTAGTAATGGTTGTCTCCACTTTTAGTTTGACAACTCAATTATAATAGATTTTCTCAATATTTTTAAAAATAATTAATTAATTATAAATCTAAAGTTTGATATGAAATTCAAAAGAAAATTAAAAAATAAAGGTGTTGGCAATTATGTCATTGTTTATGGTAGGTACAACTATTGAGTGGTCCCAACTTTGACATGGTTTTGGTGGTAAATTGAAGTGAACCAAATAATTTCAATTAGAAAAAAAATTACAAATATCTATAATTTGTATCAAAATAAAAAAGCTCATTAAAATCATTACGATTAATCATTAAAATCATTATGATTAATTATTGATTAAAATGATTTTATTTCATTTTTTAATATTACTTTATTTATTTTTATCAATTTATAATTAGTGATTTTCAATGTTGATTTCATAGATTTCTTCAGATTTCAATATATGTTAATTAGTCTTTAATTATGAAGCCTCCCTGGGAAGTTAAGATTGTGAAACTTTGGGCTATGCTTGGGCTCGAGGAAGCTGAAATTATAGAGTTTCATAAAAGCAATTTCACTTTTGGATGTTTTATTTAAATTTTAAACCATTGCATATTTTTATTTAGTTTTAAAGTTGTTTATTTAAGTTATGTTATTATTTTCTTCAATTTTCTTAATTGACACATTAATCACTTTTCTTAATATATGTTTTATTCTTTTGATATTTTGTTATTCATTTTCCATCATTACTTTTCAACTTATTTAATTTTCTAATATCCTTTTTCACATATATATTTTCACATAGTATTAATTTCCATAAATTTTGAATTGTTTTCATTTATAGTATTTTTTCCATAAATTTTTGAATTATTTCCATTTATTATAAGCATCTCAATTTATATGAATTATGTTTTTAATGGTCTTTCTTCCTATTTATTATTCACATCTCAATTTGTATGAATTAAATTTTTAATAGTGATTCATTTAAATTTCAATTGGTTTTTTAGTATGATTTTCTTTGTGTTGAATTTTCTACTTAGGATTATTATTCTCCAATTAATTTAGATAAAAGTTCATTTTACTTTACTTTTTTAATACTATCTTATTCTTTAGTCACTTTTTTATATATATTTCATTTTTTATTTTTATATAAATTTTCAATACATTTAATTTTTTATTTTATTTTTTCATATATTTTAATATATTTTTTTTCTAATTTTATATCTTAATGTTTCATATTTATATATAATTTTTAAAATATTTCATCGCATTTTCTATTTACACATATTTTTAAAATATTTTACAGTATTTTATTATTTTTATTTATTATATTTTCCAAATTATTTCTCATGTTTCTCATATTTTTAATTAATATGTATTAATTTTAACATATTGAACTTTTATTATTATGATTTATTGATTTTAATAAATGTAATAATACTTAAATATAATTTTTAAAATATTTTATAGCATTTTTTATTTACACATTATTTTTAAAATATTTGTAATAGCTGAATTTGGTATTAACTAGTTGTTAACTAGTAATATGATATTTTAGTTATTATTTTTTCAAAAGAGAAAATTAAAATAATTATTATTTCTGGAAAAATTTATTTGTTTTATTGTTTGGAAATAAAATTTGTTATGGAAAGTAGTTCTATAAAAAGTAAAAAGGTTGATGGTAAAAATATTCCAAGAACTGAAAGGTGGTTGGACAATTTGAACACTTACCTGCTACTCTGAGGATAAGTGACTTATCCCATTAAGGAATAGGGGTTCTGTTCACACACTGAGGAAATTTCCTGAGCTGGTAGAGACCAGTGGAAACCGCTCAGGGTTCCTGAAATTTTATGGTATTGACTGGACTTGGGGCCCTGAGGTCATAACAGAAAATAATGTCCACCTATACCTCTCAGGTGTGGAGCACAAGGGAAAGAGAAGGACGTAATCTCCTCTCTTGAAGGTTGGGTGGACATCAACAACGAATTGCACTAATTGCACACTCAGATAAGTAACTGTGCATTCCAGTAAATTGAACTGGAACGATTTCATCAAGTGCATTTACAGGTATGTGCTCAGTTAGATCAAAGACAACAACTATATGAAAGACAAATGTTTGAAAATGACTAGAATTCTGTATTCCTGTATGATTAAGCAAGTTATTTACAAGTTTTGTGAATTTTATGTGAAATCTTTTAATGTGTTTCTGAGTTGGGTTGCTGTGAAAATAAAAGGAAATTGCTATTAAGGGGAAACACTATTTAGCTGACCTTAGAGTAAAAACAATTGTTTACTGCAATATATATATATATATATATATATATATATATATGAAAGCAAACTTAGTGGTAACTGTAATAAATAAAATACATAAGTTATTGTAATGTACAAATACAGTGATATTACCCTCTTATAGAAAGCAGTAGAAACTCAGGTAACTATTTTGCATGGAACAAAATCTATAAGATATGAAAGGAGAGATAGCAAGTAAATGAATTAAATAGTTACTGAACAAACACTATACAGTAAAACTCGAGATAGATGAACTTTATCCTAAAATTGATTGGAGAGAACTGTGTTCTGGACACGAGGTAGAACCTCACAACCAGAACACATGGTTTCTCTTGCTATAACTATACACGAACTAGATATAACTATACACGAACTAGAGGTGGTCAGGTCACCAAAACTGATAGTAAATTTAAAGAGATTAACTATACATAGATGAAAAACTAACTTTTCCAAAACCATACAGTAAGCCAATAAACATTCACTGTATAAGAATATTATAGTAACCATATTTATTTAAACATTTACAAAGAGTTGCAAATTACGCGAATCGGCCAAAGGCTTGGTGAAAACCATACTAAACAGGAAAACATGTTAAATCTTGAGAAACAGATAATCATGATAATATTGTTGCTAAATACAACAAGAAATTGTTTTCAAAATTAAAAGTCTATTACATGAATACAACTAGAACCCTGTAGGGTACAGACTGAACGGGAAACATAAATGTTCAAAGACATTCAAACCTTCAGAATTCATATTAATCCATAAAAGTTTGGGAAAATCCCACTGAGACCAAAAGGGAATGGTTCAAGGTAAACCCGTTTGAACAAAACAATACTGAAAATGGAATTAAACATATCTATGTATAATTACAGGATTCATAAGAGAAACACCGATTTTGGCCCTTATGAGCTAACCGAGAATCACAATGATTATGGAATGGTCCTAGAAGTTTTGCAGACTAGTAACCTAACTGTAATTAAACCAAACATGCCGACGAGCTTGTAGGCAAGCGAACTCGACGAAAGAGCACCTGGAGGAACAGGGAGAAGCTGTTAGCCGAGACACTACAATTGAGTTGATAGACAACCCATGATACAGTATTGAGAAGGTACCTGCAAACCCTAAAGGCATGAACCATAAGTGAAGGCAAATGAAATCTAACCATGAATCAAACTTAAATGTAACCAAGAACGAGTAAATCACAACCATATTTACATGGAAATTAATGAAAAACTCCAAGGATGTTGCCGACCGCCAAGCTGGTTGAGTGGGAACCCGATAACAAAAGTTGAGGGCTAGTCATTCGTAAACCATTTGCAAAATATATAATTTGAGGGTCGGAAACATCGTGACTAGAACAAAATACCAAAATGTGTCCAAACTGAAAAATTACCTATGTTTGGGGGCTGGAATTAATCTTGTACATCTGTCCGAGCATAATGGTCGGAAGAACTTCCCCAGATTTCCAAATTTGCACAATCAAAACTCCTTTCCCTATCATGAAACCGTGCATAGATTTTTTCCAAAACTCCATTATTGAAAAGAGCACATAGATAATTTTCATTAACGGGTAATCAAAGCAGATGGAACAAATCTTGGTTAAGCAACCCCATTAACGAAACCTCCGTGACTGTGAAAAGGGGCGACGAAGTCCGGGGCGAGGGTTGCAGAGCAGTTTCATCGCACGGCCGAAGGAGAATAATGGGAGAAACGGTTAGGGTTATGGGTTATACCTAGACCCTTCCTACCAAAAATCTCTATTGTCGATCACAAAGGAATCAAACGGAGAGGAGACGAGCAAGTGGCCATTAGGAACGTAAACACACATCCCATTAAATCTAACCACTGATTCTAAAATTGAATTTGCTAGTACTTGTTAAGTTTAGTTAGTACAATGATTTAATACTAGATATGATAATCATGCGATGGCAACTGATGACAACTGTGGGTTAGAACCATAGTTTAAGCAACTTGACTATATGCAAATGCCAAGGTATTTACATTAATGAATGTCATGTACTTCAAATATAATAGGTAAATGCAAAACCAAAACTTATGTGCAAATAAGGTTTTCAACTATAATGTAGATTTTGTATTGTTAAATATAACATATATATTTATAATTATTCCAATCATATAATAGAAAGTAATTTTTTAAATATAGTAAAGTTTAAATGATATGATAGGTGTTATAATATTTTACACCATTTTATTATTTTTATTTATTATATTTTCCAAATTATTTCTCATGTTTCTCATACTTTTAATTGTTTCTCATACTTTTAATGATATGTATTAATTTTAATGGATTTTATTATTATGATTTATTGTTTTTAATAAATGTAATGATATTTATAGTTTTAATTTTTCCAATTATAATTCTGGTTTTTTTCTTATTTTATTTTCTGAATTCTTGTTCTTTTGTCTCATTTTTTTACTTTATTCTTCACGTGTTATAATTTATGTAATCATAATTTTTAAGACATTTTATTTATTTTTAATCATTTTTATTTATATATAAATCAATGTTTACCGAACATTGAATTCTTTTGAACATGGTTTTGTTTCCGTTGAAATTATTTTACGAGAGCATTGTTTAATTTTATGGTTATATAAAGTCAATGTTCTCGATACTTCCAAAAGATTTGGTGTAGTTTTGTTTTAAATAATATAAAGAAGTATTATTTATTTATTTAGAATATAACTTTGTTTTTAGTAAATTTGATTTTGAATATAGTTTTGTTTCTAGGGAATTTATTTTTATAAAAGTATTATAATATTTTTTTAATATTTATTATTTAATAATGTGATATATTTCAGGTTTATAAAGAAATTAAAATCATTAAAAACACACATCTTAATATATTATAATTATTTACATTTTATCTTAATCTATTATAATTATTTACACTTTATCTTAATTTATTATAATTATTTAGATTTTGTATTTTATAAAAACATTATAAATATTCAAATGAAAGAAAATTTATAATTTATAAAAAAATTATAAATATTTGAAAGAGTGAAATTTTTATTTTGCAGGCATATGTAAGAAGCTAAAACTTTGGTATATTTTACAGCATGAAGAATCGTTTCCGTCCTCCTTGCAACCAGTTTATGGAATTGGGAAACATTCACAATAAACTACAAGTTCTGAAAATATTTGATATCTTTAAAAAAAAAAAAAAAAACGGAAAAATGAGGTTTGGTCAGAATATAGATTTTGTGCATATACGGATGAATGGATCGGATGAACGGTAACCCCAGTTGCCGTGAGAAGTGGTATTCACGTTAGATGACGCCGTCTCTTGTGCGTCAAGTCACGGTGTCTTTTTGTACACGGAGTACAAGTGTGTGTGGTAGGTGGAAAGAGGTGTACAGCTTTGGCTGAAATGAAACCAAATTTACCGGAGAAGGCGCGGTAAAATTGCGGAGGCTGTAGAACAAGAAGCGGACTGGTACAATCTTCTCGAGCGGGGGCTGATTCATCTGCAGATCGAGGGAGTGTGGTAAGGTTGCTTCAGGTGTACGGCCAACCTTAGGTTGGGCCTCTGGAGCTGAAGCAACACATACATATTTATACGTACATATATATACTCCTTGAAAAATACTAACAAAAAATGAAAATCCGAGATTTCGCGGTGCTTTACTAGGGTTTGAAGGTCTGCCATAAAGCCAGCAGTCAATGGCCAAGTGAGAAAATCAAGGAAGCAAACGAAGCGCAGGATTTTCATTGCTTTGCTAGGATTTTTCGAAATTTTCATCATCAAGCGATACAAAGGATTTTCATAGCGTGGCAGGGTTTGAAGACTCCGCAACGCATAGACCTCTGATAAAATGACAGACGGGAAAGGTCAGCCAAGTTATGCCGCGTTAGGGTTTTGAAGCCGCGGCGTACTGGCGGAAAATAAATGGGGAACTGCTGCGGATCTGGCGGAGGATCCAAGACTTTACGAAAGGAACGCAGGCCGAATCCGTTCTCGCAGGACTATAACCCCGCCGGAGCACCCCGGGTTTCGGTTTTGAAAGGAGCGGCCGTTGGACGCAATATACATGATAAGTATGTGCTGGGAAGAGAGCTTGGCAGGGGTGAGTTTGGCATTACTTACCTTTGTACTGACAAGGAGACTGAAGAAATGCTCGCGTGCAAGTCTATTTCCAAGCGAAAGCTCAGAACTGCGATAGATATCGAAGATGTGAGGCGAGAAGTAGCTATAATGAACAATTTGCCTCAGCATCCGAACATTGTTACCTTGAAAGCCACGTACGAGGACGACCACGCTGTGCATCTCGTCATGGAGCTCTGCGAGGGTGGAGAGCTCTTTGACAGGATCGTTGCTAGAGGGCATTACAGTGAGCGCGCTGCGGCTGCTGTTACACGTACTATTGTTGAAGTTGTCCAGGTGTGTTGCCGTTGCATCAGGTTCTTTAACATAAGCCTTGCAAATGTCAGTCTCATGGCTTACAGAGCCTTGTTGTAAGAAGCTCTTGGGTCATATGCCTTTGCAACATCCGTGTCCAATAATTTTCATGGAACCGCTTTTCAATTGTGACGTAAAACAAACTTTGCAAAAGAACGACATACGAACTAATTTCTGTGGCGCTTTAACATTTTTGTTAATTTTCATGCAGATGTGTCACAAAAACGGGGTGATGCATCGGGACCTCAAACCTGAGAATTTTCTGTTTGCGAATAAAAAAGAGAATTCAGCTTTGAAGGCTATTGATTTCGGTCTTTCTGTTTTCTTTAAGCCAGGTAGGTGCATGGCATCATTTTTTCTTTTCCTGCGTCTGTTAATTTGTATTTAAAATATTTAGGGAAAGGTTTTTAAGAATTTCCCCATATCTAATTTAATCCGAGGAAACATAATGTGACACAACTACAAATCTCATTTTTTTGAATTTCGCTCGAAACAGTAACACAAGTTTTGTAGATTATGTGATCTGTTCGATGTTTAGCTTGTCTTGTGAAAAGTTTATAAGCAGGAGTGTACGAATTCATTGGAATGGTAAATTTATAGTCCGGTTTTGTATAATGACATAATATTTTTGGTTTGAAAAGACAGTAATGCCTTGAAGGTCCTTGCTGATGTATATGATCCATCATTTGTTGTGGCTATATATTGCCTTTCGTTTCTCTTGTTAATAGTGCTTGCAAGTGCCCATATCTGATCTAGCATGCCGAGAACATTACTTCATATTGTGGGTTATCAGATAGACTGATAGTTAAAAGCACTTTGGCTTGGTGACTTTGGTTTTATATGACAAAATCAATAGGGACATCATGTAAAAGCTAAATGGCTTCGGATTTGAATGCTTCTCGTCTTCTTTTGACATCAGATATACCTCTGGTGTAGATTACTCTTTTCAAGTGAATAACCAAGGATCGAAATGTCAGTTAGTGGCTGAGTGATCGGTAAACGACATTTCCAGTCACAAATTCTGAGGAGTATAATTTGGGGAAAATATCAATAATATGTTAACAGAAATTGTCAATTGGATTTAGCTCCGGCGGTTGAGAAGGACAAGTGGTATCTTCCTCACCCAGGATCAATTCCTGAAAGTGACATGTTGAGTTTTTAGCGAGTAAATTGTTGTATTAGCCTTGAGCTTTGAATAATCCCGTTTACCCTGGGTACCATCCTTGGAATGAGGGCAAGTGCTTGGTGGGTTTCCTCGGGACAAGTATTTCAGGGAGATGAAAATCACGAAATTTAAAAATATTCAGGACAAGAAAAATATGGAAACGAATGTCCAGATTCAAGTTGTGCTATTCATGAAACTGTAAACATGAATAAACAAGTCAACCAATGCTATATAAAAAGCAGAAGTATTGCATTTAATTTTTCAGATTAATAAAGACCAGAACAATTTCAGGTGGGTAATAAGGAAAAATATGCTTTTGTGAACCAAAATCATTTCATGTTCATGAATATTAAATATGTGGTGGTGACAGAAACTACCAGATTGCCTGGTGAAAATGTAACCTCGAACTGAAGTGGGAAGTGAAAAAAAAACATGTGGCAGCAGCTATCCCATGTCACAGTCAATTGTTATTGACCAGTCAACATTTTTATATGGTATTTGATGGATCACCATTCCTAAATAAGTGCATGACATTTTTCTTTGGATACAAACATATATTGTGACGTTACTGTGATTCTATTTACTCACTCGATAATATAAACTAGGACTGTTTCAGAGTTGGTTTGACTGTATGTGAGGACAGGGATGAGGATGACAGTTCTTGAAAAAGGGGGATGTGGGGGTGTTCTGGTAGTGCAAATATGAAATTTAAGTTTTTTATGTGCATGCTATCCACCTTGGGCTCCTTTGTTCTCCGAATGAACGTATATCCACAAGGGAGTGAGAGCACTCCTTGAAGATATGGTTTGAGAATTTTGCAAATTTATTGAAGTTACCTGAAAGTAACACAGGAAATATGAAATGTGAAACTCAGAAAACAAACTCTGATAGCAAGAAAGCCAAAAATCTGAACATGAAAACTGACATTTTAAGTGGAAGATTTGTCCTCTTCAATCGCTAATGCTGGGCAGCACTTCCATGTAAAAATCAGCACATAAAACCTTATCGTTTTGTCCTGTCTGTGCTTGTCACAAGAGGCAAATGAGTGAATAAGAAGTGTGTAGGGTTTCTAGGCAAATATAATAGTCCCAGCAGCGACACCCTAGGGTTTATTGATGTCCCCATATATCACTTTTTATTTATTTGTTTAATTTAACCAGCACTTTTTCAAATTTTGGGCTTATGATGTCCCCAGTTTTGGGAGACATTTCTCAATTTTGTGAAAAATTTGCCGCAGACGTTTCTGCCACCTTCCCTAGGGTGCATCCACCAGGACGATAACTTTGGCATCATTGTACTTTAAAAGTAAGGCTTGAATTATGTAATTCCTACTTTTGTTTCGTATACCTTTTGTTCTGGCAATGTTTGACATCATTGCATGCCATATCAAGGCAAATTGCAGTATTTAGCTTAATACAAGCATCTAGTATCACAGTATTCATAGCTTCCGATAATACAAATTAGGATTTTATTGAGTGGGTTTCAACATCAGAAGTGACTTATAGAATTATTCTGTTCACTTATTTTACTTCCATTTTTGGCTTTTTATGCTTGTTAAAAAATAAAATGCATTTTGATTGCAATGATAGGCTTATTGTTTTGGTTTTTGTCTCTCTTACAGGCGAGCGATTTTCTGAAATAGTTGGTAGTCCCTATTACATGGCACCAGAAGTCCTGAAGCGGAACTATGGACCAGAGGTTGATGTATGGAGTGCAGGGGTTATTCTGTACATTTTATTGTGTGGAGTGCCACCATTCTGGGCTGGTATGCAAAATATGCAAAAAAATGGTTTCTAGGCTCTTCAATATCACACGCTCTGCATAAAATTGACTTTTAATTGTAGTGCATTCCATTGATATCCATCCTGTTTGTTCAGAGGATCTCACGTTAATGTTAGTAGAAATATTTTGTGACCAATATATGTCTCTTTCTTCAATGATAAAATCTTACAGTGTAGGGAATTTGTATTGAGTATTCTGTGCAAATTGTATACAGAAACGGAGCAGGGGGTTGCTCAGGCCATTCTTCGGGGTCAGATAGATTTCAAAAGAGATCCATGGCCAAAAGTTTCTGAGCATGCCAAGGGTCTTGTCCGGCAGATGCTTGAGGCTGATCCTAAGATTCGGTTAACTGCTCAACAAGTGCTTGGTAGGTTGCTTTTTGTCATAACTAAATTCTAGCTTGAGGCCTACAAGGTGCAGTTTTAGCTTTGCAGGATTGAGTTCAATTTATAAAAGTAATTAAACGGGAGAGAAAATTTCAAATTATTTATATCATATGTTAATTAAATTTAAATATCCAAGTCTCGATTGCCGTCTTCCATGCTCATTGAATCTTTTTCCGTTTCTGCCATACCCAAAAATAGGAGCACAGTGGGTAAGTCTGATTACTCAAATTTTGTTTTCAATATAGTAGTAACTACAAGGACAAGCCTGCAGTGAAGTTTTTATAGTTATCTGTCTAAAATGAATTCTATATAATCTTTAATCTGTTGGCAAATGGTACAGCGAGTGTGCCTTTAGAACTGTTACACGCATGAGTAAAAGTTGAAGGAATTTAGGCTTGTATTTAAAACAAATATGGTTTCCAAATTTGATTATTGTATCTTCCGAAGATGTGTAACAAAAACAACCACATCAAAGAGAAACTGGGTGGAATACTGGATAGCTGCAAGAGAAGATAATAATCAAGTGAATTAATCTCTTTGCCCTCAACGCACAAGTGAGTTAAGAAGTTGTCCATTACTTCTTAACATTAAAACATTTGTCCTGAGATCTTTTCAGGATTGAAATGAACCAGCCAAATTTATTTTTGGGTTCCTTGTGTGTCACCTCGTCTGTCTCTATTTATTTATTGCTTAATCACTCCAGTCAAATATGTTTTTGAAAAATCATGTATTTTAGATTTGCAATTGTATGCCAGCTGTTAAAATGGGCTGAGATATACTTTGCACCGTCACTAAGTTCTTACAAGGTCTGCTGAATGTTAATAACATTGAAGTTTGTAATGTATATCACAGATGGTTTTTCAATATGCAATATTAACAGAAAGGATGTTTCTTGCCTGAGTTCATTTGATTTATTTGTCTCTTCTATTCCACAGTTGATCTGCATTTTCCCATTGAAGGTCAAATTGGTATTTATTGGTTGATGTGCAATCATGACATCTACAGGTATAGAAGTAGCTACACTACACGATATTTTTGGGGACTTGCTGGCTGACTAGTTCCTCTCTAGTCATTATTATCTTTTCAAGCAATATTAAATAAATTATAGGATAGTGACAACGCAAACTTCAACGACTCTAAGAAATTATAGGAAAAACTTTTATGAGGTCTTTTGAACTTGTTACAATGAAAGTATTTCTTTAGTTACCATGAACCTTGAATTCATTATTTTCCCATTGAGTAGGCTAAGGTTGCATCTTTTTTTTTTTTGTGCTTGATTGGTAGTTGTTTATTTAGGGTCCAGTAGAAGCCAACTTTAAGAAATAACAATTTTAAAAAGTTATAAATTGCTTTTCTTTTCTTTTAAATCGAAAATAAAATAGGTGACAAGTAAGATTAGTGTTGCAAATATTGTAATATTGTGACATATCACGAGTTCTACAAATTGGTTATGCTATTGCCTAAAAATAACATAATATTTATGAACTTGCAAGGATTTCATGATTTTTTAAAATACTGCAAGTTGAAGGAGTGCATCACTAGGTTTGTGTCAATAACTCCTTAAGATTTGATTTTTAATTTTTTTTAACCTCATTATAAAGGTTGAATAGTTTAACATTGTCTTTCATTGAACTAAGGAAGGGGAATCAATTGTTTCAATTGCCATTAATGGAGTGAGGATTAATTTTGATCTACACTTCCCATTTTCATAGGTATTAAAAAAAATGCATGCATTTTCCTTATTTTTTTGAGATTAGTAATAAGGTTTGGCATGTCCATTAGTTTTTTTCTCGTTTGACCAATTTTCAATTAGAGATTCAGTGCTTTTCTAGGTCTTATTTTCTATATGTGATATTTTTTTTGTTAATTTCTATTTCTTTTTGTGCCCTAGGTCTAATTAGTTCCATACAAAAATGTTGGTGAAGGCATTGGACCTATTATAAGAATTTGGTGAGTTGATTGACGTTCATAACCAAAGAAATTTGAGTTGCAAATTGTGTGGGAAGGAAATGGATGGTAGAATCTATCAAGTAAAATACCATCTTGCCAATTTTCCAAGGCATGAAGTGGGAATTTGCCTTGTATCTTCCTTGAAAGTAATCCATATTGCCATTGTTAGATTATGGTGAGTGGCTTGGCCCTCGTAATCAATAGAAGTTGAGTTGCAAGTTGTGTGGGAAGGAAACGAATAACAAAATTTGTTGGTCGAATTACCACATTGTTGCTAGAATGTGAAGGCATGAAGTGAGCTCGACATTTTCATTGAAAGTCATCGATATTGCCACTATGGGAACATGGTGAGCCATTGGACCCTTATAATTGATATAAATTGAGCAATAAGTTTATTGAAGGAAATGGGCAACAAAATTTGTTGCTTAAAATATGACATTGCTAAAATTTGAGGCATGTAGTGAATGTTTTCCTCAGATCTTCCTTGGAAGTCATATATGTTGCCACCCAATCTGTTCTTGATATCAATAAAAAGAAAGATGAGGAGGAATCATTGAGGCTTGAACTTTAGTTGGAGATGTTAGATTGTGAGTCCTTAGACCATTACAAAGTTTGAGATTACCAATTTATGAATTGTCATCCTAGTCTATTGATAAGTTGTTAGTGTGTTGGCACTCTTAAGTTCGTGAAGTGATTACATCGATGTACTATATATTGATATCATTGGATGAAAATAATGTTGAGATGGATAAAGCCTTTTTTGCTAATTCTTGTGTTGTATTTGCTTGCTTTATTGTTTAACATGGTGTTAGAGCATCTTATGGTCTTAAGGGCATTGTAGACCCTTGGTCTTCATGAGAGGTGTGACCTACGTTAAAGAGATGTTGATGGTATGAAATTGCTCCATGGTAGTGATCCATGGGAGAAAGGAGACATTGCCCATTCGAGAAAAGTCATGTTTCCTACACCAACAAAATGTAGGTCTACAACTCTATGGATTCACAATGGTAAATATGAGGTCACCATTCTTGGATTTCTTATTTCATTAATTGTGCAACCATTGCATTATATATTTTGAAGAATATTTCTTGCATCTTGAATGTGGGATATGTTGGAAAGTGTAACTAGGTTCGGTCCTCATATTGACTATGTAATTATGTATTTATGTAATGAAGAAGACAAAGATAATAAAATGTATTTTTTGTTATGCTTGCTTCATGGGTTTCATGTGCAAGGATTTTATTATAGGTCAAAAGACTTCTTCTTGATGTCTTTTAGGGATTTGTCATCTTGTCATAAATAGAGTCATGTATATGAAGTAAAGTCTATTATGGTATGCCTCAAGACCTTGTCAATTAACCTTGAAGACATACCTCGATATGATACTCAAGATCAACATTGAATATCTCCTCTAGCCGACCTATGAGCAGTGGACAAGTCAACCCATATACCCCTGAACAAGTCGGGCTACACATAGTTTGATAGGTCGGTCTAAAACCCAAGAAGAAGAACACTATATAAGGATAAGTCTGCGGTTTCATTTGGAGGGACAACTTTGGATAAGTCTGCAATTAGTAGTGCAGATCACATATACTAAGGTAAAGGTAATACAACGAAGATCTTAATACTATAGTATTAAGAAAATAGTTCACTATAATTTTGGAGTAAAATTCTATGATACGATTCCTGTAATCACAGAGAAGTCTGAGGACTGTTTCAAGACCGGTCCTACTCGATGCAAGTATAGAAGGGTGCAGAGAGAAGCTGTAAAGAGGAGTATCATAGAATGCGAAAGAAGAAGATTGCTGGAGGAAGAACTAAGTTAAGGGTTGTTTAATAGAGATCGAGTTTCTCTAAAGAGGCAAGTGCAGATCAGTGCATAACGGAAGGTTGAAAGGTAAGACATTGTTATTATGGTGCTGAAGTATATCTAGGACGCTGAGGCTAGAAGAAGATACTACAAGGTGTTGAAGAATCTCTACGAGGACTAAAGGAACTCACTAAGAATCGAGTTTCTTAGTATTGGTGCAAAGCAATGCTGAAGGAAGGATCACCAAGAAGAAGTCAAGAAGAAAGCAGTGACAAGGTCTTGGAGGCATACATAGGTCAAGGGTCTGAGTCATGGTCATGGTACTTGTCAACTGAAAATCTATAAGAAGAATTTCTTGTGGGTTTTCCTCTCCAAGAGGGAGAGTTTTGGCCCTGGCTTGAAGAGGCTAAATATGTGTCTCTTGTGTTTTGGTAATTGACTTGATGAAAGACATAATAAGCTAGGAAGATAAGACATAAGTAGAAGTAGTAAGCTCACAAGTAATTATCAAGAAGAGAATTTGAATTAAACCTAGCCCTGCCTAATTCTCAACAGGATATAGCAAGAGGGAAAACATAGTATTTTGTTTATGCATTAGTTCTCGCATCTTGTGCTTAAAACTAAATGAGAAACATAATGAATTTTAATTGCAATAGCCTCTTATTGGTGTCTAAAATCCCCCACTCTTAAAAAATATGCAAAAATTGCTTTAAGGTGTCTTTGTCCATCAAAAGGCTAGCTTGTGTAAAATTCTCATGCACATTTTTGAAAGGAGCCTCCATTTTCTCTTCAAAATTCTCAATGGTGTTACCTTTTTTGGGTTCACATTTCATATCTAACTAGATGCATTAAAATTAAAGATGCTTGTTTGATTGGAAGGTCAAAATTGGAATCTAAAGCATGCCACAAGCAAATAGTCTAATTTAAAACTAGGTGTTGATGGTCCTTGAAAGTTTGATGGTAATATCATTTGATCAAGAACATTAATATTTCATTCATGTGAAACAATAGGTGGAAAGAGTCAAAGCAATTTGCACTAGTGGAATGCAAATATGAGCTTATAACAATACATGTTTGCTAAGCTAATGTGGCTTTAGGATAGAAACAACTTCATCTCACTCACAAATAGATAGAGAAATGAATGAATGATTGTATAGTCAAAGGAAGATTGTGGCCTATCAAATGTAGCAATTGGATTTTGTAGTGTAGTGATTAGATTTCCATAATGACCAGATTGTGGCCATGTATCATTTGTGAGTAGCAAGGGTTTGAATCTAGATGGGTGCTTGAAATCTCAACGAATTTGATAGGATGAATTTATCAATGTTTTAAAAACCGGAACCGGTGACCGGACCGGTGGCCTAATGAACCGGGTTTCTAACCGGAACCGGTCTAATCGGGAGCGGTTAGATGCCAATGAACCGGTTTAAAAAAAATACATTAAATAATTATTTTTTTAATAAAAAAACTATTTTTAAGATTTGCAACCATGATTCCAAGCCAATAGAGACAAAATATGCAAATTTTGCTCATTTATATACCATGCAAAGGTGAATATATCAAAATGGCACCGAGTGCAATACATATCATCGAAAAATACATAAGAAATGAGGCTCCAAATGGCCCATAAAGTCCAAAAACAATTCTACAAGCTATGAGGCCATTGGCCTAATACAAGACTACATATTAGTGATCAACAACATGATCACTCCTCATCATGATCAAAATCATCACCACTACTAGACAAGGGATCATCAACATGAGCTACATAAATAATATGGCTCAAAGTTTTAGGACTCCTAAAACTCCTCTACAACTTTAGTAGTAGTAGTAGTAGCAAAAATAAACATCAAAACTACAAATCACTGAGCAACATGGTCTCTCATGAAACTCATCATTGATTCATCACTACTAGAAATGGGATCATCAACAAGAGATACATAAACATCATCTAGCTCAAAGTCTTCAGACTTGGATTGCTCAACCTTGTAACATGATAGAAATTGAAAAAGTTTAACATGCCTAACCAACGATTTTGGTTTGAGTGAAGGGTTCATTTCCTCAACCTTAAAATGCGATAGAAAAAGATTAGCATGTCTAACTAGTTGTTTTCCTTTGATTGAAGGGTACATCAAGGTTCTTAAAGGACTTCATGCTCTTGATCAAATGCCACTATCATACCCTTACACATGATAGAATCAAATGGAAACATTGCAAATTCCCAAACCATGAAACCCTGAAAACCATTAAGTCTGCTGAATTTTGAGTGAAACCTAAAATTCTAGTTTCTTCATATGAAATCCAATGAGGTCGAAACCACTCTTAAACATCCCGAGTCATTTCATGGTAATGTTAAAAATTTAAGTATAAGGTCCCTTTTACTTTAAGAATTTAACATTACCATGAAATGTCAATGCTTCCCTTACCTCCACATCAGCCCTAAAACTCATTTCTGGCCGTGCGTGGGTCCACATAGGGAAAGAGTACCTAAATGAACCCTCCCATTGGCTCCAAATCAGCCCTAAAACATAACTGTCGCCGAAAATGTGGGTCCGCGGATGAGTTAGCACCTAACCGGCCGGTTAGGAACAAAACCGGCCGGTTAGGTCCGGTTTTTTCAAAAAACAGGCGAAATGCCCTAGGTGGCCGGGTTGCCTGGCCGGTTTCGACCGGTGGGCTATCTAACCGGCCGGTTTGGCCGGTTACCGGTTCAAACCGGCCGGTTTTTAAAACACTGGATTTTATAACACTGAGAGATTATCTGGGAGGTCACATAGGTTCATTTATCTGATTTGATTGGCCAAGCTAGTAGCTATAGTGGTAGATAAAGAAATTTCTTCAATGGAATTTCATCATTGTGTATGTTTGTTATAGTTGGAAAGAGATAACACGATTATTGACATTGGAAGGTTATTAATCCTACATTGGAAAAGTAAAAGTAATGGTTTTCTCTATTGAAAATTGATCACTGGAAATAACAAGGAAAATAATTAATGTGAGTTGAGCAATAAATGGTGCATTGTCATTGTGTGCAAACTTTGCATGATATGACATGATCAATGTGCTTATCACCATCATGGTCTTTAACTAGAATAATAATCTTTTGAAGGTTTTGAAAAGAGTTGAGAAAACCAAGTATTTTTTGCAACCCTTTAAAAAGAGAAATAAATATCTTGAAAAAGAGTGAAGAGAGAAGGTTGGAAAGAACAATTATATTTTAACCCTTTGAAAGTGTTAGAAAATCAGAAAGGCAGAAATATTTTCTTATGTTGAAAATTACTTGTGATATTATTATGTTTTTATTAACTTCTTTTCGTTCTTTCTTTATCTTCTTATCATAAGCAATCATCAAAGCAAAACATGAAATCAGGGACACCAGAAGTAGGCAATCAACTAGTGCTAAAACCTCTTTATAGGGGAAATTCAGTCAAAAACTCTTCCTTCAGCAGATTCAAAATGAGATAGACAAGAGCTTAGACCAACTAACCTACCTCCTCCATCAAGCTAGCCTTCCAAGTAGATTCAACAAACTTTAGTAGTCGCTTTATGTCCAACAACCTCAGTCCAGCAACAACCCAGAATTTTGGCCCCCCAACAACTTAGAATTTCGGCCCAACTTCAACACTGCAATTTCAGCCCCTCCAGTAGCTCAACTGCTTCACATGTGTGTGTGTGTGAGAGAGAATTTCGACTTCTTGTGCTTGATAGAGACCTCCTCCTTCTTTGCTATCCTTTTCCTTCTCATCCCTTGAATTTCGCACTTTTTCTGTCCCCAAAAGTTGTAGATCGAACTTGATGAGAGAGCGTATAAAATGAGGTTGTGTTGTTGCCTCTATATAGTTCCGTCCCTCAATTAGGTCGACTTGTCTAGTTTGAGGTCGACTTGGTGGAGGAGGCCTAAAAGACCTAATTTATATTAAAACAAATTTATTTCTTGACAACTAGAGCGCAAGAGAGGTCCTTTACATTGTGACATGGACAAGAATACTTGACATAAACCCTAGAAGCCTTCAATGGAGGCTTTGACCAAAAAAACAATTGACCCAAGCATGAAACCCATGTTTTAATAAGTCAATTTCTTTTTCTTTTCTTATGACAAATACGTTACATCATGACTCGAGTATAATTATGAAGACCAACACTAGTTACATTCTTCAACAAAAAGGAGAATGAATAGGTATTTGGAAAAAGGCTAAAAAGGAGTAGGTTAGTGAATCTCAATTGACTATTTCTTTATGCAAAATGAAATATCATTATAATCATCAGAAATCAATGATATGTGGGGTATTATCATGGAGTTGTAATCGTGCTAATAAGCTAAAAAGGCATCAACTTACATCTTTTGGATTACTCCAAATTAGTTTAGTTTTTGAGTGCAAGATCTCTTGATGAAAATTTGAGGACTTTAGAAGTTAATGAAGTTAAGAATATAGATGATGAAAAAATTGAGGAAATTCTTGATAAATACTACCTTGTTATAGAATCAATGATATGGAGACAATGTTTTTATTTCCCATCATTGTCTTCATTTTGGGTAGACAAGTCTTCATTCAAACAAATGTCGAAAGGAGGATATGAAGCAATAATTCCATTATTATAGGATAACTTCTTGGCTATGGAGATTAAGAGCCAAGAGTTTAATAAGTTTTACGATTGAGTTAGGCATTAATAAATACAAATATGTGTGAAAAATGACAAATTCAAAAGACTTTCAAACAATGTTCCAAGATGAAGATCTTGGGCATGATTGGGACTCAATTCCACGTCTTTTGAATTGAAATATGACTCAAAGATGGCACTTTGTCAACCTCAAGCAGGGGTAGTACATTGATGGAGCACAATTGTATCATTATTAATGGTTATTGGTCATTCAAAACCACTAGCTATAGTGATGAAAAATGTTAAATTTAGATAACCATGGTGTTCTATGCTTGATGCAATTTTACTTCAATCTTTATTAGGCTCGATATACAATAGCAATCACATAAACATGAAAGTAAAATGCTGATAGAACACAATAATAGATCAATAGAAGACAAGTCAAATATAGATCGGATTTACAATTCCTTTTGTCTAGTAAAGATATGAGATATTGTTGCGTTACGGTAGTCAACAGGATGCTTAAATCAACAAAGTCTTTCTCGGTCAACCAATTCTCCACGTGTCACACCCACAGCCCTCAAAGACAACTCATCACAAGTCAATGCTGGTCAACCCAAAGTCAATGCAGAACAACAACAGAAAAGTCAACGCAATAGATTAGGGCTTTGGTCAAACAACTCGAATTTCCTCGATTTCAGTGCCCAGCAGTACGACCTCTCAAAATCGGTTTTTTGTCAGAAATTTGAGGTCAAACGACCAAGGGTTGACCATAATCAACACTAGTCAATGCTGCAGCAACAAGCCCTAAATAGATCCGCAGAGAACAGAAGCTTCGCTCCACACATGTGAGGGGAAAAGGGCCTCCAAAGGCTATCAAACTAATCAAATCACAATGAGAGAATGTGTGATGAGTTGATGAGAAAATGACCTCCAAGTCTCTCCAATTTATATTTATCAATGTGGGTGTGTGACACATCTATTAGGCATGTGAGCCTACATTACAAATCTGGCCGACCTTGCACATGTGGAAAATAAATTCAAAATAAATGTTCTGCTCATCCAAACAAAGATGATCTTTAGATCAGTCTTGCACCTCTCCGAAAGAGGAATCCAATAAAAATATGACCATTGTCATATGAGCAGTGCAACATGGAGTTTAGACCTAGTTGGCCAAAATTAACAAAAAGTTATTGAAAAAGAAGAGAGTCCAACACTCAATGTCAGATCCCTTTGACATTCTTCTCACCTTGCACTTGAAAGGGGGTGGGGGTGATAATGAAGATATTCAGGCTTCAAGTTTTAAAGTCCTATTAATAAAAAATCATTTAGAATTTGGGAATTCCAACATGCCAACTAACATCCTCAACATACTATCTATAGGAATTAAATTATTTATTGGGATGTTGTTTGACACCTACTTGTGTCTAAATTTAGACAACGTTTTGATGATCCTATTTGTTCACTTATAGTAGAATCGCGATATTATTTGTTTATAAATTAGTAGTGGAGTAATTAGACATAACAATTATTCAATGTTAAAATTTCTGTTCTCTTTCAAAGTTTATTTCAATCGAACCATTCAAAATTCATATTGGTGGTTTTCAAGGCATATTTTCATTAAAGCTTAGTTTAGGATTTTTAGATTCAAGGTTGAAATGATACCAATTTATGTATTAGTTCATGTTGCCTTTTTGGTATCATTATTTAAATTTGTGATTAAGGGGTGGGGAGTGAATGTTAGACTATGAGTCCCTAGACAATTATAATGTTTGAGATTGCCTTTTTACGAGTTTTCATCCTTAGCTATTGATGAGTGGCTAGTGCATTGACACTCTTTAGTTCACGAGGTGATATACCATTTAATAATGTTAAAATTCCTTTGAACTCAACAACTTAGCAATTTAACACCTAATAGTTTATAGATTTACTAAATAAAAGCACAACTAGGATTTGAACAAAAGTTAAACAACAAAAGCACATTAAACAACCAATCTCAATCACATAAGCACACACACATTTTCTACGTGATTAAAAATTCTTCATTAATAACTCAAAACCTACTTGGGCTCTGTTATTGGGGAAATGGCCCTCTGGGGAAGAAATGACATTACAATAATTCCTTAGATTCTATCTGGCTGATTTCACCTTAGATCTATCCTTCAATCCATCTCTTGGATAATTTGGATCTTCCTTATTGTTGCTCGCACCTTCCTCGGAATGGACACACTTGAGTGGAAATCTTGCTCCACCCAACTAGTGAGATCTCACTCTTTGTGTGTCTTGTGCTCAAGATGTTTTGTGTCTTCTCCTTTAGCTTAGCCTTTCTTTTATGAGCTTAAGTTATGATCAAATTCACAACCCTAATCTCCAAAGTAATTAACATTCGAATATAAATCTTAACACTCTTGAGATGGATGATTGAGATTCATCTAATTCCCTAATGCAAAACCTTTGCATTTCATTAGCTTACTTAAATTTTGTTTTATAAAAGAAATTACTTTAATCACTAAAGTAATTGCTATGGTTAAGGGTCTATTAGGTAATTTTCACATGCCTAGACACTTAGGCCTGTGCAGACGTGCCTAAGACAAGTCTTGGGTGAAGCATAATGATAAAACACTTGACATAAAGGTTATGTCATTAGATGTGATTGGCATTGAGGAACATGGCAGTTGGAGGTTGAGAGTCCTATCATTGAGGTTGGAGGTTGGGAGTCCTATCACGGAGGAGGTGCTTTACTGGTTGGAGGATGTTGATGCATTGAAATGTTGTGGGGGAGGAGGAGGATGTTCCACTTTTAGTGCAAGTATCTTTGGTGTTTGGAGGAGGAATTTGAGAGTGCTCTATGATTTCCACAAACAAAGAAATCTAGTAGAAGATGTTTCACTTTTGCCTTAGTCTTGTCACCTTCCACCCCAACCCCAACACCTAGTACTGCTAGAGGAAGAGTGATTATCTTTTCCCATAAAAGGGGTGGAAGAAATTTTGATGATTCCATAGCATATCTATCACTGTAGGATCTAGATGACTTGTCATGATGAATCATGAATTACATCTATTATTTTTTGATCTGAATTTTATGATCTTGTCAAGGCTTAAGACAATTATTAGTGTTCAATATTGATGTGTGATATATTACTTGACATCCTATAAATGCTATATAACAATTTTTTTATATTTATGGGAATGTTTGTTTATTTAATTTTGTTATTTTAGAAGTTATTTAACAATATGTGTGTTTATGCTTTTTTTTTTTTAACTTCTATCTGTTGGTTTTTTTGATACTTTCCTTGATTTTGTCAATAATTTGTATTTCGACCCTTAACGATATAATCAACTAACACAATATTTGCAACATTGTGTTTGATGGAATTTGAATGTAAATGTTAAACTTGAAAGTAATAGAAACAAAGCTTTATTTAGGAGCTTCAACTCAAGTGATTGAGCTTATCCTACGTGGAAATGTAGGTTTACCCCCCAAGTGGGTGTGCATGAGGCTTGGTGCAAGTTCAAGCCCCTCATAGTGTGATAGCTTGGTCAAAGGGATAAAATTATGTTTCTGTTTGCAATATTGGCTTCCCCCTTTATAGTGTGATAGCTTGGTCCAAAAAAGTTATCCAACAACACACCAAACGAAAGAGAACTTTATAGAGAATAATTTCATGATTGAGATTCTCTAAAAGCAATATGGATGTTGCACTTGGACAAATGAATGTTTCAAGATTGATTTTGACACAGTAATCTAACAACATTCCTCTTTTTGGGTTTAAGGGCTTACTTATAGTTTTAACTCCATTTTCATCTTGCATTGTCCATTGACTACCCTACTAAACAAGATTAGAGATGTTCCATGGAGCAAGAATTGACAAATTGTCCTACCCAAGTCATACCAAATGTGGAAATGTGATCCCTCAAATTTTGAGACTATTATATCCAAAAAATAAAATAAATATAGATATTTTGAAAAATACGTTTCTTATTAAATGACACATTCTCTGGCAAAGTTGATAAAAATGATTAAGAAATCTAGCATGTTTTATGAATTATTTTGGACTTTTGTTGTTTTTGTTTTCTAGTCATTGGGCTTTTATGTGGTTGATAAGGGTTTCACACATTTTTTAAGCCTTCAACATGTAGGTTTTGAAACTTTATAGTGAACACCTAAGAAAAATAACAAAGTAAACAGATACATCATGCACAAGATAAACACCATGATTTACCCTAAAAAACCTTTAGCTGGAAAACCAACAAATTTTAGAGCTGCACTTCAACTTTGTATTTAGTTCACTATTTACATTACAATATATTGGATTCATGGACATCCAAAACCCTAATCCACTAACTCAAATTATATTACAATCCTAATTCCTTAACCAAAATTTGATTATAATGGGTTCAAAACCTTGTTGAAAAACACCAAAAACAAACCAAAAATAGAGACCAAACACAACCCAATTTCTTTTTTCGGATGCTCCACCCATGAACCTTGAGGCAAGGGGGCTTGGGGATAAGCATGCAAAGAATATAATACATGCCCAACATTCTCCCATTTGTTGTGTTCTTTGCATACAAGGGGGCACATGTTCTACGAGATCAACAATTCAGGGCAACAATGTCCATTGCTTCTCTACATCAAGAGAATTTCTTAGTAGCATACTTTATCATTGATCTTCAATATTCTTCAAATTGTTAACCCTCACTAGTTCTTCTTGACTTTAATCATGTACCCTTTATTTGAATGCAATATCTATAACCATATAGGTTTCTTGCGTGAGTTGTTGGCATGTATTCAACGTCTATAGTTGAGAGTGCAACTACACACTATCCTTGTTTGCTCCAACTGATTTCTCCTTCAAATAGGTTGAACACATAACCACTTGTAGATATTTTGTAATAAAATCTTTGGTCAATTTTGCTTTAAACAAAGACATGTACATCTGACACTTCATCTAGTCTAGGTCTTCCTTGGTATCAAATTGCATAATTTGCAGTGCCATGCAAATACTTGAAAACCCTTTTATAGCTCTTTGATGTTCCTTCACTGGTTTTGACATATCGAAACTTCCATTGCATGGATAATGTCTAGTATAGTATAAACCATTGCATACATCACATTGCTGACAATGTTCTTCTTATCTCCTTGTGTTTTGGGAAATTGATCTCTAGATAACTTACACCTATCTCTTTTAATTTTGATGTCCAAAATAAAATTTGCAGCATTAGGGTCATCATATCAAATTTAAAAGACAATTGAGTTTTGACACCTTGATGATAGCCTTGTTGTTTCTTGTTAGCAACATATCATTATCAACAAACAGGGCCACATAAATAAAATGATTTCCAACTAGCTTGGACTACATACAATGATCAACTTTGCTTTTAGAGAGATCAAGTCCCACTAGTTAACTATCAAACTTTTGATACCACATCCTCAGAGATTTTTATAACTCACATGGGAACATTTCTATCTTGCAAACTAGCTTTTTCTTTTCCTTCATTGTAAAACCTTTTGATTGTTTCATGTAGACCTATTTTTTAAGATCCCCATGTAGGAATGTTGTCTTCACATCTATTTACTGTACTTCACTATTAAAATAAGTAACAAAAAACAAAAGAAATTTAATAGAAATTAATCTAGCAAGAAGAGAAAAAAATTCCCCACAATCATTTCCTTTTACTTGGGAATATTCCTTTGCTACCGAGTGAGCTTTGTACTTCTCCACCTTATCTTCTGTATTCAACTTCTTTTTAAGCACTAATTTGCTACTAATGTGTTTTCATCTAGTTTGCAACTCAACTATATCCCAAGTCTAATTCTTATGCAAAGCAATAATTTCTTCAACCATGGCCTTCTTCTAGAGTTTACCATACTTTGAGTCCATTGCCTCGCAAACATTTTTGGGACATTCATCAATAATAGATAAAAACAAAACTACAACAAAAGTCAATTTGAGTATACCTTTTTGGTTTTATTCTTTCTTGAACCAATATCCTCAATATTGGAGTATGAGGTTCTTCTACTTTTGATTCATGTTCTTTTGTTTTGTTAAATTGTTAAAAGTTGTTGATCTCTTGTTATTTTTCCCTTGGTAGGGTGGGACTTCTTGTTTGGAAACATTTTAACTGTTTAACCTCTATAAAAATGATATTTAACTTTAAATAGTCTTCTTAATTACTTGGTTCCAAAGTTTATAACCTTCTAGTCCATCTTTATTATCAATAAAAATATATTTTTAAACTTTATTTACATGGCTTACTCCTATTTTGCTTTGAAAGATCTATGCAAACATCACAACTAAAAACTTTGAGATGTTTATGGAAGTTTTTTTTTACTGGCCCCATGCCTTGTGGAGTTTTGTCAACTAATGTTGTTGAGAGTGATTTATTTACTAAGTAGCATGTAGTATTTACCATCGTTGCCCATATTCATGTCCTAACCTAGCACCATTGAGCATGCTCCTTGCTTTAATTCATCAATGTCTTATTCAGCCTTTTTGAAACTCTATTTTGTTGAAGTGTATATGGAGTAGTCTTTTTGTCTTTCTATTCCTCACTCCTTACAAAGTTCCTTGAATTCCTTCTTGCACGACTCTCCACCCTCATTTGTCCTCAAAACCTTGATGGGTGATTCTCCATAAGAGACTTAAAATCTTTAAATTTACTAAAGATGTCAGATTTCTTTTGGAGGAAATAAATCCATGTGTTATTCAATAGATAATCTATGAATGAAACATGGTACATAGATTTACATAATGATGAAATAGGAACAAATTCAAACACAACATTGTCTACTAACTCTAAGATTCCCTTTCCTCTTGTAGCACTAGAGAATCTTACCTAATTATGTTTACCATAGAGGCAGTGTTCATAGAAATCGAAATCTAGTGCTATCAAATAGAATTTCAACCATATCTTTACCATGTAATGCTTAGAGGTCCTTTCAAAAATTCCTTAGTCTTTGAAGCCCCATAGCATTATCTTTTCTCCAAAGGCAATAGGGGTTTTTCCTTCTTCATTTCCACTTGCAAGAACAACATAATTGTTACATCCATCAATGATAGTGTGTCCCCATAGCTTTTATAGAGTTTTGTTTTAAATGTCTCTAATCAACACCACTGCTCCTTGAACCATTTTGCAAGTTTCCCTTTCAAACATGGTATGTACACTTGTTGAAATTGTAACTAGTTTTGGTCTTCATAATTGTATTTGTATCATGACTTGATGTAATCATTGTACCTGTCAAAGAAAAAGGAGAATGACAAATATTTTGTAAAAGAAAATTTATTTATTTGTAAATGGGTTTCTTGCCCATGATTATTTGTCTTAGGTCAAAGCACCCATTGAGTGCTCTAGGGTTTTGTATAGAGTCAATTCAAAGTCATGATGTAAAGTCCCTTGTGAGTTCATTTATCAATGTAAAGAAAATATTTTTATGTCATGGAAAAGTCTAGAAACCACCAACTTGACCAGGTCGTCCAGCCCCTTGAAGTTACCTTAGGAGAGGCTTGAGCACCCACTTGAAAGCCTATAAAAGGAAGAGGACTCGACCCTTATTTGAGACATACTTGGGATCTTTCTTTTGGTGATTTTCTTTGCGGCTAAAGATGATGCTAGGGTCCTTGGAGAAGGCTGGAGGGCAATGAAGAAAATAAGTCTCTCTCTCTCTGTTTGATGATGCAAATTTTGTGTAAGAAGTTAGGGTTTCCACAGGTTAGATTATTGTAGAGACATGGCAGATTGGTGAAATAAATTTTATGGGTGGCTGGCCTGGTATTTGATGAGGTGGTCTAGTGTCTTGGTCTTGGAAGTCTTCATTGAAAGAAATTCTATAAGTTCTTTGGGTTTTCCCCTTTGGAGGGGTTTTGCCCTGGCTTGGAGCCTATCTCTGGTGTCTTTACTTTTTGCATTATGATCTTCTTGTTTTTGGCATTTATCTTGATGAAGGAACATATTAATGATGATGATAATGTAATAATGTATCACAAGTAAATGTCAATATTCATAGAAATCAATTAATAATATAACCCTAATGAATGCCTTGATTTCTCAACACTTGCATCACTCATCTTACTTACGAGTATTGAGTTTTTAGCTAGATCTGGAATGTGCAAAACCCAAAGATTTTTTAATCTTTCCACCCTTGAGCAACCTCTTCATTTTTCCTTGTCTTGTGGTTCTATCTATTAGGTCATCTGCTAGGAAAATGGGACCTTCGTTATATTTATCATAGTCACAAAACCACTTCCAGTGAAGAGTCATATTAATGAGAACACCCAAGCTGATTAACCATACATCATGTTTTGATTCTTTGAATGTGTTGTACACATCCCCTCCCTTCCTCTTAGGAGGTCCTCTTTTCTATGGAAGGAAGATCATCAATTTCCTTTTCTTTATTAAAGTTTTGGATTTACAGTCCTTATAATACCCAACATTACTACATTTTTAGGATATACTTAAGAATTTATTAGAGATTTAGATCTCCCTTGTTGATTTATTTTTATTTGTTCTTGGTAATGGCCTCTAATAGATAAGGCTTCCGTACTTTTACCATCCATGGTTTTTTTCCTCATTTCCTTCAATAATAAGGATGAAACTACATCATTAGGTTTTAATGTGGTTGTATTACTCCCACTAGCTACAACTAAGCTATCCCATGAATTTGGCAAAGAACATAGTAAACTAATACACTTATCTTCATTAAATTTTTTAATATTAACTGACGTCAACATACTCACCATGGTATTAATGGAATTTAGATGCTTTGTCATAGAGTCTCTTTCCTTCATCCTTAAGAGGTACAACTTCTTTCGAAGGAAAAGTTTCTTTACCATGGACTTAAACTTGTACAAAGTCCCTAACTTATCATGCCATAATGCCTTGGCTATAGCTACCCTTAATAAATTTAATAACATTGAATTTCAAAGACATAATTTGGTTGAACTCTTTACCTTCTTATTCAACTTTGTTTAATCTTCCGTTGACATACCCATAGATGTAGTATTGGGATCCACAATGACACACTATTCTTTGTCTACAAGAAGGTTCTCCATCTTGTGTTTCCATAGCTGAAAGTTGTGCCCATGAAATTTCTCAATCTTGATTTTAGAGATACTCACCATTCTCTTTTAGCACAAGAATCACCAATGCAATGACATAATTTGGTTGAACTCTTTGCCTTCTTTTCAACTTCGTTCAATCTTCTGTCAACATACCCATAGGTGTAGTATGGGATCCACAATGACTCACAGTTCTTTGTCTTCAAGAAGGTCCTCCATCTTGTGTTTCCATAGATGAAAGCTTTGCCCATTAAATTTCTCAATCTTGATTTTAGAACTACTCGTCGTTCTCTTCTAGCCATTGCAACACTCCCATTGAAATCAGGTTTATCACAAACATGGATAAACTTGCTCTATTAAAAGATGAATTGAACCCTTAGCAACAAAGTTGTGTCCATAAAGCCAATAAACTCATTTTGATACCAAATGTAATTTTTAAACCTTTAGAATGAATATATTCATAGAGGAAAATAGCAAAATAAACACACACGAGCACAAAATAAATGCTATGATTTACCCTGGAAACCCTTAACTAGGAAAACTAGCAAACTGTAGAGTTAATTTTCTCATTATATTAACTTCTCCATTTACAATACCAATATGTAGGATTTTGCGACATTCAAAACCTTAAGCCGTTAACTAAGATTATATTACAATGGGTTGAAAGCCATTGGCTAAAAACCACCCCACCAAAAATAGGCACTTTCTTAATTTTTTCATTAGGGGGCCCGACTCCAAACTCTTAGGCAAGGTGTGCTTGGAGATAACCATGCAAAGAAATATAACACTTTTTCATCTAAACACACATTATTTGGGCCAAAACATGAAGCATGATCTTGCGCTTCAAATCCCTAAAATGTCCTTTAAGGGTTCGAGGATGTTTCAAGCTTTGAAATTGAGGGTTCTATCAATCAATATTAGACAAGTTCTTTTGAAATCAAAGATACAAACACGTCCCCTGCCAATTGAGATCAAACATGTTTTGCTACCACTAGCATTAGATTGTGGAGTTCATTCAAACACAAAAAATGTGCTGTAAAAGGAATCCTTATACTAACAATTAGTTGGAATTTGCAAGGTACAACTTAACTAGTGATCATATGGTAACATTGCAATGTTGTTCAGGTTTGTGGGTGCAGGTGTAAGAAGAGGTGTAAGTGCAAGGACATTGTCTTTTTATATTTGGGTTTGTCATGGTATGCAAGTGAGTTGCTTGTGTGCAATAAATGGAAATGAGAAAGTGTAAAGCTCAAAACTTTAAAACATATGACATCATCAGTAAAAGTAATGAATTTGAAAGAAGTGACAAGATTCTTAATAGTCGAGAGGAGAATACAGTAGAAAATATAATATATTATATTGTAATACCATTCTATCAATTGTTGTTCAGTGATATAAGTCTACAACGTGGAAATCAAAATGTGTTACGTAAGACAATATAATTTTATTAGCCTTCAACAAAAGACCACAAAACTAAGTCAATGGGGCTAATGATAGTACATCTAGTGTTAGCACAAAGTGGGTGCGTGAATACATCTTTTAAACAATGCTAAAAGCAGAAGTATTATGAAATCCAATAGTTGACTAGAGACTAGCCACTAAATGTCTTGAGTGAAGAAAACTAAACACGCTAAAAGAGAGAGTATAAGATAAGGTACTAGTACAATAGAAGTGCTCTGAATTGAATTCTTTGAAATTTCTCTTGTATGTCCTATGATTTGGGATGACAGATTCTCATAGGTCTCAAAGAAGTCGGTCAATCAAATGTGATTGTTAGTTACTCTTTCTAGAGGGTACATTTGAGAAACATAAGTTGATTTTCTCCAGGGTCATTTGTTCAAGGTGTGACTTGAAATCACTGAGATCTATACTTGAAAGTTTCTCTTTAATAGAGTAAGGCATTGTTTGCCAAGGTAGCTAAAGAGGCAGAAAGGGAGCCTTTGGAATCACAAAATAAGCAGTGATATCTACCTTTGATTAGTAATAAAAGCGACATCTAAAAATGAGATGTACCTCCATCTTTATCTCTTGTAAACAGCGAAGGTAGATATTGACAATTGTTTGGTTGCTGAAGGTGGTGAGTATTCTTGAAAATTTGATGCACAATGTGTGAAAACCTATTCAAGACTGGCCTTGAAACATTTAAAACAAGTTCTTGTTTAGCACTAAAGTTGGCAATGGCATGCTACCAACCTAGATGGCTTTGATTTTGTTGGTGTAGCTGTTGCTTTAAGGATTCTCAATTCATTTGTTTTTAAGAGGATATGCGAAGTTTGGGAATTGGTCTCTAAACATTTTCATTAAGATTATTTGGACCATTCTTGAGGTTGGGATTTCGTTGCATGTGTAGTTTAGATCTTTTCAATGAATAAAGAATAATTTAGGTTACTACCTACCTTTATAGGGAAGTCACTATCGAAGAATGGTTTTTATACATGGTATAATTTGTGGGACAAGGAGTAGGAAAATGGTTATCTTGGTGTAATTGTAACAAATCTGATTTATTTCTGGATGTTGTTATGATTTTACAACTTCGTCACATGATTCTAGAGGACAACTACATTTCAATATAGATTTTTGTGGACCAACTTAGAACAATTGGAGATGGCCTTATGGGAGGTAGTGTATATACTAGTTATCAAAGAAGCCAAGATTAAGCTAATGTATCTGGTGGTAGATCACCTTGGTAAGTAGTGAAATGCTCATGATTATGAATTATGATAGACGTAAGTGCTAAAGTATTTGGCATTTACATTCTTTTAGGATCGGGTCCTTGGATGGTATGTTTTTTCATAATAATTTTATTAATTAAGGATCGATTTGATTATATTGGTTCGCAGGTGCATGTTATGTAGTTTGCTACAAACTTGAAATAGTTATGCATGTTGTATGGGACGGCAACATTGCCTTACTATAGAGCAGTGTTCCACGAGGTCGCGTCCCCCCACTTGGGGGTCGAGTTTCCTAGCTGCCTTGCGCTTCGGGGACTTGGGGATGGATGGGGTTCGTTTCCCCAAGCTCCCAAAAAAAGGGTACTCAAGGAAGCTTTTGAGGTGTTGTTTCCTAGATATTTGGGGTCAAATCCTCCACTGGGGGCCCTTTCCTAGGCGAAAGGGGACGTGAGCGGTCGTTTCCTAGATATTCGGGGTCGAATCCTCCATTGGGGGTCGTTTCCTAGGCGAAAGGGGACATGAGGGGCCGTTTCCCCAGTCAAAAAATTGCAATTTTTTGTTAATATTTTTTTTTTTTTGGGTTGTTGTTTATTCTTTTTAATTATATCTATATTTCCTTAATTTTTTTCTGAATTTCTAAGGGTTTGGGTTAACATAAAAGTTCATTTCAATGTTTCATTGTTCATTTCACATCTCATTTAAGCTGAAGCTGTTGCCGCTGCCCGACTTTATGTTGCATTGTGGGGCAAGGCAAAGGATCAATCCAAATTGGATACAAGCACAGAAAAGAATGGACTTGAAAATGAATCCAACAACAACATCACAATTACAACAACAAAAGAGTCTAACATTGACATTAATCAACCCCTCTTACAACATGGAGGCAGTGCTGAACATTTAAGTCATTCTCACACACAAATTTATCAAGAATAATTTTCGATTAGATTCTAAACATGAAACTGTTTTGCTGAGAAGTAGATTCTTTTAAGCTCCTGCCACCTTTAGTTATGAGAAAGGAAACCATTGTCAAAATTCGCAAGAATATAGTGTATTTTTCTTCCCTTCTTATCTTCTATTATTTGACATAAAGGCCATGGTCTCTAGTTTTTTAACATCACAGTTACAAACTTACATGTATGATATCCTTCATGTTGTAAGTGTTATATATTATATAATGATAAAGACAGTTACATTATAAATATTAAAATTTCAATGATATATCATATATTTTTATATTTATAAGTTTTTAAGACCCTGATGTGCCCCCACATTTCCTAAAAAATGGTGGGGAACTTTTGCATAGGCTGCTCCTGCATAGGTACTTGGTGGAACATTGCTATAGAGTACATTCTTTGTTTGGCCTCTACATTGGAAAGGTGTTTTTTGGGGATAAGTGGATGATTCAACAAGATGTGAAGAGAAGGTGGATGTGTTAGCTTTCCTTGCTTATGTAGGGAGGGGCCTTTATGTGACTATCTTTGTGGGGCTTGGACATGCAAATTGACGACTGTAAAGAAAAACATTGAAAATAAGACATGACTACTCAGCATTGCCAATTTTGAAGGCACAAAAATTGTTATTCCTATCATGCACATCCTTTGGATTTGTGATTAAGATTCTGTCTAGGTACTCATAACTCTCAAGCTCTCTTTCCATTGGAAAGCTTGTATTTGTAGCCAGCTCAATGATGTCATCTACTTCGATCCCCTCATCTAAACATTAACATAAATCATGAATTGGTCCCATTTTTTGGAATGACCTTCCTTCTACCTTTAGAATTCACTAGTAAAAGTTGACAGAGTATATACTATACTGAATGTAGGTTAATTGTTTTTCATTCTTTGATCACAATAATTTTTTTTAGAAGATTTGAGACAACATAAGTATGTAGATAAGGAGTACTTTCAAGGAATTTGGTGCATATGAAGCATTAGTGATGACAAGTTGAGGAGTCTGTACAGCCAATAGGTCACACTAAGTAAGATAAGAACTCAAATCTCTTAACTATACTTGATTATTCTCCCATGCGGAAAGCTAGTGAGGTTCCATGTCTTATATATAATGTGAAGGAAGTTTGAGGAGCATCTATAGGGACAATATGGGTCACAAATATTTTGAGTGTATTTCCGACTCTGGAGAGTGTACATCTTTTAAATATACTTGAGCATATCTCTGATGTAGAAGCTGATGAAGTTCTGTCCTACATATAATGTCGAGGAAGCTTGAGGAGCATCTGTAGGGAGTTGGGACAATACGGGTCATGAATATTTTGACTGTATTTAGGAGTTTGAACATCTTTTTTGGTGACCATATCCAGCAAGTTCACCATGAAGTTGCAAAATATTGGTATTTTTGTAGTAATACTATAGGAGAGGTGTTTGTGTTCCTTTTGGAACTCTTTTCAAAGTTGAAGCCATCAAGGGATCCCATTGACATAGTTATAATTTTTAAAAACGGTCTCAGTCAGCTTGGTTAAGATGACTGGTGACTGTGTTGACTTGTCTGTTGGCTTAGTTTGGAGGGCCGGTTTGGTACTGAACCAGTCGAGTCAGAACGTGACTCAGCTGAGCTCCAACTCTACTGGTTCGGTACCAAACTGGGTCTACTAGGCTGAGCAGGGACAGAGCCCTACCTGTGCTGTCTCAGCCTTAAATTTAACTTCTTTTAGAAAAGCCCTAGTTTCTAAACCCTAGCAAAATGCCTAAATGAACAAACAATTACTCAGAGCACTCAAACTCTTTGCCATAGTGACAAATTTGAATTCTGGGTTAGCAGCAGTAGCAAGCTTCCAAGAACAATACACTTTGTTGAGGCAGGAATTAAGCACAAAAAGAAATCGTTAGTGTGAAGAATTCATAAATGTTTTATCCTTAAGATTTGTTAATCAAATGCAGTTTTGAAGTGGGAAGAAAAAGTAGAGCATCGTCTTAAGATTTGTTCTCACAGCTGTCTAAAAATGTTTCTGTGGACTCTTTACCTGAAAACAAATAGGCAGGAATTAAGCACAAAAAGAAATCATTAGTGTGAAGAATTCATAAATGTTTTATCCTTAAGATTTGTAATCAGATGCAGTTTTGAAGTGGGAAGAAAAAGTAGAGCATTGTCTTAAGATTTGTTCTCACAGCTGTCTAAAAATGTTTCAGTGGACTCTTTCCTGAAAACAAATAGATACTACATATTTTGGGTTTTAAATTTTAATCCAAGTGATAAATGGGTATTGCAGAAATAATATTTCCTGAAAACAAATAGATTCTACATATTTTGGGTTTTAAATTTTAATCCAAGTGATAAATGGGTATTGCAGAAAGAATATATATATATAGTGAGAGAGAGAGAGAGTTCTAATTCTGAAACTTCTTCTGAGCATAGGATCTGATGTGGCAGCACTGCATACACACACAAACAAAAGATACAGAGTTGTAATTCTGAAACTATTTGTGATCATAGGATCTGAATGTGTCTGCACTGCAGCAGTCAAGTAGCAAAATGTGTCACCTCAGCATGTAGGTCCATCTGACCCAGTCTTGGGTAGTTTGTATGCAATCATATATGGTACTATAGAGGTATTGCTTAAGATAATACTCGAAGGCTCAGCTGGACCATATCAAGTACAATTTGTTGGTGTATGGATTAGATTTGCCCAAGTCACAATGATAAAATAACCACCAGATCCACCCATCCAGTTAAGACATCATATTAAGATATTGTCGGTTTAATTTTTGTGAAATCAATCGTGTGAATTTCAAACAGATACGTGGGTTGTATAAGATTGAATATAACAGATTGATATCTAGACATCCATTTCATGTAACCATTTTTTCTTCTTCTTAATTGCTGTTAAATTTTTCTTTTAATGCATAGTTCGTCATGGTGACCTGACTGATTATACAGACTCCATTGAGTAGGTTGTTTTCATATCAAACCAGTTGCCCCATGCATTTACTTGGTCAGTTCAGTATCAAACAGGTCCTTCAAACAGATATATTGGTGAAGCGAATATGCTTAGTGATCAACTCAGTAGAATTAGTGTCAACTTTGAAGCAATTTTTAAAACACTCGAGTATATCCTTCCCGTACTTGTATGTTATGCACAATAAATGAAAGAGCATCTGAATGATAGGCAATCAAATAATTTCCACATTTGAAGCATTAACAGATTATAATATACAAACTGAGAGTTTGAACATTTTCCAAATTCTACATAGATTTTTTTTTTTTTTTCGAGAGAGTGATAGCATTGTTAAACATTCCTTTTTACATATCAATTAAGTTTTAAATTTTAGTTACATATCAATTAAGTTTTAACTTTTAATTATTCATGCATGGTTTTTCCCTTGGGTTAATGCATTTCTGCATTGTACTGAGGCTTTTTGGTTGTATATGTGAAATTTGATCAAGTATTTGGGACTTTCTTTAGTATTATTCCATATGCTACCTTCCTGCTTTCCTAGTTGGCTTTTGATGATAATTCTCTTTCAATGTTTGAAAATGATGCAAAGCTACCTTTTCTACAAAAAAATGTCTTGGAAATTTATTAGTCAATGACTAGTGATTGTGATGGTTTGGCACTTATAAAGTTGTGCCTTTCGCTTGTGAAAAGGAAATTCTTCCATTTGGGTTGGTGTTGATTTCTATTTATGTTTGCAAGGAAAGTTGGATTTTTTCACAAGTTGTAATATTTTACTTATATTCATTACCCATGGATTTGAGCAAGCATATTGTTTGTTTGTTAGGCTTGGTATTTCTTATTCGCTAACATTAATTTCTTGTAACTATATATTTTATGTAGATCATCCTTGGTTACAAAATGCCAAAAAGGCATCAAATGTTCCTCTTGGCGATGTTGTCAGATCAAGACTGAAGCAGTTCTCTATGATTAATAGGTTCAAAAAGAAAGCTTTAAGGGTTAGTCCTACACATGTAGCTATTGATTTAAAGTTCCTTTATTTTAACCTTTTTTCACAAAATTGTCGCTAGACGATTTATTTTTGCCCTTCTAGTTTTCCTACTATTTGTACTTGTTACTTTGACATGTCTCTTTATCTTATTTGTTCTACATCACTATATAGGTAATTGCAGAACATTTGTCCGTTGAAGAAGCAGAGAGTATGAAAGAAATGTTTAAGAAGCTGGACATGAAGAACCATGGTACAATATCCTTTGAGGAACTCAAAGTGGGTCTTCAAAAGCTTGGCTCTCAATTATCGGAGCAAGAAGTGCAACTTTTAATGGAATCTGTGAGTCCTTTAGTCTATGTTTTTTTAAGCTATTTGCCATGTTAGCAATACTACATCTTAGAACATTTTTATGTTGAAGATATAAATTGGGAAATTAGTTCGGTAGATATAGTACATGCAATTTGAGGACAAGTTTCTAGAAATGATGAACCATATATATATATATATATTTGAAATGTATTTTGAGCAACTTTTTTTAATAAGATTATCCAATTTTTATTAATTTCCCTACCTTACTTCTCAAGCTACGTTTTTTTATGCCTCTTTACCGACCTTCCTCTATATGCAATAGTCCACCAAGATGGGGTGATGCAGGGACAAAGAAATGCATCTGGGGGCATGGTGATAGCCCCCGACTCTAGGAACAAATGATGTGAGGATTTGCGGCATAGGAAATCCTCTCTAAAATCCTTAAATACGTCTGTGAGTGAGAGAAAAATAAATGATACATCTTAATATATGAAAAAAATACTCGGATATGAATCCATCACAAACACAAACATGAACTACATTTTCACATTGGCATGTAAGTTTCAAGTGTAATAATCACAATTCATCATTTCCATTGTATTTCTCATTGAGTTTATAAAATAATATTCAAAAAGATATTTATTAGTGATACACTCAACTTCAGTCCTCATGGTTCAACAACCAAGCATCACTGTTGATATCCAACAATGTTCTCTCAATAAAATTCAACTAAATGCAAATGAGAAATTATAATAGGTTGAGTATAAAGTTTATGCGCCTTAATAAAGTGTTGATAGGGTTTAGGGGTTTACATTAATTTGGATTGGGATTTTTTGCATGATTACACTTTCATAACTTACAATTACGGAATGCTGTGAGCCATCCATACCACTAATATACCTTGCACAACTTTTAGCCACTTCCACACGAGTATAATCGTTTTTTATTCTTATCATCAATTTAGTTAAGCTTCTTATAGGTCCCTAAATCCCCTCACCCAGGATTCACACAACCAGGATGAAATGCCTTAGCCTTTCCAGTTAACTCTTTGTAGTTAGACCTTGGCAAGGAAAGGGGAAGAAACTTCACATGAATGGTGTGGTAGTAAGGCTAACTTAGGCGACATAAATAGTTTGGAAAAAATAATAAGGAGAGAGGATTTGTGAAAGTCTTTAACATGTCAAAGGTTTAAGTCAATCATTTTTTTATTACACCCCTTGCTATTCTAAGGGAATAAAATATATCAATACTATTATAATGCTCGGAGGGCGCCTCCCTGTCGACATTGTATCACACCCATATGAATGAATTTTTAGACAAGGGTTTCTTTGACACTGTACAACACACACTCAACAACAAATCAGATAGACATTGCCTGAAATATTCAATTCCTTTTAAAACAAGAGATTCAATAACCACTAACCAGATTAGGAGGCATCAATGCGTCACTGCCATGCTATTCCTAAGTTCTGTTATCATCTGAAACTCAATGACATTTACTGATACAATAGTAATATAAAACGTACCTACCAACTAGCACATTTAAAATGATGGATCGTCATCAAAGCATATTGCATTAGTTACTAATAACAAGTTTTCACTGATGGTTACTACTAATCATAATTAAAGGTTTAATAATGTATTTTCTTCATGGAGGTCATATGCTCAAATCTGAATGGGGTAGGACATTTACACTTTACGAGATTAAGTAGTCAAATAATTTTGTGGAAGGTGGAGGGGGCGGGGGGTTGCGGGGGCTTTTTTCCCTACAAACAAGGTGGTCTCATATGTCAATCTGGGATTTGGCTAGGCTGAAAGTTTAAATTAGATTATTGTTGTTGTTATTATTATTATTGTTGTTTTGTTCTTACCTTTCATTTAGAAGTTTTTTCTCTATGCCTCTCCTTTCTTTTCCTTGTGTCTTTGATTTGAAGCTATCTAGCCATTATTGAATTGCCTCTAGCATTTCATTACATTTGTCTCTCATCCCACTTGTACTTTGAATCACCATAGGCAACACATCTATACCACGCCTTGTTATATAGGTGGTTTAATAATGTAACCTCCATTATCAATATTTAATATTATACGACAGTGGTCCGTGACATAAACTGTAATCATCCTTGGACATAAAGTTATTGAGTGTTACCAGTATAATAGTGCATGGTGTCTTTTATTGTTTTTTTTCTGAACATGTTCTATGCCATTTCAGATTAGGGCACACAATACTGAAGCAAATAGAACATAGCAATAGATCGATAGAAGACAAGCCAAAAACAAAGATAATGAATGGTGGGGCGTTACGGAGATCAACAGAATGCTTCTAGCAGCAAAGTCTCCAATAGGTCATTCAGCCAAGCGTGTCACACATAACCCCAGAACAACCCAAACAAAGAACAATCCATATATTACACAACTCCAACGCTATCCAAAGAGAGAGAATTCCTCCACACAAAAGTGTGTCAAATGAACTCGAAGTCTCTCCAATATATAGGAATCTTTGGGGGTGTGTGACACGTCCTTTAAGACATTTAAGTCTATATTTTATTCCAAGCTGACCTAGCACATAAGTGGAATAAATTCAAAGTACATGTTCTGTTCATCCGATCGAGATGATCTTTAGATCAATATTACACCTCTCCGAAAGAGGAATCCAATAAAAATATTGGGATCGTCATCTGAGCAGCACAACTTGGAGTTTGGACCTAGTTGTCCAATTCTAACACTCCCTCTCAACTAGGGAGAACTACGTCCACTAGTGCAATCCAAACATCGTGCATCATCCCGCCGTAACTTGCTCTGCTGGCCTCTTTATTTCAGAACAAAAGTGGGTCAGTCATAAAGACATCATACCCTGTTGACAGATTCAGCGCAGAGGTTCGAAACCTCTATAGGACTCACAAAGAGTCTCATACCAACCCGAAGTTGGTTTACCTGACCCAAAGTCAGTTGGAGGTCCGAAACCTCTCTAGACTTGATCCCAGATCAAGTGGTTGGACATGTGCCATCCTAGACATAGAGAGTACGACAATCTCTGATGCGTCCATCAGTGTTTGCTACTAGTCTCTAGCTTTTCCCACCTCATTTGCCAAATGAGAGGTACTTCCCATGAGCCCTGAACTTAATGGGTAGGATGCATACGAGGCACAGATAATGAGAGGTGAACCAACTCAAAATCACAACGGTGGGGCCCAAACACACCAACAAGGTTCGACAAGCATAGCCTTGTGGTAGCTTATAGATCCGAGTAGCTATCCCCAAAGCCCCCTAGAGCTCCCAGAGCTCATCGTCCAATAGGACCCACATCATAAGGTTGTTCCATGATTCCAAGACTCTCACGGAAGGTTAGGAACATGACCTTCCCCAAGGGCATTGTGAGAATATCTACGACCTGCTCATCAGTTCCTATATGATCGAGCCTTACGACACCTCGCTGTACCATATCCCAAATAAAGTGGTAACAACCATCAACATGCTTGGATCAATTGTGGAACCCAGGATTCTATGACAAATGAATCCTCCTCTGGTTATCACAAAGGATAATAGTGGCATCTAGCACATGCTTGAACAACTCACTGAAGAGCTTTTGCAACCAAGTGACTTCACAACGGGCCATACATGCTGCATTGTATTCGACCTTAGCGGTGCTCAAGGCTACCATCTTCCTTCTCCTGCCCGAAACAGATCTACTTGTGAAGCAACATTCAGATGTGCTCTTGCGATCCACCACATTGCCAGCTCAATTGACATCAGTGTATCCAAGGAGTGTCATGCTCCCAGCAGTGTATCTCAGCCCATGGTCTTTCGTGCCCCAGAGATATCTCAAGAGTTTCTTGGCACCAACCGAGTAATGTTATGATCAACCATGTGTTAACTCAAAGTGTTCACTACACAACATACGTCCGGACGGGTGTTCACTAAGAACATCAAGGACCCTACGAGTTGACGATACTCAGTAGGATTTGCTAACATGGGCCCAGCAGCGCTGCCGCTCAACTTCTTGAAGTTGAGCTCCATCGATGTCGACATGGATTTGCAGTCCATCATGTTAAATCTTTCCAGAGGCTTCACAATGTATTTTCCTTGAGAAAGGAAAATCCTCGCCAGGTCTCTGCCAGACCTCCAGGCCTAGGAAGTAGTGTATGTCCTAGGTCCTTCATTACGCTCTTAGCAGCGAGCTCCCTCTTGCACTGATGAAAGGGAGGGTCAACACTTGTTAGGAAGAGGTCGTCCACATACAGCACCAAAATGAGAGGCTTCTCTCTGTTTCTCTCTATCAACCTTGAAGTAAAGGTTCGGATCAGCATTACTACAAGTGAAGCCCAACTTCATCAGGTAGCTATCTATCCTCTCGTACCAATCTTTGAGTGCTTGCTTCAGCCCATAGAGGGCTTTCTTCAACCTGCAGACATGGGTGTCCCTAACTTGGACTTCGAACCCCAGAGGTTGCTCAACATACACCTTCTTCCTTTATCGCATCATGCAGAAATGCGGTCTTTACATCCATCTGATGAAGACTCCATCCTTGCGTAGCAGCAAGGGTTATGATTGATCGAATGGTGGTATATTGGCCACAGGTGCAAGTGTGTCATCATAGTCTATGCCTTCCTCATAGGCAAAAAATCTTGCCTTGAAATTTTCAGCACTTCCATTAGGTCCATGCTTGATTTTGTATCAAGGTGGAACCATCACTCTCGCATCCTTGCAGATTTAGATACTTTACCGCTTCTTCACATGATCTAGGCTCATATTGTACTCATGGCTGCTAGACACCCCTGGTATTTATATGGCTTCTTGGTTTTCCCCTCAGAATTCTCCCCTCTGAAGCCATATGTCCTGAGCCATGAGGATCTTCGTTTAAAGTAACTTAATCCGCTCATGACATATACAGATATATTCTCCTCTCTTAATGCCGTATCTCTTTCATATAAGACCTTCTACTTAAAAGGCTGAGGTATCCAGCACCAACCTATGGGAGTTTTGATATTCTCCTGTAGTCAAAGCTGTTAAAGAATTACAGCCACATACAGTCATGGCTGCTTTTCATGCATCTTTACACGTATCATATGCTGTTCAAATAATGGAAATCATTTATCTGTAACTTTAAGCAGGCTCTTACAAGCATGGTCTACACTCCAACGACATGACTGAAGGCTGCAAACACTTCAACCACTTTATCGTTGTGAGTGTATGTAGACCATACATTATCTTATGACGCTGATTATGATGTGTCATAATTTTATCGTACCCATCACTATCTTCTTCATCATGGTCATATTGCCATATAGTATTTAAAGATTTCAACTTCCATGGTCATACATATTATGCCATATGTCGCTGTCAAACAGGGATAATGTATCTACAAGCCTTAGCTTGTGTCTTATAGCAATTACCTATTACTCTGAGGAGATCTGCTGGAGCTTCCTCAATCAGCCTTCTAAGACTGCAACTTACTGAACTGGGGGTCCAATCTACCATGGTTTATCCTGCACTTGAGGCATTGCATCCTGATTTGCTTCCAGATCTGCCCATTTGTCATACTTCTGGTCATTTCAGAAGACTACTCCTAAGGCTACCAAAATTGGCCTACCTCTGTGACAAATCAACTTTTCTTGTCACTCTTCCTAGGGCTTACAGATTTGCCCATCTTGTCAACAATCTGACCTGGGATTGATGCACTGAATTAGCTAGTGCATGATAATCTTCCCACTTACAATGAAGTGCCCAGAGTTCTATTGCATGCCCAGAGTAACACATTGTCGGCTGAAATTAATATAGTGGAGTGATATTTGGTTTTCAGAACAACCTGTGTCTGCTTACGAAAAATTCAGCTAGTGTTAGACTCTAAAGAACTTATCTACCTTGGCACTTCAAGCTTGAATCCCCTTTCTAGAAAATATATGTATCCCATGCTACTGTACAGTGATTATTCCCATGCTATTGTACAGTGTATATTAGTTCATTGTTACAGCTTCCCAATGAACACTTATTACACACGCAATTAACAAGATAATTACGTGGGGCCCAGGACTGACATATACAGGCTTTTTACACTTCTGGTAGTAACTCGTCCCCCATAGGGATAAAACTCCTCGAAGTGACTGCAGCATACGCTGCCTATTCCTCCACGATATCAGTGTAATAAACAAATTTATAGATACTTCGAGTGGGTTGTTGTTCTGCACAAGTGGCAGCCCTTAACACCCCCACGCTGGCTTGTTATGGAGATCCTACAGACAGTATCGGTGTGATCAACCAAAGTCAGAATCGACCAACTATGCAACCATGAATCGAATCATATTACGGAATCACGTATACGATCGAAGATGACGTATAGTAAGAGATCCGTTCCAAATCGATTATATATGAAATAGCATTTCGATGTTGTTCGGTGATTGGTCAAACAGAATCATTCTTCGGTGTTTTGGGGCAGGTTTTGAACCTGCAGAGATGAACCGTCTGATTTGGGAATCTTCAAATCTATCTCACTCTAATATGATTCAATCATCTGAGGAGAATCGTTTCATTGCACTGAAACAACCAAAATCAGCCCTTCCGCGTTATAAAATCGAGGTATAAACAAATCTATTTGAATACCCACAAAATGGGGAAAATGCTCATCACCATGTGCGATAGGTCGGTAAGTGGGAATGCTTCGACCATGCTCTTACATTCTGGGAAACAATTTTCAATAGGCCTTCTTCCCTGTTGTTTCTGATTGAAGAATGTTGAACAAGTCTGCCAATACGAACTAGACTTCTATGGTATGCGTCTCCTGTGCTGGCCACAAAAAAACTTGAGCACCCTGGAAATAGACGAGGGATTTCTCCAAAATGGTATATTTTCCAGCGAAGTTAGAGGCATAATTTTTTTATGGAAAGATACTTACTTGGCAGGGTTTTATAAGTCCATACCCATGATTCCAGTTGGGTCGATCATATTACGTATGTAATATCAATTAATCGCTTTCCCAATCAATAAATCGAGTGAACAGGCAATGGGTCAGGCAAGAACACCTCGACTGACTGAGAGAGTGAGAGGAATGTAGCCTCCGTTTGGACAGAATGTAGCCTGCGGCTTATACACAGACTTTTAACACCTTAAACAAACATAATAAACCTTTATAACTGGATTTGCTGCTGGTTCCTTTATTTGAGAGGCTGCTCCTATGCACTGAGGTTCTGGGCTATTTCTAGCCTTCCAAATAGACTTCGGCCCTCACTCTAGGGCTGCGGCCTTCTACAGATTCTATGCACAGAACTGCGGCCATCTACAAGGGTTTGCCCACCCAAAACAGGTCCAAACGTTTTCAGAAAAGTCCCTATGGAGCTCGGCCTTCTTGCAAGGTTTACTTGGCATCCAAACAGTCATAAAGAGACTTGAACTCAGCCTTTTCTCCTTCGCTTCAATAGCACGTGGGTCACCTGAAACAGCCCTAGAAACAATTTCTTGCCCACGATGTTCCTTCCTCCTTGCCGCGGCCAAGTTTCCTTCTTTAACGAGCTCCCTTTCTTGATGTGTGTTGCACATTGGATCTTTTTAATAGATCGATGATTGCTTTCAATCATGTTGGGCTTTGTCTTCACCTCAGCTCTAATACCATGTTAATTTCTGAACATGTTCTATGCCATTTCAGATTAGGGCACACAATACTGAAGCAGATAGAACATAGCAATAGATCGATAGAAGACAAGCCAAAACAGAGATAATGAATGGTGGCGTTACGGCGGTCAGCAGGATGCTTCTACCAGCAAAGTCTCCAATAGGTCATTCAACCAAGCGTGTCACACATAACCCCAGAACAACCCAAACAAAGAACAGTCCATATATTACGCAGCTCCAACGCTATCCACAGAGAGAGAATTCCTCCACACAAAAGTGTGTCAAATGAACTCTAAGTCTCTCCAATATATAGGAATCTTTGGGGGTGTGTGACACGTCCTTTAAGACATTTAAGTCTATATTTTATTCCAGGCCGACCTAGCACATAAGTGGTATAAATTCAAAGTATATGTTCTGCTCATCCGATCGAGATAATCTTTAGATCAATATTACACCTCTCCAAATGAGAAATCCAATAAAAATATTGGGATTGTCGTCTCAGCAGCACAACCCGGAGTTTGGACCTAGTTGTCCAATTTTAACATATATATATTGGTCTTGATGGAGAACTTGTTGTCAATGAGTCAAATTGCAAAGCAACATTTCAAGGTTGAATTTCATGAAGTCAAATCCCTCTTAAAGGGTGAACGAAACCACTCGAATACAATTAAGGCGACATTGATAGATTTTTAGTGCTACACAACAAGAAGGAAGCATAAACTGCAAGGAACAATTCTAAAATTAAGCTCTAGTGACAATGGTATGGATACCTTAGCTACCAAAGTTTTATAGTTTGGAAGAAATTTAATATGGTTCATCATTTGCCTCCATTTCGGTAGGTGAATGGCATTTGTGAAGCTTGCAGTTAAGGCAAGAAAAATACAGATAAAGTTGACAAAGGTGGATGGAGAAGAAACACACATTTGGAATTAGTTTATAGTGGCCTCTATGCTCCCACGAGAAATCCATCAATGGCAGGTGCAAATTTTCTTGATATTTATTGACGATCTTATGGACAAAATTTGGTTTTATTTTCTATAATACAAATAAGATGCCCTCGAAACATTGTAGAAGTCCAAAGCCATGGTTCTATGGTTGAGAGGCAAAATGGAAAGAAAATCAAGTTTAGGAGGAATACAAATCTATTCACTTTTATAAGTATTGCAACACTCATGATTTGAACCATCTTTCTTCTACATGCTCCATTACAAATGATGTCGTGGAGAGGAAAAATAGGATTGTGGTGGAGGTGGCCACAAATATGCTTAGGGGAAAATATCTTTGAAACAACTTTTGAATAGTTATTCTGGCAGAATTTTTTTGAATGATTTTCTGGTTACCTCTTCATATTGCTGCATGGGCACGTGGGCTACTTATTTCCATCAAGTGTTCAATTCAATCTGTTTACTCATTTCAAAATCAGTTCATCCCATCCACTGTTGTATAGAACCTGGCAGTGAGACTTGAGTCTCAAAGTTGGTTATTTGGACATTGTAAATACATAGACCAAACATGCTAACGAGCAACCCTGTATTTACTATGTGAGAGCTCAAAGGATGCATTGTTTTTATTTTTAATTTTTTAATTTTTTATTAGTTATTTTGTTGTTGCTTGTGATAGAATGGTCCAACGCTAAATCTAGTTATAATTTCTACACCCTTCAGGATTTGGCACATGAGAGCAATGTGGGAATGCTCTTGCTAAGAGTGTGGTTAGACTTGAAAACAACCCGTTTTGGTTTTCAGCAATGTGCATTTTAATAGGGCAACTCATTTTGAAGCCAATATTAAGCACTAGATGATGCAGACTTTGTCAATTTAGTTTCATTTGTTAAATCTATATATTCAAAATATTAAATCTATTTGATCAATCTGGTAGTCACTGATATATTTCAACTAATTCTGCTAGGTACAGGCTTACAGCATTATTGGTATAAAGGAAAATGATAGTTTTCCACAAAATTGTTGATAACCTATTACCTGGTTTAACGTTAATTAGTTTGGTAGACAGTTTGAGGTTAGAATCTCACATGGTTCTTCTTCCAGGCGGATGTTGATAAGAATGGCATGCTAGATTATGGTGAATTTGTAGCTGTCGCAGTACATTTGCAGCGGATGGACAATGATGAGCATTTGCACAAGGCATTTAAATTCTTTGACAAAAATGACAGTGGCTATATTGAAGTTGATGAGCTTAAAGAAGCCTTGATTGATGACATTGCTGAAAATGCTGTAGAGGTGTTGAATGACATTGTCCGGGAAGTGGATACAGACAAGGTAATGCCCTAAATCCTTGTAAGTAGGTGGTTATAGATATTTGTTTTTCTTTGTCATGCTGGGCCCAAAGGACATTTCTGAGTTGCTTCCCCTCTATTCTTGACATTGAATGCTTTTGGATTTCTGAATCAGAATTGACTTCTTCTGCATGTTCAGGATGGTCGCATCAGCTATGAAGAGTTTGTCGCAATGATGAAAACTGGTACTGACTGGAGAAAAGCCTCCCGACATTATTCACGGAACAGGTTCAATAGCCTGAACATGAGATTGGTGAAGGACGGCTCGTTGCAGCTGGCTAATGACGATAAAAGATAAATGTAGCTCTAGATGGATTGTATAGTATGAGAGTCCCAAGGAGACTAGTAGTTTCTATGGGCGTTACTAATCATGATTTGATGTTAGAATTGTATTTCATTTTGTGCCTCAGCGATCGTGTTCTTGATATTGTTGTGAGCCTTTTGTGGTGCCAAGGATTTGCCGAAGTTCTAATGCAAGTTGTGTCCACAATGCACATGATAGCCAGCTGCATGTTTAAAGGGGTGTTCATTTATGCATGCCGGGCCAGTCCTTGTGCAGTTGGAATCTAATAATTCAATATGAAAGTTTGTGATCTGCAAGAACAGATTAATTTGAAGAATGAGGTTGCAGCTTCCTTTGCTTCTACTTGGATGCCAGCTGGCCTTTTAGATTAAGAGACAGTTCATTTCCTCTTTGCTCGGGTCTGCTTCCTTTCCTGGAGAATATACAAGGCTTGCTAAAGGTGACCAACTCCTGATTTGTTAGCATTTTATCCTTGCGTTCAGATGATTTCAGTTTTTAAAAATATAGTTTGTGTTTAATCATTACTTAATATTTGGATGGTAAACAAGTTTGCCGTCACTTTAGTGATTGCAGCATACTTGGACAGCATGTACTGTTATTATGAACGCTTTTCCATGCTGTTTTTAAACATTTTCTCCACGGAAGGTTTCATACAATCTAGACTACATCTTATGCTCTCTTTTGTTTTATAATCAGTCGGCAAAGGGAGATTAAGTTGAATTTAAAGGTAAGTAGGCTGGTACTTTTATATATGTACATGCAGAATTATTGCGTTGTTTTTCTCATTGTAGATAACTGATTCATTTATGACTTTCATTTGTTGACTACCAGAACATTTTATAAGTAGTTTGAGCAATACCTTTCTGGGTTTCTAGTTTGAGCAATCCTAGCAACTGGAGCAAACAATTTTTGTTGAAAGGGAAAATCTTTACTCTTTAGAAAGAATGCAATATATGTATGGGTTGAGATGAAATCATAGCCTGTTATTTTAAAAGAATAATGACTGCTCTGTTCTTAATATGAATTTGTGACATTGCAACAGAATGTGTCAAACATTATTGGTTATAAATTATGTTGCATTATGGCAACATAACTTTTTATTTATTCCAATTATATATTCTGAATCGTAAGTTAATCAAGTGATGTAGCATTCAATTGTTTTTATCGAACTGCAACTCTAAAATGTTTTAGAGGTCACACACTATAGATTTTCAAGAAATGATATTGTTGAAATAAATGATATTTGTGTACAAGATTAACGGTTCTTATTCCTATTGAAATTAGAAATTGAACCTTTTGCTCTAAATCTGTGCACTGTTAAAATTTGGCGTTTAAGTATTTAGAGAAGGAAACAAAAGGAGATGTAACTATTCGTTACTGAATTTAAAGTGCTGCTTTTGGTGTTTAGACATTCTTGATTTAGAACGTTAATCTGGTATCATGTTGTCAAACAAGATTACAGCGTTCTATGTTTTACCCGAGCATAATGTTGAATTCCTAATCCCGGAAAACCTACTTTGGTGTTTAACTGCTTTTTTGATGGCTTACAGGTTTATGCCTGGTAACTGTGTTTATCTGAGTTAGATATTCAGTTGTGTTATGCTGTTATTCTTACACTAATAGTCATTGTTGTTGTCTTTATTCTTAGTAGCTGAAATCTCGATTGCCATTGGTAGTCTGAAATACATTTCGTAGATCTTAATTTAAAATGGATTGTGGGCAGCGCAAGGGATCGGTATGGAAGACTTCGTCCAGATGTGTATTCTTGTTCTGCTTTGCATCCAGAAATAACAAGATAACTATTGATATTGGCATTAGAATTTTTTTGGGTGGAAGCAGGTAGAGTTTGTATTGATGGCATGTTTAAAATAAAGGGTCAAGTTATATGCAAGGTGTCTTCATGAGCATGCCTAAATAAAAATACTGTACAACAGTGATTAGACCTGTTGGACATGACTTAAGTACAGCGGGGTATGTATAATCACTGGGTCCTGGAACATTCTCCAGGTTACTACTAGTATACTTCTACAGGGTCGAGTTAATGGCTATACAACGTTCTTTGGGACATTCATTCTCCAGGTTCCTATAGTACTCTTCTGGAGGGTGGAGTTAATGGCCATACAAGGTTCTTGACAAACAAAATTACAGACAAGCAAATTTTGTAAAATGGGAAGAGAGAAGCCCTTGGATAAGTTCCATTATATTTTGTGAAAGCTTGTCAGTAAATATTTCTGTTTGCCCATACTAAACAATAGTTATCAAATTTGATTCCATAGCGAAAAAATTGAATATCCAATTTTCAATATTAAAAAATTTGAGAGTATACATCTTACAAAAATCTAAATCTATTAATATTTTTAAATTTTAAAAAATTGAAATATATGTTCATTCTGATTCAATGACCTATATTTACATGCAAGTGGAAAAATAAAATTTGTTAAAGCCCACCAATAAAAAAGGCTATGTCAGTGGACGAACTTTTCGTGGTAGACTGGAATATTTACATGTAATTGGACCACAACTCGATAAATTTAACTTATATGGAATCAGACCGCAAGTCAATTTACATGGAATCAGGCCACAAGTCTGATAAATTAATTTAACTTGATAATCACTATCATCCGAAAAAAAAGCTATATAAATATTTACATGTAATTGGATCACAACTCGATACCACGAATCCGATAAATGTAATTGGATCACAACTCGATACCACAAGTCCAATAAATTTAACTTGATAATCACTATCATCTGAAAAAGCTATATAAATATTTACATGTAATTGGATCACAACTCTGATAAATTAATTTAACTTGATAATCACTATCATCCGAAAAAGCCATATAAATATTTACATGTAATTGGATCACAACTCTGATAAATTTAACTTGATAATCACTATCATCCGAAAAAAGCTATATTAATGCTTCAAGTGTATTTATCATCCGAAAAAGCTATATAAATGCTTCAAGTGTATTTTAGGTGTTTTTTTTTATTTTTATAATATAAAATGTATCACGATTAGCAATATTTTAAATATAGAATTTTCCTGTTATGTTCTTACCATAAAACTAGTTTGATTAACCAACCAAATGTATCAAGGTAGTGATAATCTTAATAAGATAATGGAATTGATCCCAAGCTTTAAGCAAAAACTTCCATCAAATGAGCCAACCCTGTGGGGTTAGGGGCCAAAATGCATTTGTGGGTTGGGCCAAAATGCATTTGTTTAGAATATGCGTAAAGCAATTTCAATGAAATCCATCAAATGAGCTAACCCTATGGGGTTAGGGGTCAAAATGCATTTATTTAGAATATGCTTAAAGCAATTCTAAGGAGTAATATTTTTGTCTGGGGCTAATCGGTAGGGTTAGGGGCCAAAATGCATTTGTTTAGAGTATGCTTAAAGTAATTCCAAAAGTAATATTTCTGTCTAAAACCAGCAAAGTAAAATAATAATTTGCAAATTAAAAAATATTTGTGGCAAATATAGCCATAAAATTGTAGCTCATGCAAAATTAGAATGTTATTTCAAAAAGTATTCACTATAATTAAAATCAAAGCTCATGTAAAATATGAGCGTTATTTCAAAAAATCTTTCTCATTATTTGAGTTAATGAGTGTAGAATTGTTTTGTAATGTCTTTTAAAGCAAATATGACAATAAATTATTGATGGTATATAGTTATATTTAATGACATAATAAAGAATAGATTGAAATTTGGGATTCTCTATAGGCATAATAAAGAATAGTTCGAAATTTGGGTTTTTGTCTAAAGGTGAATTGCAATTAAAGCAATTTGTGAGTTTACAAGTGAAATTTTTGCTTAATTTAAATGTTATAATTATCATAAAACGGTTAGACTTTACTTTATTATTTTTTATTTATGTGTCTTATTTAATGTTTTTTTGAAAGTTTTGATGTGACAATAAAATGATATTCCAAAGGGTCAATAATCTGTTATAACCGCATAATAATTGACAGCTGCATAATAATTCACAGTTATAAATGGGCTGCTGGTTTTCTTTGATAATTAAACTAAGATTGTTTATGGCATTTATGTGAATTATATCTGGGTGTTTTGTATATGGCTTTTGACAAGAAGCTTCTTAATTTACATATGGAATTAAGACATTGAAATTTAATATTTTGTTGACAAATGTTGGTAAACAAAATTTTGAAACTAGCATATTTGTTTGCTTTATACAACAATTGATGGTTGCAACTATACTTTGAAAGGATAACTAAAGGTGCTAGTGGAACGATACAAAATTATTCTAGTAATTAAATGAAAAAAATGTAGATTCATTTGGTTTATGCAACAAGTGATGGTTGCAATAAAACAATAATAAGATAACCAAAGGTGGTAGGAATAGATTGTAGCTAAGTTTTCACTTTACTAATTGTTTAATAAAATGATATCAATTTGTTGTGGAGATGCCTTTTAATATGAAACTCAATTTATATGTGAAATCAAGAGATTGCAATTTCAATTTACTTTGTTGACAAATATTGGTAAACAAATTTTGCATACCAGTAGAAGTTTTTGGTAAATGCAATAAATGATGATTGCAAGAAGACAATTAAAGGATAACTAGAGGTGTGAGTGGAAAGACGGAAATTATCCTAAAATTAAATTGAAAAATTGTAGATTTGTTTGGTGTGTAGTAAGACAATGAGAGGATAACTTTAGTTGCTAGTGGAAAGATACAATTATTTTGAAAATGAAGTGAAAAAATTGTAGCTAAGTTTTTACTCTATTAATTTCCTAAAATACCAATGGGTGATGGTTGTAGTAAGACAGTGAGAGATAAATTTAGTTGCCAGTAGAAAGATACAATTATTCTGAAAATTAAATGAAAAAATTGTAGGCAAGTTTTTACTTTATTAATTGCCTAAAATACTTAATGTGTTTGTGGTCCAATGTCATATGTTGAATGTATGAGGAGGATTTTTAGCTATTTATGTAAAATGATATATGTGCTAAGGTTACGAGTTTAGGTACAAGTTATTCAATTTCCATGCAAAAGCAAAATATTATGTGATCTTTAAATTTGGTTCTCTTTAACAAATGTTGGTGCATATATTGTGCAAATTAGTAGGCATCGATTGTTTCCTATATTCAAATTAGCAATGGGCTTGTGTAAGTATTTACAATTATTTGAAAGGTGAAATGAATTTTTTCCAAGAATTTTTTACTTCTCAAATAACTATTCATCATTGCAGTGACATCCATCAAATGAGCTAACCCTTGGGGTTGAGGGGCTAAATGCATTTGTTTAGATTAAGTTTAAAGTAATTCTGAAGAGTAATATTCCTTAGTCTAAAACTAGCAAAGTAAATAATTTGCAGACTAAAAGAGAAAAAAATTATAGCAATTTTAGTTATAAGATTGTAGCCCTTGTAAAATGAGTCTTATTTAAAAAAATCTGCACCATTATAGATTTGACTAGTGTAGAATTGTTTTGTAATGTTGTTTAAAACAAATATCATGATCACTTAAAAGTTGATATATAGTTGTATATAACTAGTGCCATGATAAATAATAGTTTGAAATAGAGTTGAAAGACATCTAAAGAATTTTGTAGTATTACTTTGAACTTTTTTGTTTAATAGAAATGTGATAGTTTACTTATTGTAAAATTAATGAACTTTGATAGTTAATCATTTTTTATTTAATGTGATTTATTTGATTTTTTTTGTCAAAGCTTTGATTTGATAATAAAATAATATTATAAAGGGTCAATAATCCATGAAAACAAAGTAATAATTGATAGTTACCAATTGATTGCTGGTTTTGTTTGGTAAGTAATTTAAGATTGTGTATGACAATCGTGTAAAATGATGTGTGTGTTGTGGATATGACTTTCGATATGAAGCTCTTCAATTTACATATGGAATCAAGAGACTGAAATTTGAAATTTCAATATTTTGTTGATAAACATTAGTAGACAAAATTTTGAAACTAGCATATTCATTTGGTCTTTACAACAAGTGATCGTTGCAATTAGACAACAAAATGATAACTAGAGAAGCTAGTTGAAAGATATAATTATTCTAATAGTTAAATGAAGAAAATATAGATTCATTTGGTTTATACAAGAAGTGATGCTTGCAATAAATCAACGATAGGATAAGCAAAGGTGCTAGTGGAAAGATATAATTGTTCTAAGAGCTAAATGAAAAAGATTGTAACTAAGTTTTCACTTTATTAATTGTGTAAAATTCCAATATTTGGCAATCATGTAAAATGATATTATAAAGGGCTAATAATACATGAAAAGAAGTAATGATTGATAGTTTCTAGTTGATCATTGGTTTTGTTTGATAATTCAATTAAGATTGTTTATGACAACCATTTAAAATGATATTTGTGGCATGTTGTTTTAGTTTTTGTAGCATTAGGTGGTGTTATAATCTTGATGGTTGTTAGAGAGGTTAAGAAACATTAGGACTCCATAACCCATAAAAGGTTTCAGGAAAACCCACTTAGAGATGCTTTAATTAAGTTAATTAATTAGTAATTAAAATTGCCCCGAGTCTAGCTCAAGGAAAATGATTAATTAATTGGAATTAATTGAGAAAGGTGAGATTTCTTTAGAAACTCACACACATCAACAAGGAAATAATCTCAACCATTGATTAAGATTTAATCTTAGTCATTGCAGTCACACAACGAGATTATAAGAAGTCAATGGGTAGATGGAGGAAAACACTTGAGATCGTTTTCCTTGGGTAGTTCGATTTTCCAGAGAGCAGCAACATTCTATCGAAATAGTTCTAGCTAGAGAAAGGAAACATAGACAAAGAGGGGTAGAGACAGTGAGTCCAAAGGAATTTTTCTAGTTTCAGAGAATCAAAGGGAGAAGGCCAAGATTTTCTCTAGGAAGCAGTGTAAGGATTGCGTAGTTGCTTCAAAAGAGTAGTTCAATCCAGCTAAAGAGGAAGATGTTTTTAGTTCAAGAGGCCAAGAAGATTTTCCAGAGGGTTGGAGAAGTATTTTCCCAGTGAGTCGTAGGTAGGACGACTAGATTGACAGTCGATTCAGGTAATGCTAGGGTGACGTAGGGCCTATGCATATCACATGGACAACTAGATTTTTCATAGGTTAGATAGTGCTGGGTTTGCTTGGAGGGTAAAATCCCTTAGTAAATTTTTGCCAGTATTTCTCTTGGATAGATTCGTCAATTTGGCGACATTTATTGTACTCTGAATTTTCTCACTGCCGCTTAATAATAAAAACTCTCAGCTATTGCACCGATTTTCCCAAGTTGGGTTTTTCCGGGAACTTTTGTCAAAAAGCAACAATGTTATAATTTTGTGTGCGCGCCAACATTTTCTCAGTTTCGAGTTTATCTTCTGCATTATTTTTATTTGTGAAGATTTCAGTGTGATTAATTTGTTGTCGCCGTAGCAATAACATGCGAAATTAATTAACAATTAGAAGAATTAATTCCAGTTGCAATATAATTTTAGTAGTGAAATTTTCACATGGTATTAGAGTGATTTTGATTAGACAGGGAAGCTCAAAAGCGAAGAGGAAAATTCATTGTTCATATGGAGCAGAAGGAAGGATTTTCTGGAGGTTGCACAATGCTTAGCTAGGCAGTGAAAATTGTTGAGCAGTTCTATTTTTCAGTGCAGGGTTGTAGAAAAATTTGGCTTGCCAGATTGAGTGATTCCAATAGTTAGAGAGAGCACCAGTGGCTCATATTTTCGCTAAACATTTCCCTTGTTTGGGTGTAGAAGGGTTTTGCAACAGTTGCTAGAGCAGAATCAATGCCAGGTGGAAGAGAAAGTGTGCACATAAAGGAATTTTTTCTTAGAGGGTTTCTAGTTCAGAAATCTGTATTTCTAGTTGCAACAAGCAGTAGCAGCGAACATATTTTCTCACTCTAGAAGGGAGTGAGAGTAGCACTGATAGTAGCCGAGCAGGGGAGGAGGAGATTCTTGTGTATTTTCCTAGTTATTTGAGATTCACATATTTTGCAGCTTTCTGGAGATTGTCGTACGAGATTTCCAGAGGAGGTTGTACGAGTTAGCCAAAACGTAGATCTGCGCAACAAACCAAATTCCAGTTGTTGGAGACAAGTGCTAGAGGAAGTGCAAGTTGCAAAGCGAAGAAATGTCCCAGCTAGGGACAAGGCTCAAAAGGAGATAGTGAGGCGCCAGATCTAGGTGGAGGAGTATGAGACTCCAGTATGCCGATGTTCAAGGTCCAACACAATTGCAACAAGGAGATTAATTAGATTAGTTCTAGATTGTTGCAATAAGACCATCACTTTTGCTACAGGAACCCACAATATCACAATGGCAAGATTCAATGTCAGCAGAACTAGTTGTAGTCAGTACAAGAGAGACAATTGCAGTGACACATGTAGTGCGAATTGTCTAGTTGCAGTATGTAGGTGCAATTCCATCCATAAGTTTCCTAGCGCAAAGCTATACAGTCTAGTTTCCAATGCAGAAGGAAAGTGTAAGTTTCCAGGAGGGAGCAGAGATATTTCCCATAAGAAGATCGAGACTCAAAGGGATTTTAGCTTCAAAGGGGGCAACCCTATGGAAACTAGTGCTTCAGGATTTGGGGAGACCAGACTCATTATTCGAGTAGTTGCAGCAACAATGCAGAGATAACAACAAAGCAATAGAAACAACAACATGAGTAGATCAGAGTTCATAGTTGCAAGTATTTGGGCAGGGTCCATTAAGGTGTCTCCCTCATGGAACATTAGCTTGCTACGATGGCCCACAATATTCATTATCAGGAGGATCAGTGTTAGTTGACGCAGTCAGATTCCAGAGTGACAGTTGCTGACTAGTTGCAGTCAGATGCCGAGGAGTGTAGAGAAGTGTTGACAACAGAGCAAGAAGTTCAATTCAGAGTCAACAACAATGCAAATTCTTTAGTGGATAGTGTAGATGATGGGAGTAGTCAGATGCTCAGGAGACATATGCAACACACAAATAATTCAATATTTCGGATGCTTCTCAGTTGTAGTAGTTGTAGTAGCAGTAACAACAGTTGAGAGGGAGTTACGGTGCATATGCAGAGTTGGAAACAATATAACAATGTTAGCAGCAAAATAAATGCAACATCAGAGTTGCGCAATGGTTGGTGAGCAATGATAGACAGTTGTAGTGGCTAAACATCAACAGCGTATAGAGGATGATGTAGAGACATGGTATTGGAGCGGTTCAACTCTAGAACACCTACCTCGCTAAGAGGGAATGTTAGTTTTTGTAGCATCAGATGGCGTTCTAGTCTTGATAGTTGTCAGAGAGACTAATAAACATTAGGGATCCATAAACCATAAAAGGTTTAAGGAAAATCCACCTAGAGATTCCTTGATTAAGTAAATTAATCAATGATTAAATTTTTCCTAAGTCCAACTTAGGGAAAATGATTAATTAACAATAATTAATTGAGGAAGGTGAGATTTTTATAGAAACTCACAAGAACGATAAGGCCATTGATTAAGATTTAATCTTGGTTGTTGGAGTCCCACAGTGAGATTATAAAAAGTTGATGGAGGAACACACTTGAGATCGATTTCTTTCAGCAATTCGATTTTATAGAGAGCAAAAACATTCTGATGGAAGAGTTTGAGCCAGAGACAAAGAGGGGAAAAGACAATGAGTTCGGAGGAAGTTTTCCAGTTCTGGAGAGTCCGAAAGAGAAGGTAGAGATTTTTTCTAGGAAGTAGCACAGGGGTTGCACAGTGGTTGCATAGTGGCTTTAGAAGAGCATTTTTATCTAGTAGAAGAGGAAGGCGTTTTCAGTTCTAGAGGCCAGGAATATTTTCCAGAGGGATAGAGAAGAATTTTCACAGTTAGCAATAGGCAAGACAACTAGATTGACAATTGGTTCAGGAAGTGCATGTGGCAGGTAGTGCTAGGGTGACACATGGCCTGCGCAAACCACTTGGAAGGCTAGCTTTATCAGAGGTCAGAAAGTGCCAGGATTGCTCGGAGAGGGTAAAATCTCTAAATAATAAAAACCCTCAGTTACTGCACTAGTTTTCCCAAGTTGGGTTTTTTCGGGGCTTTTGTCCAAAAACAACTGTGTTATAGTTTTGTGTGTGTGAGCCATTGTTTTCTTAGTTTCCAGTTTATCTTCCATAGTGTTTTTATTTGTGAAAATTGCAGTGTGATTAATTCGTTGTTGTTGTAGCAATAAACTGCTAAATTAATTAACAATTAGAAGAATAAATTTTAGTTGTTGCAATAGAATTTCAGTAGTGATTTTTTCACAAGATGTGGATACACCTTTTCATACGAAGCTTCTCAATTTACATGTGAAATCAAGACAATGATTTCAATATATTTTGTTGACAGACATTGCTAAACAATGGAAACTAGTGGATTCATTTGGTCTATACAAGTGGTGATTGCAATAAGAAAATGAAAGGTTAACTAGAAGTGGTAGTGGAAAGATACAAATTATTTTAAAAGTAAATGAAAAATTGTAGATTAGTTTGGTTTTAAAGTGAGTGATGGTTGCTGTAAGACAATGAAAGGATAACCAGAGGTGCTAATAGAAAGATACAATTATTCTAAAAGTTAAATGGAAAATTTGTAGCTAAGCTTTTACTTTATTAATTGCCTAAAATACCTTTAATAAATGTCTATAGTACAATGTCATATGTTGAATGCATGAAGAGAAGGATTTGTAGTGATTTATGTAAAATAATGTGTTATGGGTATGCTTTTAGGTATGAAGTTCTTCAATTTATATGCAAAAGCAAAATATTATTTTATTTTTTTAATCTATTTCTCATTAACAAATGTTGGTGAACATATTTTGCAAATTAGCATGGAGTGATTGTTTCCACAATTCGATATTAGCTTAATTAGAATTGTTTGTGCAAATATTTACAATTATTTGAAAGGTGAAATGTTTGTTTTGTTTTGTTTTATTTGTTTGTTTGTTTTGTTTTTGTTTTGGTCAGAATTTGTATTTAATAGGTTTTTTTGTTTATAACTTTTCAAATAATTGTTGATCATTGCAGTGGAAACTTAGTTATGCCGATACAAAATTATGGGAATCCATTACTTATTTCATATTATATACAAATTGGTAGTAACCTTACGGGTTATACTTATAATACAATGCTATATTGAGAAAATTTGGAAAAAAATGAATTGTTACATGTGAGATAAGATTCAATTCTAAAATTGAAAAAATTAAAAAATGCATTGTTTAATGTAAGGTAAGAGTTTTAATTATACAATTGAAGGGGAATAATTTGGAAGGAAGTTTGTTTGAAATGTATTTGATTTGGTAGGGTTTGTGTTTTAAATCTATTTGTTTCTAGTACATTTTCAAAGTAACAAAAACAAGTAATGTAACTTGTCCACATGTTAAAATATGACACACTAGAGTGAGTAATAAGGGTGTTGATACCAATGTTATCCTTGTAAATCACCCAATATTTTTTTTTGGAAGTTTTGAATTGAAAGTAAATCGAGTTTGATAGTTTGATAATGGAATTGATTCCAAATTCTTAGAAAAAATATCCATCAAATGAGCTAACCCTTGGGATTGAGGGGGAACAAAACTATTGATATACTCGTAAGAATAATAACTAGAGATGCATTTTATTTAAATGTATTTATTTAGATATAATTTCAAAGTAATCCTTAAGAATAATATTCCTTAGTCTAAAACCAACAAAGTAAAATGAACATTTGCAAACAAAACTTAAAAAATAATCTTTATAACAATTCTAGTTGTAAGATTGTAGCTCTTGTAAAATATGAGTGTTTTGTTATGTCAAAAAATCAGCACCATTATAGATTTCATTAGTGTACAATTGTTTGCAATGTTTATTAAAACAAATGTCATGATAACTTGTACTTGGTATATAACTATGTTTAACTAGTGTCATAATGAAAACTAATTTGAAATTTGGAATTGGAAATAGTTAAGACATCTAGATCATTTTGTGGGTTCATAAATGAAATTTATTGCTTAATAAAAAATGTGATAATTTACTTGTCATAAAAGTAATGGCCTTTGATACTAAATATTTTTGATTTAATATGAATAACTAAATTTCTATGAAAGCTTTGATGTGACAATAACATAAATGCTCTAATATAACATGATATTTATGTTATGAGGGGAAACAACAATGCAGTGATTGCATTTAGTAACAGAATGATTGATTGGTTGTAATGAAAATATGCTTCTTCTTATGTTGTCCTCTCTCATTTTTCCAAAAATAAAATAAAATACAAATAAAATCTTTAATTGGTATTACTCCACAATGCCTCTTTTATAAGCCTTCCTAAAAAATACCCATTACTAGGTTAGGGACACGTAATTTTTTCATCTTGGAATTGTTTCTACGACATAAATACTTGTCTATACAAAATTCCTACCCCACACTGGTTGAGAAAAGTGGTCCATAATTACAACATATAAGCTCCAACATACCATACTTAAGTCAATGGGGAACTATGTCGAATATGTGTTACATTCTTTGCACAACTATCCCCATGCACAATGTGTAGTAGGGGGATGGAAGCCCCCTTGCCCACAATTTTTTTTGGGCAGTTTTTGTATGTGTTTTTGGTAGTTTTTGACATATGGTTTTGCTAAAAGTTGTTTTGTGGCACATGGTGGTTTTTGGCATGGTTTTGTAGTTTATGTAAGGAACAATGATTGCATACTAATCTAGGGTAAATGGATTGGTGGTTCATGGATGTTGCGGGATATACTTATATTGTATTGTAACATTGTACAAAAGAATATATATTGAAAATCTTGTTGCTTTTCTCATTCTTGGGTCTCTAGGACAAAATATCTATGTATATGTGTGTGCTCTCCATTACATTTTTTTTTTCTTATTAAGAATCTATTTGCAATAATTAATTTTACATGGTTAAACCTACAAGCTAGAAAGGATTGGTGCCTCCAAAAATAATGGTTGATTGGTTGCATGATAAAAATGTAGATATTCCTTGTAGATTCAAACTGCTAATTGTAATTTACTAAAACAATAGACTTGAATATACTCTACCAACTGTAGAAACAATTAACGATCATGAAATCACAAAGCATATAAGAGAAATAATTCAATCAACACATTACAAAATGATTTCCTAGGGAAATCCACAACTAAAAACTTTGCTATCTGTATATTTCATTAGTCAGAAAATATGAGAAGATTGCAATGCTTTGCTCAAGCCCAAACAACCTCCGCAATATCTCTATTTGCCTCATTGCATCCTAGACAAACCTTGGCTAATACTTAACCAATTTTCTGCTTGCCCAAGTCCTTATTTCCTTTCATTGTTTCCTTGGGAATTAGCCCCTCTTATTTAGGGAAATTCCTCATTCAAAAATATAAAATACATCACATGCCTTCTTCTGACTGCATGCACCACCTGTACAATTCCAATAATTATGCAACTGATAGTACGCTGCCCTTGATCTCCAATATCAACTGGGTAACTTTAAGATCACACATGCATGAGTTATTTATGGTTGAATCATCAGTTAACTGGGTGAACACTGAAACTGCTCTCCACTACTAGACCTCCTACTAGTTCCTCCAATAGTTGGAACTAGTTTAACTGACTTTAACTTAGTTAAAATGAATTAATTAATTACAACTCAAAACAAACTCAACTAGGGATCCTATAAAGTAGGAGCCACTGTACATGACTCAAGTTAGACCCTCAACTTGAATTAATTGAACCAACTAAGTCAAACTAACTTATTTAACTCGTACAGTTGTAATGTGATGTGAAATTACAATGTTATTCTAATTTAATTCAAGGGAAAATTAAATTAGAATCTTTCTTGGTGCCATTTTCAACACTCACTCTCAACAAGAAAGGGATTATTAGATACCCCGATCCTGCCTCAATGGAACTGTAATTTTCCTCTTGACAATGCCTTAGTGAAGATATATGCATCTTGTTCGTATGTAGGAATGTAATCTAGCATCATGATCCGCCTCTACACACAATCTTGTAGATGGTGGTACTTAATGTCGATATGCTTGTAATGATCATGAAAAACTAGATTCTTAAAGAGTTTGATACAACTCTGATTGTCACAGTAAATCACTGTAGGATCCATCTACTGACCAAATAATCAAACAAGGATCTTCCTCATCTAGATAGCCTCACAAGCTGTTTGACTAGAAATCATATACTTTGCTTCTTTTGAACTGAGTGCAACTGATCTCTGCTTCCTGTTGTACTAGGAAACTGCTACTGACCCGATGCTGAAGATTCCTCCTGATGTGCTCTTCCTGTCTGATGGAATCCCTACCTAATCTGCATATGTGAAGCATTGAAGCTGCACTCCCTCTGTCTGTCTGTACCAAAGACCAAAGGCAGGTGGTGCCTGCGAGGTATATCAACACATGTCTACTTGTCTATCTACCTTCCAATAGAGTTTGGTTGGCTTAACCATTTCTTGACTAAACTGGTTAACTACAAAACACATGTCCGGTTGTGTGTTCACCTAGTACATAAGTGAACCCACAAGCTGCCTGTAAATGGTAGCCTCTACAACTTCACCTAAAGTAACATCTTCCTTCCTTCAATTCCCTGCTAGATAGGTCTCCATGGGTTTTATTCTCTCCATGTGAAACTTCTTTAGTATCTCGTTGCAATACTTGTCTTGAGATACAAATAATTCCCCATCTCCTTGCCAAATTTCCAAACCAAGGAAATAATGCAAGAGCCACGTGTCTTTCATCTCAATTTTTCTTACCAATCCTCTTTGCAAGATTTTTTAATCTTCTCACCACCTATCGGAATTAAATTATCAACATATATACTATAATCAATAATTTACCTTCAACCACAATATGGTAAAGGTTCACATCTGCTTCACTTTTGGTGAAGCCCAACCTAGTGAAATAGTTATTGATCATGGTGTACCAAGCATAGGGTGCTTGTTTCAATCCATACAACGCTCACTTGGGTTTGCACACATTCAAATCTTTGTTGAAGGTCTCAAATCCTTCTGGTTTCTCTATGTACACCTCTTCCTCAATCACTCTGTTGAGGAAGGTTGTCTTCACATCCATCTAATGTATCTTCCATCCCATCTGTGCTAAAAGTGCTAGAATTGATTGGATTGAAGAGTACCTTGATATTAGAGCAAAGGTATCCTCGTAATTAATTCCCTCCACATGAGAGAACCCCTTGGCCACAAATATGGCCTCGTGTTTCTCGACACTCCCATATGTTTTTTGCTTCACCTTGTAGATCCACCTGGATCCTACCACTGACTTGTCCTCTGTCCTTGGGACAAATTCCCAAGCATTGTCACTGATAATGGAATCAGATGCCTCTACCATGGCATTAACCCATACTGGTTGCTGCACTGCTTCCTCGAATGAGGATGGATTAGTGTCTACACTCTTGTTCATCAGATCCATGTAGCTAGTGTATCAATCTAGTGACCTCCTCTGCCTGCGCTATGATGTGGGTGTTCCCACATTCTCTCTAGCATCATGCATTATTCTATTAGCCTATCTGGTGTGATTCCTCCCATATCTGGATATATCTATATGAGTGGGTGCTTCTACTCTCTGCTCCTCTATTTGTGGATGCTCCATAACACCCTAAGGTTATTCCTTTGGAGCTAAAATCTCCGCAACTACATGCAAATGAAGCTCCCTCTCAAGGGAACATCTCATGGAATTATCTTCATCGAACTTCACGTCTCTACGAATAAATTTCATCTTGTGAGATGGAAGGTACACCCGATAGTTGTGAGGCGTATCAATGTACCCCACAAATATGCCCAACTATGTTATTGGTTCTAGCTTTTTCCTTTCATCCTTGGTAACATGACAGTAAACTGTTGAGCTAAAAAACCTTACTATGCTACCTCTAGTTTATTACTTGAAAAAAATTCTTCTGGTGTACTCATCCCGAGAATCTGATGAAGACTCCAATCCTGCACATATATCGTTGTGTTGCATTCTTCAACCCACAAGTGCAATGGTAGGCCCTGATCATGTAACATCGCCTGTGAAACTCCCACAATGCTTTTGATCTTTCTTTCTGCAACCCCATTCTCCTGTGGGTTATGCGGTGCTATTAAATCCCTTCGAATGCCTTCTAATGCATATAAGTTATTGAATTCATTTGACACATATTTTCCACGGTTATTGCTCTTGAGAGATTTCACTTTCCTGCCTTTGTCTTTCTCAACATGTGCTTTAAATTCACAAAATTTTGAGAATGTCTGGTCTTTTTTCTGCATGAAGAATATTCAGCACTTACATGAGAAATCATTAACAAATATCACATAATACCTGTGCTTGGCCGTGGAGGCTGTCGAGAACAATCCACACACATATGAGTGAACTCTTTCAAGGATCGCTTGCACTTGACTGTCCTTATCATGAAAGGTTTCTTTAGTGTACTTCCCCAATGTACACCTTTTTCATGTATGCCACTGCTCTATTGCACCCTTGGGAAGTCCTGTAGAAATCTGTTGCATGATCTTTAAGGCTTCATGGTGCAAATGGCCAAGTCGTATGTTCCATAATTCATCGATGTCTCGGATGTGCACTTTCTTTGCTTTTGTGCTCAAAGCAACACAATCTTCTACATCCAATTTGTAGAGTTTCTTTACCTGAACCACGATCCACTTCAATTGTCACATGGATATGTGACGAACGAAAGCCTTTCCTTGGTTGAATATCACATCGTAGCCACAGTATTCCAACATGGCAAATGAAACTAAATTATTCTTTAGAATCAGAACATACATACATATTTTAATGTGAGAGGAGAACCATACTCCAGGCTCTAAAAAGTAACAACACCAATGCTGGTCGCGCTACAAATTCAATCATCTCCCATATCGATGTGCATCTAGAGGTCCTTATCTTCCAAGTCGCTGAAGAATTATTTGTTGCCAGTCATATGGAATAAGGCTCCACTATCCAAGTATCACACACTACCCATACTCGATGTCACCATGCATGCAATGAGGGTGACATCCAACTCAAATTGTGAAGCAAGAGCTTCACTTGCCGCTCCTCCTGAGGGATTCTTTCCGACCTTCTTGTGCAGACACTTAGTGGCATAATGTCCCAACTCAGGACATTGAAAAAATTTAATATTCGACAAGTCCTTCTTATTTCCTGATTGACTGGAATCTCCTTTGGATTGGAACTTATTCCCTTTCCCTTTCTTTGCCTTTCTAGCCAAGGCACAATTATCCTCATCATCATGCTTGGATGAGGTTACATCTCTGGTTTTCTGCCTTATCTCTTCTTGCACCAAGTTGGACCACAAACAATCCCAATATGGTAGCTTCTCCCTCCCTTTTACCAAATCCTGGTAAATTTGTGTGTTGAGGAGGTAAATCCCCTCTGCGGATAGAGGCGATCCCTACTAGCCCAGCAGGGGTCTAGCAACAATCAAACAATGTTACGACGCAATTTCCTAGTTACGAATGAAAATACTAGAGATAGAAGCCTACCTGGATTCCAATGCTACGATCTGAAGAAGAAGCGTCCCCGTTCCTCAGCCTCGGCAGATCACAATCCCTCCACGATCTCCGCGGATGAACACCTGCACATGGAAGAAACAAACAGATACAAGCATAAAATCCAGCATACGTAACTAAATATCAGTCAGAAAGGATATTACTCATATTAACATGATGGAAAACAGAGTGGAACCATAATCATAATCATCTATTAAATAACAAACGAAGAGAGATTACAACCAAGTTCTGACGTCGCGGTCTCCTTCGGATGGGTCTCCAGTCGTCCACGTCTCGCAAAGCTCGCCAAGGAAAGGGAAAACCTCTCTAGAGTCTCTCGACGATGGTCTCCTTACTTGAGTCGGCCTTAAGGGAAAAAGAGGGCTCTTTACAGCACAAAGGCTCTTGGGAATATGGAGATTCAAAGCTTAGGCACTTCAAGACTAGCTTGCCATGGAAATGAGCAGGATTTTATAGATGGGGAAGGAGGGAGTTGGGATCCCTATTATCGTGGGATTGGCCCTATCAACAAGGAAGGTTCCATGGGAGGTGGCAAAACCACTTCCCTTCCATAGAACTTCCGCAGCCAAACCTCCCAACTCAAGATAGGCAATGGTTTCTGAGTTTGTTGGAACTCAACTTCCGCCATCTTTATTTAAAAAACAGTCATTAAGTTGGGTGGCGCGACTACTGCTCTGTGACAGAGCGCCAGTTGGCGCGACCTCTTTGCGGGATTTTCCCCATTGGCGCGAGTCTTGCGGGCGCTGCCGGCGCCGTGCAAAAGGATGTTTTCATGATTTTTGCAAGGAGATGTCTTCAGGGCAATTGAAGCTCATGCTTAAAGGAATGCATTGATGATGTTTTCAAGGCATGACAATGTTCACAGGTCACAAAATGGGTCCTCGATTGTGCGGGACGGGGAATGGTAGGGACGGTGACAAATTACTGTGTAACAGATGCCCCCTAAAGTATGAGGCCCGAGAGAGAGAGGGGTGAAATGCTTTACGAGAACATGTTCAACTGAAGGCCCGCCGTCGGAAAACTTGCGCAGAAAGATACAACTGATATCTCAAGTACATGATGTATATGTGGTATGGACGCAGCCATCCGAAACAGAGTATGCTATAATCCGGATCCAGGGCATGGGCGCAGCCATCCAACTAGGATCAAACAAATAGACTCAGGTATGGTCGCAGCCATCCAATCAGTGAGCCATATACATAATGATAATAATCCACAATCGCAGCCTGGATTACAACAGACACAATCCAGGGTCTTGCGCTCCATCTCGACCCAAACAAAGTACAAGTTCGAGCATGCGAATATGTGAGCTGAAGTCGAACATGCAGGAACATCGTCTGATTATCTGCCAATGATGAAAGCTGTTAACAAACGCGAGAGGAACCACCAATAATGACAATGGCCCTCAAGGTACTGCAGGTACAATCTACGGCGTGTGAATCAATGAGTTGGTGTCGAACACCCGCAGAATCACTCGATCGGAGGCCAATGACGAAAACCTCACGTCGAATGCGACGAACCTGCCATTGAGGCATGCAGGCTCCAAGGTACCATAAAGGAGTCTCTAGATCAACTTCCTGGATAATGAGCTGAAGTCGACAGGAAGTGACCTTGATCGAAGGTGGGCCATAATGTTTCCCACATCATCGACACGAGACAGAGGAACATGATGTTTTGTTGTGAATCAGGATCGTATGAGAATCAGAGGAAGGTTGATATTTGTAGAGGTCAACTTCTCTTGAACATATAACGGCACAAATAGTGGTTTTGGCAGTATTTGACATCAACGGATCAAAGGTCATGGTGACGAGGCAATGAGCAGAGGAGAGGTCAAAAAGGATTACCCAAACCCACGGAAGCAAGTGAAAAAACGAGATGAGATGTCCCCAACCCGACACGAATGCAGACAAGTGCCATGTTCAAGAGCGACATACTGCCGACACGACAATGATGCTGGTTCCATTTTCCCCACCATTTCGGTGAGTACCTCTTTATTTTTACACAAGCTTGAAGAGGATACCATATGCTTGTCATATAAATCCGTCCTTCGGACGAATCCATCCTAGTACATTTAACGAGCCCTAGGAAGGAGAAACTCGAATATCGTCATTACGACTGAATCCAATGTCATCAGGGTTTAACGAGTCTGACAAAGGAAGAACTCGGCGTCTTTTCATGTTTAGAGAGTTTGAAAAGACAGCGGAAAAGTAAACTCCAGCAGTCCCTTTTCGTAAATAGTTTCCCAGATCCGAAAAGGTAGAAAACAATATCCGGAAAAACCTCCTAGTCGCGATAGGCTAGGGTATTCCTTTTTCGTAATCAATCCATCCCAGCCCGAAAAAGGGTTAAACTTATACTGGGTGAATGTCGATTCGTGTCCATTTTAACGAGATCAAAACGACAAGGGCCTCGGCAATCTTTTCATGTTTAGAGAGTCAGAAAAGAGCTGAAAGATGACTCCTCCTGGAGGAACGAGTGGTATAAAGGGTAGCAACTGGTTCCGGTAATGGTGGAACTACTCTGAACAAATAAAGGTTGAGAGGCTGGCTAACAAGACCACTCATAGCAGCGGTTCCTCAGGAACGGGTAAAACAACCAAGTGAAGGCATATGATCGGCCAAGCAGATAATGACGATGGAGTGAGAAAACCAAGGCTCATCTGGCAAAATAGGCTGATAAGATGACAATCACAAGGGGTAAAATAGGAAAGGTTTCATTTTTACACAAGCTTGAAATCAGGAAACTCTGCTTGAAGTTGGTTTCATTTTTACACAAGCTTGAAACAAAGATAAACTATGCTTGAAACCGGTTTCATTTTTACACAAGCTTGAAACGGAAACAAACTATGCTTGAAAAAAATAAGCATGCCCCCAGCATGGTGACTCAATTCGAGGTACATGCCCCCCAAGCTTCAATCCATATGAAAGGCAGATGGAGTGAAGGTTCAAGTTACGAGATCTAAGAAAGACTCGACTGGGATTTTACGGGTCAAATCCGGAGCTCGGAATTGAACGGGAACGTGTTTCATTTTTTAACGAGGTTGAGACATTAAAAGAACTTATCCTCGGGCACCCTTGTTTCATTTTTTAAGGATCTTGACACGGAAAAGAACCATGCTCCGACAACCTTGTTTCATTTTTTAAGGAGCTTGACACGAGAAACAAACTCTGCTCAGGCAGACCCGGTTTCATTTTTTAAGGAGCTTGACACAAGAAAACGAACTGTGCTCCGACGGGCCCTGGTTTCATTTTTTAAGGAGCTTGACATAGGAAAAGAACCATGCTCCGATGACCTCATCATAATGAACAAGAAGTCATCGCTTCCAAGAGTTGCCCATCCGATGGAAGGAAAACATCTTGGAAGTCAGGACCCAATGCCCCCAGCAGACTATGCACAACGGCATCATTGCTGAGTACAGGCACGGGGTAGGTAGCCACATAGTTGACCTGCAGTGGGGCAGATACAACGGGTGGATAAAAACCAGGAAGGGATGATGGTGGACCAGTTGCCACATTAGGACCAAAGAACGAAAGCTGATCAATGGTCACGATCTGTCCTTCATGTGGAAAACAGACCACACAAAAGAGGGAGGAGACAAGCGCTCCCATGGCATAGGTGTAATCGCGCCCCAAGAGCAGATTAAAATCCAAGGGGCCTGGAACAACCATCACGTCCATATGGACGGTTTTACCTCCCAAAGTAACAGGTAACCTTGGAAGGATCCCTAACGGTTGACTCGTTCTTCTGTTAAATGCCAACAGATTCTGCGTAACAGGCACAAGCGGTGGCGAACCGAAAGCTTGCCAAGTAGTTGAGGATAAAACACTAGCAGACGCACCTTCGTCTATAATGGTGTTGGGTACGACCAGACCAAAAGCCTGTACTGTGATCTCGAAAGGCACATAAGATGGAAGGCGGTATCCTGCAAATCGATTCCAATCAAAGGAAGTGACCAAACTACTTGGAGGGGCTACCATCGAACCGAGATGGTCTTCCCCTGGTGTTATAGAAGAAGAAGGAGCATCCTCCACAACCTCCATCTCGAAGGCGGGAGGGGTATCCTCCGGGACCTCTATCACGGGAGGCAGAGGAGCAGCTTCTTGAGGTACGGGGATAGGAGAATCTTTCTCCAAGTCCGAGGAATCTGAAGAAACAAGAAGAACCTGAGGGATGTGAGGTCCACTCTCAACGAAAAAGACCTAGTGTACCGCAGACGGGGCCAGTTCAACCGATCCCACGACCAATGGTTGGTCGGGAATGGATTTCTGAATTCAAATTTCCGAGTGAGCGGGATTGACCAAGGATGATTCTTGACCAATCGTAGAATCAACTAGCGGAGGACTCAAAGAAAGTTGTTTGTAACCAGCCGGGAGGCATGGTGTAGAAACAGTTGAGTTGTCCAACACTCGCTTGGCTTCATCCATATAAGGACAAAGGTGAATGGCATGGTGCCCTTCACACAACTTACAGGGATTGGTGATCTTACCCTGCTTCTTAGGAGCCTTATCAACACCAGTTGAAGACGTGCCCCCAACCTGGCTCCCGGAAGTCAAGGATAACGACGGATGGCCGTCGGACCATGCTTCGAGCACCTTGGGGATGCCAGGGCAGTCTCGAAGAAGATGGTCTCCCATGCACAACATGCAAGGGAACTTGACTTTCCGTGGAGGGTTGGAAGGTTTATCGAGAGGAGATGTTTAAGAAACAGTGACTGCACTTTTAGCCTCTCGCTTATCAGACTTCTTCTTCTTTGTCTTCTTCTTCTTCTTCTTAACCACCTGGTTACTCGAATCCAGGCTTTCACCAGGCAAAGTAGAAGAGGAGGACGCAGAAATAGGCGAAGAAGGGGAGAGGTCCACCTTAGAATCAACATGATGTTGTTCAGGTGGAGGAACTGATTGAACAGTAGTGGAGACATTTGGGACAACAGAGGTTGAGAACAACCAAACAGGCAACCCAACAGCTAACCCAGGAAGGGACAACGTCGCCATGTAAGGAGCACCAACATTTCCAAAAGGAGGAAAATGACCAAGATTCCCTTCTGAGGGGATTCCTTGGTTGGTAAACTCTGAAAAAGTTGCCATCAAAACTCAAAACCACACACGGGCCAAAAAAGAGTCAAGACACACGATCAAACGGTCAACAAGCAATATCTAACAGGGCGTATAATCGTGGGTGATTAATTTTTACCACATTGAAAAGTAAGAAACTCTATCGTTTCATATTTTAAGAGTCGAGAAACAATAGAAAGATGACTCTATCTCTTTCAGATTTGATACAAGCGTGAAAGGACAAGCGCTCGACGGTCTTTTCAAGTTTAGGGAGTCAGAAAAGACCAAATGACTGCTCAGGAAAAACTAGGCACAAAGGGTGTACCAAATATCCGTGAACTGCAATATACACCTTGGTTTCAAAAATGAAACAAAAATCGACCAAGGACTTTACGTACGTGCAGGTAGTCTCCCCGAATGCTGTGTTCGGTGTATCACGGGTATAGGGCGGCAGACTCGGCTTCCTGTGGATAAAGGATTGAAAACCTATAGGGGTCTCCTTTTATATACGCGACGGTACGGGGAGCGCAAGTCCGTACTAGCGCTGTCTAAAGCCAACAGGCGAACGACAGCTGCTAGGTTTAACGACGCCGGAACACGTCTCTAGCCTAGACCTTCTAAAAATGTTTCGTTAAGTTCCAATGCTGCCTTAGGTTAATTGAATAAATTTTACAATTGATCTTCAATTAAGTTTCAATTTTCAGGCCCTATCGTATGTAGTGTCTTAAAAGACTCCTAAATGCAAAGCTACATGCCACAGTCCAACATTTCTTTCGATGAAAACTAATTAGAGAAGAGTTGAGAGCTTTTACACAAACGAAATGAACGGAAGACAAACAATGAGATCTCTAATGCAACTAATGAAATTGAAAACTTTTCATCCAAATCACTAATCACTAGCAAAATTGAAAAGATCACAATTTGCACTAATTAACAAAAGCAAAAGAGATTTTTTTTTTTTTGATTTTCAATGTTTAATAGCTAATATGCACTAAACAAACTTGAAAACAAACGGAACAACTTGAGAAACGATAGAGAGCAAAACAAACAAATTTCACTCACCAACACAAACAATCAGATCCCAAATCGACCAAAGTCTTTCAAAACAAGGAAAAGACTCAAAAGCTTCCAATGGATCGTGTGATCTAGGTCCAAGGCAAGACTAAACGAATTTCGAATGAAGGAGTGAACAATCACCCAAAAATCGCAACAAAACAATGAACAACTACTTAGAGGATGTGGAGAATCAATCAGACAGTTGACAGGACAATCAAAACACCAAAACTCCCAAGGAGGGCTCGATACACTAATCCACTAGATGCCCTAGGGCTTAAAATGTGAAATCGATAGATAAAAGCAAACAACCAAAGGACAGAGGTGAATTCCCAGTCAAACAGGACTCCAACACACTCAGGCAGTCGGAAAATCAAGAAGAAAAACACTGACCAAACCCAGAGAGCTCAAAAATGAGGAAACTCAAAAACCTTACAGGAGTGGCGCGACTGTAAGGATGAAACTAGCGCCAGAAAGAAATTGGCGCGGGCTAAACAAAAGCAACATGCGCCAATGGGTGCGACTGTCGGGTTAAAAACCGCGCCAGTCGAGTTTCTCAGCCAAAATTAAAAAAAAGCTACTCCAGAAGCAGATCAATGCAAACTAAGCAAACCAAGAAGCAAAAACAGTGAAAGAACCTAACCCAGAAGGTTCATCAAGCAAGGAAAAACATAAAATAATCAAAGCGAGACAACACAAATGAGACAGTGAAATCCGGACGATCCCCAGCGGAGTCACCAAATTGTTGAGGAGGTAAATCCCCTCTGCGGACAGAGGCGATCCCTACTAGCCCAGCAGGGGTCTAGCAACAATCAAACAATGTTACGACGCAAGTTCCTAGTTACGAATGAAAAGACTAGAGATAGAAGCCTACCTGGATTCCAATGCTATGATCTTGAAGAAGAAGCGTCCCCGTTCCTCAGCCTCGGCAGATCACAATCCCTCCATGATCTCCGCGGATGAACACCTGCACATGGAAGAAACGAACAGATACAAGCATAAAACCCGGCATACATAACTAAACATTAGTGAGAAAGGATGTTACTCATATTAACATGATGGAAAACAGAGTGGAACCATAATCGTAATCATCTATTAAATAACAAACGAAGAGAGATTACAACCAAGTTCTGACGTCGTGGTCTCCTTCTGATGGGTCTCCAGTCGTTCACGTCTCGCAAAGCTCGCCAAGGAAAGGGAAAACCTCTCCAGAGTCTCTCAACGATGGTCTCCTTACTTGAGTCGGCCTTAAGGGAAAAAGAGGGCTATTTATGGCACAAAGGCTCTTGGGAATATGGAGATTCAAAGCTTAGGCACTTCAAGACTAGCTTGCCATGGAATTGAGCAGGCTTTTATAGATGGGGAAGGAGGGAGTTGGGATCCCTATTATCGTGGGATTGGCCCTATCAACAAGGAAGGTTCCATGGGAGGTGGCAAAACCACTTCCCTTCCATAGAACTCCCGCAGCCAAACCTCCCAACTCAAGATAGGCGATGGTTTGTGAGTTTGTTGGAACTCAACTTCCGCCATCCATATTTAAAAAACAGTCCCTAAAATGGGTGGCGCGACTGCTGCTCTATGACAGAGCGCCAGGTGGCGCGACCTCTTTGCAGGATTTTCCTCAATGGCGCGAGTACTGAACTGCCTGCCCGCGCCAATGCCAAAAGGGATGTTTTTCATGATTTTTGCAAGGAGATGTCTCAAGGGCAAATGAAGCTCATGCTTAGAGGAATGCATTGATGAAGTTTTCAAGGCATGACAATGTTCACAGGTCACAAAATGGGTCCTCCATTGTGCGGGACGGGGAATGGTAGGGACGGTGACAAATTACTGTGTAACAGATGCCCCCTAAAGTATGAGGCCCGAGAGAGAGAGGGGTGAAATGCTTTACGAGAACATGTTCAGCTGAAGGCCCGCCATCGGAAAACCTGCGCAGAAAGGTAAACTGATATCCCAAGTACATGATGTATATGTGGTATGGACGCGGCCATCCGAAACGGTATCTTTATAATCCGGATCCAGGGTATGGGCGCATCCATCCAACTAAGATCAAACAAATAGACTCGGGTATGGTCGCAACCATCCAATCAGTGAGTCATGTACATAATGATAACAATCCACAATCGCAACCTGGATTACAACAGACAGAATCCAGGGTCTTGCGCTCCATCTCGACCCAACAAAGTACAAGTTCAAGCATGCGAATATGTGAGCTGAAGTCGAACATGCAAGAACATCGTCTGATTACCAGCCAATGATGAAAGCTGTTAACAGACGCGAGAGAAACCACCAATAATGAAAATGGTCCTCAAGGTACTACAGGTACAATCTACGGCGTGTGAATAAATGAGTTGGTGTTGAACACCCGCAGAATCACTCGATCGGAGGCCAATGATGAAAACCTCACATCGAATGCGACGAACCTGCCATTGAGGCATGCAGGCTCCAAGGTACCATAAAAGAGTCTCTAGATCAACTTCCTGGATAATGAGCTGAAGTCGACAGGAAGTGACCTTGATCGAAGGTGGGCCATAATTTTTCCCACATCATCGACACGAGACAGAGGAAAATGATGTTTTTGTTGTGAATCAGGATCGTATGGGAATCAGAGGAAGGTTGATATTCGCAGAGGCCAACTTCTCTTGAACATATAACGGCACAAATAGTGGTTTTGGTAGCATATTTGACATCAACGGATCAGAGGTCATGGTGACAAGGCAATGAGCAGAGGAGAGGTCAAAAAGGATTACCCAAACCCACAGAGGCAAAGTGAAAAAATGAGATGAGATGTCCCCAACTCGACACGAATGCAAACAGGTGCCATGTTCAAGAGCGACATACTGCCGACGACAACGATGATGGTTCCATTTTTTCCCCCACCATTTCTGGAGAGTACCTCAATTATTTTTGATAACAAGATTGAAGGGGATAGCATATGCTTGTAATATAAAATCGGCTCCTTCGGACGAATCCATCCTAGTACATTTAACGAGCCGTAGGAAGGAAAAACTAGAATATCGTCATTATTGACAATTTAGATGTCATTTAGGTTTAACGAGTACGAAAAAGGAATAACTCGGCGTCTTTTCCTATTTAGAGAGTTTGAAAGACAGGCCGAAAATAAACTCCACGGGTCCTTTTCGTAAATAGTTCCTCGGATCCGAAAAGGTAGAAAACAATATCAGAAAACCTCCTAGTCGCGATAGGCTAGGGTATTCCTTTTTCGTAAATAATCTATCCCAACCGAAAGGAGTTGTAGTATCTTGGGTAGATGTCGTTTAGCAACCACTTTAACGAGATAGAAACGACAAGGGACTCGACGATCTTTTCATGTTTAGAGAGTCAGAAAAGAGCTAAAAGATGACTCCTCCTGGAGGAACGAGTGGTATAAAGGGTAGCAACTGGTTCCAGCAATGGTGGAACTGCTCAAAACAAATAAAGGTTGAGAGGCTGGCTAACAAGACCACTCATCGCAGCGGTTCCTCAGGAACGGGTGAAACAACCAAGTGAAGGCATATGATCGGCCAAGCAGATAGTGACGATGGAGTGAGAAAACCAAGGCTCATCTGGCAAAACAGGCTGATAAAATGGCAATCATAAGAGGTAAAATGGGAATGGTTTCATTTTTACACAAGCTTGAAATCAAGAAACTCTTCTTGAAGTTGGTTTCATTTTTACACAAGCTTGAAACAAAGATAAACTATGCTTGAAACCGGTTTCATTTTTACACAAGCTTGAAACGGAAACAAACTATGCTTGAAAAAATAAGCATGCCCCCAGCATGGTGACTCAATTCGAGGTACATGCCCCCCAAGCTTCAATCCATATGAAAGGAAGATGGAGTGAAGGTTCAAGTTACGAGATCAAGAGAAAGACTCGACTGGGATTTTACGAGATCTTATCAAAGACTCGAATTGAACAAGAACGTGTTTCATTGTTTTAACGAGGTTGACACATTAAAAGAACTATCCTCGGGACACCCTTGTTTCATTTTTGAAGGAGCTTGACACAAGACAAGGAACTCTGCTCCACAGAGCTTGTTTCATTTTTTAAGGAGCTTGACACAAGAAAACGAACTGTGCTCCGACCTCATCCCATAATGAACAAGAAGTCATCGCTTCCAAGAGTTTATCAGTGGAAGGAAAACATCTTGGAAGTCGGAACCCAATAGACTATGCACGACGACATCATCGCTGAGCACAGGCACGGGGTAGGTAGCCACATAGTTGACTTGCGGTGGGGCAGATACAACAGGTGGATAAAAACCCGGAAGGGATGATGGCGGACCAGTTGCCACATCAGGACCAAAGAACGAACGCTGATCAATGGTCATGATCCGCCCTTCATGCGGAAAACAGATCACACGAAAAAGGGAGGAGACAAGCGCTCCCATGGCATAGGTGTAATCGCGCCCCAAGAGCAGATTGAAATCCAAGGGGCCTGGAACAACCATCACGTCCATATGGACGGTTTTACCTCCCAAAGTAACCGGTAACCTTGAAGGATCCCCAACGGTTGACTCGTTCTTACGGTAAATACCATGATTGCGTAACGAGCGCGGCGGCGGCCCGAACCGAAAGCTTGCCAAGTAGTCGAGGGATAAAAACACTTATGACCTTCATCTATAATGGTGCTAGAGTACGACCAAACAAAAAGCACATGTATTGTGATCTCGAAAGGCACATAAGATGGAAGGCGGTATCCAGCAAATAGACTCCAATCAAAGGAGGCGACCGGACTACTCGGAGGGGATACCTTCGAAGAAGGTCTTTCGGTGTTACGGGAGAGAAGAAGAGCATCCTCATGACCTCCATCTCGAAGGTGGGAGGTATCCTCGGGACTTCCATCACGGGAGGTGGAGGAGCAACTTCTTGAGGTATAGGGACAAGAGAATCTTTCTCCAAGTCCGAGGAATCTGAAGAAACAAGAAGAACCTGAGGGATGTGAGGTCCACTCTCAACGAAAAAGACCTGGTGCACCATAGACGGGGCCAATTCAACCGATCCCACGACCAATGGTTGGTCGGGAACGGATTCCTGAATTCGAATTTCCGAGTGAGCGGGATTGACCAAGGATGATTCTTGACCAATAGTAGGATCAACTAGCGGAGGACTCAAAGAAAGTTGTTTGTAACCAGCCGGGAGGCATGGTGTAGAAACATTTGAGTTGTCCAACACTCGCTTGGCTTCATCCATATAAGGACAAAGGTGAATGGCATGGTGCCCTTCACACAACCTACAGGGATTGGTAATCTTACCTTGCTTCTTAGGAGTTTTACCAACACTAGCTGAAGACGTGCCCCCAACCTGACTCCCGGAAGCCAAAGACAACGACGCACGACTATTGGACCATGCTTCGAGCACCTTGGGAATACCAGGGCAGTCTCGAAGAAGATGGTCTCCCGTGCACAACATGCAAGGGAACTTGAATTTCCACGGAGGGTTGGAAGGTTTATCAAGAGGAGACTTCTCAGAAACAGTGGCTGCACTTTTAGCCTCTCGCTTATCAGACTTCTTCTTCTTTGTCTTCTTCTTCTTCTTCTTAACCACCTGGTTACTCGAATCCAGGCTTTCACCAGGCGAAGTAGAAGAGGAGGACGCAGAAACAGGCGAAGAAGGGGAGAGGTCCACCTTAGAATCAACATGATGTTGTTCAGTCGGAGGAACTGATTGAACAGTAGTGGAGAAATTCGGGACTACAGAGGTTGAGAACAACCAAACAGGCAACCCAACAGTTAACCCGGGAAGGGACAACGTCGCCATGTAAGGAGCACCAACATTTCCAAAAGGAGGAAAATGACCAGGATTCCCTTCTGAGGGGATTCCTTGGTTGGTAAACTCTGAAAAAGTTGCCATCAAACTCAAAACCACACACGGGCTGAAAAAGAGTTAAGGGCACACGATCGAACGGTCAACAAGCAATATCTAAGCAGGCGTGTAATCGTGGGTGATTAATTTTACCACATTGGAAAGTAAGAAATTCTACCGTTTCATATTTTAAGAGTCGAGAAACGATAAAAAGATGACTCTATCTCTTTCAGAGTTGACACAAGCGTGAAAGGACAAGCGCTTGACGGTCCTTTCAAGTTTAGGGAGTCAGAAAAGACCAAATGACTGCTCAGGAAAAACTAGGCACAAAGGGTGTACCAAATATCCGTGAACTGCAATATACACCTTGGTTTCAAAAATGAAACAGAAATCGACCAAGGACTTTCCGTACGTGCAGGTAGTCTCCCCGAATGCTGTGTTCGGTGTATCACGGATATAGGGCGGCAGACTCGGCTTCCTGTGGATAAAGGATTGAAAACCTAGAGGGGTCTCCCTTTATATACGCGACGGTACGGGGAGCACAAGTCCGTACTAGCGCTGTCTAAAGCCAGAAGGCGAACGACAGCTGCTAGGTTTAAAGACGTCGGAACACGTCTCTAGCCTAGACCTCTAAAAATGTTTCGTTAAGTTTCAATGCTGCCTTAGGTTAATTGAATAAATTTTAAAGTTGATCTTCGATTAAGTTTCAATTTTCAGGCCCTATCGTATGTAGTGTCTTAAAATACTCCTAAATGCAAAGCTACATGCCACAGTCCAACATTTCGTTCGATGAAAACTAGTTAGAGAAGAGTTGAGAGCTTTTACACAAACGAAATGATCGGAAGTCAAACAACGAAATCTCTAATGCAACTAATGAAATTGAAAACTTTTCATTCAGATCACTAATCACTAGCAAAATCGAAAAGATTACAATTTGCACTAATTCAACCAAAAGCACAAGAGATTTTTTTTTTTTTTTTTAAATTTTCAACGTTTGATAGCTAATATGCACTAAACAAACTGAAAACAAACGGAACAACTTGAGAAACGATATTCGAGAGAGCAAAACAAACAAATTTCACTCAACAACGCAAGCAATCAGATCCCAAATCGACCAAAGTCTCTCAAAACCAAGAAAAGACTCAAAAGGCTCCAATGGGCTGTGTGATCTAGGCCCAATGCAAGACCAAACGAAATTCGAATGAAGGAATGAAAAATCACCCAAAAATCACAACAAAACAATGAACAACTACTAAGAGGATGCGGAGAATCAATCAGAAAGTCGACCGGACAAACAAAACACCAAAACTCCCAAGGAGGGCTCGATACACTAGGCCACTAGATGCCCTAGGGCTCAAAACGTGAAATCGATAGATAAAAGCAAACAACCAAAGGACAAAGGTGAATTCCCAGTCAAACAGGACTCCAACACACTCAGGCAGTCGGAAAATCAAGAAGAAAAACACTGACCAAACTCAGAGAGCTCAAAAATGAAGAAACTCAAAAACCTTACAGGAGTGGCGCGACTGTAAGGATGAAACTGGCGCCAGAAAGCAATTGGCGCGGGCTAAACAAAAGCAACATGCGCCAATTGGCGCGACTGTTGGGTTAAAAACCGCGCCAGTCGATTTTCTCAGCCAAAATTAAAAAAACTACTCCAGAAGCAGATCAATGCAAACTAAGCAAACCAAGAAGCAAAAACAGCAAAAAGAACCCAACCCAGAAGGCTGATCAAGCAAGGAAAAACATAAAATAATCAAAGCGAGACAACACAAACGAGATAGTGAAATCTGGACGCTCTCCAGTGGAGTCGCCAAATTGTTGAGGAGGTAAATCCCCTCTGCGGACAGAGGCGATCCCTACTAGCCCAGCAGGGGTCTAGCAACAATCAAACAATGTTACGACGCAAGTTCCTAGTTACGAATGAAAAGAATAGAGATAGAAGCCTACCTGGATTCCAATGCTATGATCTGAAGAAGAAGCGTCCCCGTTCCTCAACCTCGGCAGATCACAATCCCTCCACGATCTCCGCGGATGAACACCTGCACATGGAAGAAACAAACAGATACAAGCATAAAATCTGGCATACGTAACTAAACATCAGTCAGAAAGGATATTACTCATATTAACATAATGGAAAACAGAGTGGAACCATAATCGTAATCATCTATTAAATAACAAACGAAGAGAGATTAAAACCAAGTTCTGACGTCGTGGTCTCCTTCGGATGGGTCTCCAGTCGTTCACGTCTCGCAAAGCTCGCCAAGGAAAGGGAAAACCTCTCCGGAGTCTCTCGACGATGGTCTCCTTACTTGAGTCGGCCTTAAGGGAAAAAGATGGCTCTTTACAACACAAAGGCTCTTGGGAGTATGGAGATTCAAAGCTTAGGCACTTCAAGACTAGCTTGCCATGGGATTGAGCAGGCTTTTATAGATGGGGAAGGAGGGAGTTGGGATCCCTATTATTATGGGATTGGCCCTATCAACAAGGAAGGTTCCATAGGAGGTGGCAAAACTACTTCCCTTCCATAGAACTCCCACAGCCAAACCTCCCAACTCAAGATAGGCAATGGTTTATGAGTTTGTTGGAACTCAACTTCCGCCATCTTTATTTAAAAAACAGTCCCTAAATGGGGTGGCGCGACTACTGCTCTATGACAGAGCGCCAGTTGGCGCGACCTCTATGCAGGATTTCCCTCATTGGCACGAGTGCTGAATTGTCTGCCCGCGCCAATGCAAAAAGGGATGTTTTTCATGATTTTTTCAAGGAGATGTCTTTAGGGAAATTAAAGCTCATGCTTAGAGGAATGCATTGATGATGTTTTCAAGGCATGACAATGTTCACAGGTCACAAAATGGGTCCTCCATTGTGCGGGACGGGGAATGGTAGGGACGGTGACAAATTACTTTGTAACCTTTGTGCCATCTCTTGGGTAGGCATATAAGTGCTAGGCTAACCAGATCATCTTCAACAACTATAAAGCCAACTCTCCCAAGCGCATCTTGACATTGGGTGAAATTGGTCAAGTACTGTGGTATTGTGTCACCCTTCTCCATTCTGATTTTCCTGATATTGTCCTTTAGTGCCATCTTCCTGTGGTCATTGCTGTTCTGAAACATGTCTGTCAAGACTTTCCACAATTCATATGGAGTCTCCTTACCGTGGAGGTTTGAGGCAATATGATCTCAAACTCCTTCCAGTAATATCCTTCTTGCCTTTGCTACACTCTCCTTACAATCTGCTACATCCTGAACATCAGCTGGTGCTGGTTTCAGGATGTCCTTATCAATGAAATCCTTCAATCCATTATCTTCCATGACTGCTTCGATCTAGTCCTTCCAAGCAATATAATTCAAGCTACCCTCAAGGGAATACTCAAGCCTTAGACCATAGAAAGCCATCCTGATCCTGCTACTATCTCTAGAGAATAGATCTGCAAAACTCATTCTTCCTGCAAGGAAAAACTCATATTATTCTCTTCTATCATGATTTCAACTCTGATACCATGTAGAAATTAGTTGAATCTACTCTACAAACTACATAAACAATTAACGGTCGATAAATCACGAAGCATACAAGAGAAATAATTCAATCAACACATTACACAATGATTTCCTGGGGAAAGACACAACTAAAAACACTGCTATCTGTATATTGCATTAGTAAGAAAATATGAGACAATCACAATGCTTTTCTCAAGCCCGAACAACCTTTGCACTATCTCTATCTGTCTCACTGCATCTTAGACAAGCCTTGGCCAATAATTAACAATTTTCTACTTTCCCAAGTCTCTATTCCCTTATGGTGTTTCCTTGGGAATTAAGCCCTATTATTTAGGGAAATTCCCCATCCAAAAATACACAATACATCATAGGCCTTCTTTTGACTGCATGCACCACCTATACAAATCAAATAATTATAAAACTTACAGTACACCACCCTTGAACTCCAATTTCAACTGGGTAACTCTTAGACCACACATAAATGAGTTATTTATTGCTGAATCATCAGCTAACTGGGTGAACACTAAATCTGCTCTCCACTGCTAGACCTCCTACTAGTTCCTCCAACAGTTGGAACTAGTTTAATTGACTTTAACTCAATTAAACTGAATTAATTAATTAAAACTCAAAATAAACTCAACTAGGGATCCTATAAAGTAGGAGCCACTCTACATGACTGAAGTCAGACCCTCAACTCGAATTAACTGAACCAACCGAGTCAAACTAACTTAGTTAACTCGTACAAGTTGTCATGTGATGTGGAATTACAATTTTCTTCTAATTTAATTCAAGGGAAAATTAAATTAGAATCTTTATTAGTGCCATTTTTAACAAAATATGCATATTGTTAGCAACCCCACCCCCCTGTTCCGTTTGTGTAAAAAGGGACGTCTCCAACTTGTGGGTCTCCACACCATCCCTTCACACATATTTATAAAAGAATCATATTTACTAAGTTAGATATGCAAAACATTTTTGCATCTTAAATTTGTTTCTAATACATAAATGCCTCTTTATACAAGGTTATTATTATACTTTGATTGATATTATTGGTTCACTGTAATAGATAAGGTCCAATATACTTGATCGATATATCATAAATTATAAAATGAATACTATGATTTGAAAACTATTATATCTTCCACCTTGGGTGAAAAGAGAGGATAATCACAATGATATTAAGGAACCATATATGCCTTGCATGTCCTTTATTTTTCTTGAATTTTTGCAATGCTCATATTGTATTTTTATTTTTTAATAGTGACAAGGACTTTGGATTTTAAGAAAATAAGGGTTACATTGAAACTGGAGAACTAATGATTACACAAAATTGAGGGGAAGATTGTTGTCCATAAAATTTTCCAATCTCCATATAAATTGAGAGGGAAATTAACTCTTCAATTTCCCAACTTTTTGGGTTGGTTTACACAAGAATTGGTGCATTTCTTAACAAGTTGGTTTCATAACAATATATAATAAAAAATGTTTATGTTTAGAAATAATATTGCAAAGAAGAGCCATATTTTGCTAATAAGTTTTGTGATTCAATTGCTTTGTTATGTTCCACTGCACTTTTTCTAGCTTCCTTTTGTGCTTTGTTTCCTTAGGTTGTTGAAGGGGCACTTAATAACTAGTCAATGGCCCTCACATATAGATTCCTAGGACTGGGTTCTCTTTGTGATTGGGGGATATCCTCCTCTTCTTACATTTTTCCTTCTTTTGTTTCCTCTATTTCACTGATTCCTCTTTTGCATGCCTTATTTTTTCAGTGGGTCCTTAAATGTGCATCCTTTCCTTTTAATTGTTACCCCTCGCTTTCCTCTTTCATTGGGACATCTAGGGAATTATCCCCACTGAGGGCCTCAAAATGGTTGGTTGGGTTTTTTTTTGAAATAAGTGATATTGACTTAGACTTGGGTTGAGATGTTGAAGGATCCTTGTTCTTTGATTTTGTGATTGTTTGCACTAGATATTCCCAACGAGTTGAATAAAAAAACCCTTCTTGCAATATCTATTGAAGTAGTCATATTTTTGGTATTTATACTATTTGAATGGGACTTATTTAGAGTCTAGATTCTGGATGTGAATCCAACAACTAATTTGAGTTGGATGGATCATCCCAAAATATCAATGGGAGGAGTGAACATGAGACCCATATTGAGACCTCTTTGGGAATGTTCTCCATATTGAAATCAAGTGTGCATTAGTTTAAATAAAATTATTTTGGTCTAATAAAATAGAGCCCACTTTGAAATTTAAGTGGAATTTGAATGCAATATATACTTTTCATGAAGAAAAAAATTAATTGAGTTTTTCATGAGTGTGTGCCAATATTATTCTTACTATAGCTAAATGACTTTGACTCAACCATTGTCCTGTAAACATGATTGTCAATGTTTTTTGTTTTTTGTTTTTGTTTGTTTTAGTTTAGTTTAGTTTTTTTGTTTTTTGTTTTTGTCTTGAGAAAATAGAAGGGCTTTACGCCTTGATGTTCTTTAGAAAATCTTGAGGTCTTTGTACTTTTAGGATGACTTCTTCTTTGCTATGGTTTCTGTTAAAGCTAAGAATTATGTGGCTTCATTGGATAATACCACCTTCATGTTAGGATGCTCTATTGGGGTGATGAGATCCAAAATTTTGACATTTTTTCTACCCCAAGAAATAGAATTGACTAGACCTAGAGATGGGGTTTTTCAATCATTGGAGGTATATATGGCCAGGTTAACCCTAATTGTAAGAAATCATGAGATTCATCTCCCACTTAGATTTCACTGTTTGAGAAAAGGCTCGACCTATAGTTTATGCTGTTAATAATGTATTATCCTTTTTAGATCAAATTTTATTACATATTTGGTGATGTTTTCTATATGGCACAAACGTAATATGGTAATATACATATCATTACATGACCTTAATATAACACTTCCAATGCGATTGAGGAAGTTTTTCCTAAAGTTACGTGAACAAGACTTTTTTTTACTTGAAAGTTGGCATCCAATTGTTTGTGTTATGAACTAATCTGACATGATTTTCTTTTTACTTTAACTAACAATATTCCATACTTGAAATTCTTACAAGGCATGTCGTCATCACTGAGGTATTCCTAAGTCTCATGGAAGGATTTTCTTATTCATGGTTTGGGGTTTGTTTAATTTTTCATGATATGGGAGGTCCTATTTTTTTTTTTTTTTAGAAGACATTTCTAGTCAAAAGTTGTATTATTTGGTTTGAATGGAGTTCTTCAAATTGTCTATGCAATCAACACATTTATTGGACAATTTATCAAAACCCCATGAATGTTTTGTTCTGCATGGGCCCCAAATGTTTTACGACTCTCGTTTACAAAAGAGTGCATGTAACTTCATCCATCCTAAGGAATGAAAGAGCTTATTCTCATATATTTTGGCAATAAAACCTTTTGCTAACATGTGCAATATTTTAGTATCTGTAATACAAGGTTTTAGTTATCCCAATCATAGAATCAAAGCTTATCCTTTGATGGATACAAATTCCCCCACTAAAAGGCATTTCAAGATTCCATGAACACCCTAATAATTTTAAGTTAATGAAGTATAGTGGTCGGTAACTAGGGCACAATGACTTAGCTAAATGGGTTCATAAAAACCAATAATATGATATCCCATAATATATGATAAATGATGTTGAAAATTATGGCCGTAAGTAAAATGGTGTACTGTTTACAACTTGGGAAATTTAAGTAAGAGTATTTACAATTGAATAAGTTGAACCTTATCACGAAGTTCCTTGGTTCGACAGTCCATAAGTGTCCTTTCATAAAACCATTTCCAATCTTTCTATCTATATCCATGAGCATATAGATTTCATTTGAATAAAATATACTATGGAATCAATGTACACAATTCATTAACCGCAATGTTCTAAAATGGGAGAATTTGTGTGAAAGTCTCATTGCTCACTAGGTCCATCAAAATCAACAATTATCTCTATGGCAAGTGTTCTTGAATAAATTCCACATTGAGCTTTTCAAAGGTGTTGGAAACCTAATCCGCTAAGGCTTATGGTGTGGAATGTGAACAATCAATGGAGTCCAAGAGACCACTTGGAATATGAAAACCAAGGGTCATTAGACAATGTATAATATATATATATTTGTGAATAATATGCATTCAACGATTTATTTTATTTTCTATTTACATTCATGTTTGTTTAACATGATATCAAAGTGGGTGAATTCTCGCGAGCCACTAATTTTGTGGCCTCTCCATGCATGTCAGTTTTGCCACTTTTTCCACTGGTCTTGCACATTTGAATCTCTTATGTGCAAGTCAAACTTGTGTCTCTAGGATTTTGAAGTTTGCTCCCAAACCACCCTTTCAGTGCTATTCATTTCCTGTCAATATTTCAATTTTCTGTTGGAGCCCATTTTCTGTAAATGTGTTAGGCCCTGTCAAAAATATCTCTGCCCATAATTAAAAATATTTCTATAGGGGAGAGATATCTAATGTTGTGCAGGGACCAATAATTGTTATAGTACTGGTCCCATCAACCCACCAAAAATAGACATATATGAAACCAATAATTAAACAAAAAGAAATAACTTGAAGTCCAAATATATATTAAATTATGTCCAAAATTTCCCAAGTCATTGACTAGGCTCACAAGTGTCCATAAATAGTTTAATAAGTACTAAGAGTACAAATCCTATTGTCTCAACTAGAAAACTCATAAAACCATTTATCCTTCCAAAATGGTCAATTCCAGAAAACTCATAAAACCATTTATCCTTCCAAAATGGTCAATTCAAGAAGTAAAATAAGGTAGTCACTTCATACCCTCTGATCACCCCTAATGCTGTGTATCACTAGTAAATATCCATACCTGCACATAATAAAAGGAAATGTATGTCAACCATAACTACTGTGTTATTCAACATTTAAACCCATTGTGTTCAATAAATGACACCCACCCAATAACAACATTTAAACCCACTGTGTAACATAAATGGAACCACCCAATAAATTCAATAAATGAAATTCAACCTATTCTATTTCCCATTAAAACAAATCAAAGCACATGGATCAACAAAAAAAAATTCCCAGCCATTGGATCACATCAAATTCAATCTTGATCACACATGCAAAATGAAGCCATTGCAATCCATGTCCATCATTTTCACTAATAACTCAACTACAAAAAACTATAAAAGGAGTTCAACCACTACTGAGGTTACATGTTTCACATTCAAACTATTCACCAAACCTGGAGACAAATCGTCATAAAACACACCACATAACATTTCACAGTATATTCAGGTTAGTTTTTTCAATTACAACACAATTTTCTTACAATTTTGTTTTAATTTATGAGTCTTTATTTCAAATTTTGACACTTTTATTTTCATTTATGAGTCTTTATTTCAGTGTTCTTATTTGCATTTCTAATTCTTTATTTCAGTTTTCTTACAGTTCTTTCCTTTGATTTGAGTTGAGGAGATGAATGTTATCAATAGTTCTAGGCAATGCACTTTACAACTAGGTCCAAGAATAGAGCTAACTCTACCCTCAACAACCGAACAACTTTCAAAATTTAAGGCTACCCTCAACAACCAAAGAACTTGCAAAATTACGATGTCTTCCCAAATTACGACGTCTTCTATGTAAGTTTGAACATATACAACAACAAAATTAACAAACAAAATGTATAACAAAATTTACATATACAACAACAAAATTAAAAAAGATTGTAGTTGAATGCAGAGCTAAAGACAACAAAGACCCAGAAGATATCATAAGATATCCAGTTATATCATAGATTATAAATTAAAGAGCCATCTGTGGGTGCAACTGAAAATAGTAGATTGAGTGCGTGTGAAAAGGATTTAAGAGAACAATGCCATAGATTAGAAATTAAAGAGGAACCTATGGGTGCAACGAAAAATAAGAGATAATAAGAGACATTAGATTGAATGCATGTGAAAATGATTCAAGAGAACAATGTCATAGATTAGAAATTAAAGACTTATCTTTAAAACCTACTTGAGAAAGAAACCTGGGCTTCTTGTTTCTTCACACTTACAATAATCATGTCTTTGATTATTGCCAGCAGCCAAGTATCCTTTTAAGTAGCTCAGTCTCTAAGTGTTCTGCCAATGTGAAATTGGTGGCAGCTAATGTAAAGCTCACATCACTTAATCGAGGAAATAGGAAGATATGAGCAACTCTGTCACACTGTATATGCTGTTGTTGTAAAATCAAAGTCCGGTAGGTCCTGTAGGTCTTGTAAAATCAAAATCATGTAGGAAGAGAATTCATATCTACGGGAGGCCCAATATAAGTGCCATAGTAAGCCAAGGCCTACTTAATTGTTACATCCAATACCATTTACCTTCAATTTGGTTCACACTATACCTAGGCTTAACTCTCCATATCACTTGGGCCCATTCATTTTAGGATTGTAAATTTTTTTGTTGATGCCAACTTTTGGAGGATATTAGGAATAGTCGAATTTTGATGTTGAGGGATATTAAAAACGTGAGGATATAGATGTTGATTACATCCTATATGCTATATGATTAGCATAGAATCATAATAGCCTCCACAAGGATTTTAGAAAAACATAGATGTGGAGTTATGAAACACTAGATAGTTGGAATACCACCATTTTATGACTAGTGTAAAGGAAGAACATAGGTCATGTTATCTAGGGAAGGAAGGGTACAAAATAAATTCAAATGACAAATAAAGACTAGAGTTGTACTAACTGGAATTCATTTCAAGCTAAGTAATCCAAAAGGCTAAATCCCTCGGTGTAAAAAATCCAATCAAACTCTCGTAGGCCAAGTAAAACAACTGGAAAAACCTTGAGTAGTAGTACAGCAACTGGAAAAACCTGAACAAGTAGTATAACAGACACTTTTCTAGTCCTATTTTCCCAACAACTACATCCTTATAAGCAGAAAAATAAGTGATCCTCCGGAGTCTATAATGCAGTGGATTTTATGGTGAATGGAACTGCAAAATAGAAATATGCAAAGGGGTTTGGACACATCTCAGAGAAAATTAGATTTCTAAATGCTTGTCTGCATGCAAGCCATATTATTTACACTTCAATCTTGCAAAGTTGCAAAGAAAGAATTATAGATTAGAGAAACTACTCAAATAATCAAAAGGTGCCGTGAGGCTAGCTTCAATTGCACTATATACCCCATATTTATATATTTATATCTAGTCCCAAAGTGTTTGATGAAAGCCCATGAAGGTTTATATGCATGCTGAGCATAGAAGTTGACAAAAAATAACCAAAAACAAAACATAAGAAAACCATTCAAATATTTAGGGAACTACATCATTTGTGTAAAAAACTATATCATTAAGTCAGCCCATGGAAAATATCTCAGTAGCTGAGCATAAAAGCTGTAGCATTTGATTTTAACATATCTATCTGCATTAGTTGAGCATAGAAGCTGTAGCATTTGAAGTTAACATATCTATCTGCAATAAATGAGCATAGAAGCTGTATCATTGGAACTTGAAGTCAACATATCTTTCTGCATTAGCTGAGCATAGGAATCAAAGATGACAAGACAAAAAATAAGAAGAGGGTAACAAAAGGAAAGGCATTCAGAAACCTTGGGCATGAACACACAAACTGTAAACTGTTATAAACTGTTATAAATGGGAAGAGATGATGTTACCAGATTGAACATTATTTTCAATCTTAGAAAGTTGCAAAGAAATAATTCTAAATCAGAGAAACTAATCATAAGGTGCCGTGAGGCTATCTTAAAATTAGTTTTGCATGTAGTCAACTGAAAATGAAACAAGTCCCTTTTGATTTTTAAAGCCAAACAACCCTAAACAATACTAGCTTTTATAAACAAGTTATCAAAACAATCATTGTATTTTAAGTGTAAAAACAAGTTATCGAAATAGTAATTTTATTTTAAGTGTAAAAACAAGTTATAAAAACAATAATCACTGATATATTTGAAGACATACAACTAATTCCATCTGTAGATTTATTTTTTTAAGGATACTGTCAAAAAGCCATATGTATGAAAATCTCTTGAGATGCTACTAACATACATGTTGATGATTCCTGTAATAAAACATAGATATGTTTGGCTTGTATGAAAGCATTCTTTTAAATTATTCTTAACTAAATGCATGCAATGATTCTGTAGGTAGTTGCATCCATGTAAAGAGTTAGTTATATATCTCATACAAGGAGAAGTGGCATAAGAGTGACCAGGGGTGCCCAACTGCGATGCACTTCATCAGATGAAGAAAGGACATGTGATGTCAATGTTAACAATGCTCCAAGAAATTTTGTTGAGGATGACCATGTGGTTGAAACTGATGTTGTCATGCCATCACTCATAGAGCCACCATCAACCACAATCCAAGGGAAAACTTCAACTAAAATGATCAACACTATAAGAGGTTGGACAAAAGAAGAAATGTTAGCTGCAATTGATGACATAGAGTTCAATGGATATTCTGTTTGGGCATCTGCAAAGTAACATATTATTCCTCCCTCATCAATACGTTATTGGATAAATGGGATCACTCACACCAAACGTAGAGGGCCTGTTACAGTTATGGCTGAAGAGGAGGAGGTCGAGGTGGTTGAGTGGTGTAAAGAAATGGCCCAATTGGGACATGGGCTAAAGTTGATACAACTAAAATCTACAGTTGCTCAAATCTATCAAGGGAGGCCAAACCCATTCAAAGATGGGTTTCCTAGTAAATCATGGTGGTTTGGGTTAAAAAAAAGGCATCTAGACCTTGTATTGCATACAAATGAGGGCCTTGACAGAGACAAAACATTAAATTTGCGCCCTGCAGTTGTATGTATGTTCTATGACACTCTTTCTAGTGCGTATGATAAACATTCTTACGGTGCAGACCATATATGGAACTGTGATGAAAAAAATTTACAGGTGGGAAGGAATTGTGGCATAAGGGTAATTGCTAAGAGAGGCAGCCGAAACGTGCCAAAGATTTTTCCTAAGAGTAGGGAGTGGATAGCCATTTTATGTTGTGTCAATGAAATTGGTGCTTCAATCCCAGGATTTTATCTATTCAAAGGTAAAAATTAGCTGAAAAAATATATAAAAAACTGTGAACCAGGAGCATGCATGGCTGCACATCCCCATGCATGGATGACTAAATAATTTTTTTTAAATTGGCTTTTCCACTTTTCTGCATTTGTTCTAGGTGGTGTCTCACCTAATAATAGACACCTATTGATATTAGATGGACATGTAAGCCACATGACTGTACAAACAATTGAGGAAGAAAACAATTTGGGCATTGACCTTTTAACATTGCCTGCTCATACCACTCACAGATTGCAACCCCTTGATGTTAGAGTGTTTGGCCCTTTCAAGAACTATTTTAGGTCAGAGTGTGCTGCATGGATGGAAAAGAATCCAGGGGTTTAGGTGAAAAGGTCCAAGTTAGCAAAGCTTGCAAGTAAGGCTTTTAAAAGGGCTCTGACACCATCATATATCAAGGCTGGATTTAGGAGGACATGAATATGACCACTGAATTATGATTCTCTTATGCATGATACTAGTTGTAGCCAAGCTTTTCATGTAGATGGTCAGGAAGAAGAGCATGTCCAAACAAATGTTGAAGTGAAAGAAGAAGTACATGAACATGCTGATGTGGTTGCAGTTGGTAATATAATTTCCCTCTCTCAAGGATAGTTATATGCTGCTGATGATGAGCAAGTACGTGAAAAAAAATATATTCATGAACAAATTGATAGCAACATGGAGGTTGTTATACCAACTCAAGCACATGGAACTTTTTCCCATGATATTGTTAATGACATTGTTGAACATGCAGTTGACAATGCAGATGTAGTTGAAAATGAAATTGCTGATATTGTTAATGACATTGAAAATGACCAATTGACATTTCCAAGCCAAGTAAATCCACCATCATAGCTGGCAGAAGCCATGATTAATTTGAATGAACACAGTGTCTCAAGAACTAATGAACAAATCATGAACATGCCTTCATAACCAGCTGAATTGAACAGTGAAATTGTTCATTTTTGTGTGGAAAATAGATCAATGGAAGAAGATGAAGCCCATAATGAGGCATCATACGAAGATAACAATATAGTTCAATCAAGTGCCATGAATACTGAAGTGCCAGGCAATGACATGCAGGTCGGGGGGGAGAGGTGGAGAAGTTACTTGGGTGGTTCCTATAGTTACCAGTAGAAAGAGTGTCAATGAACACCTGATAGTATTTCTTTGGGGTGAAGTTCACAGTTACTCACCTCATAATACTATATAAAACCCCTAGTTGAGTTTGAAAATAAAAAAGTTGAAATTCAGGAATTAAAATAGAAAAAAAAAGGATCAAGCAAAGGAGAAGAAGGTAGTAAGGGCTGTTGAAGCACAACATCGATCAGATGAAAGGCTTGAAAGAGAGAGATCAAGGAAAGCAAAGGAGAAACAAAAAAAAAATGGCAAGACAGGAAAATGAAGCAAGAAAGGATAAACAAATGCTCGACAATGAACAAGGGATGACTCATATGGTTGACATAAATGCAAGCACAGTTGATGAGAATGAAACCAGGGACATGTCCAACACATTGGACAATATTGCAAATAATACACCATATTCCAAGACCTCATAAACATTCAAGTGCATCACTATCAAAATGGGGGTTTACCCACTTGCCTTATTCCTACCACAGGAGTTGTGAATTCAATGTATGTTCGTCACACACCTCCACTTAGCGCAAGTGTGAGGTATGGGTACTCAATTCCTCCATGGTTGGAAGGGACAAATTGGTCTTAATTATATGGAAGCAATGAACCACAACTTAATCAACCCTTCTTAGGGAGGCCAAACTACTTGGTTCAATCAGGAAACTCAGGGTTTGGCACTGAAAATTCTTAAGGCCATAAAGAATAGGGGTGTTATATGTTTTTGGTTGTAACCACATTATGATGTGGATTTTGGATGGACTGTCTATTTTTCTTGTCACATGAAGGTTGATTTATTCCATACTGTATGCGGCATTGTAAGGAAGGAACATCTACAGTCTATTATAATGGAACATTATGACAGAATGACATGAAAATGTTGTTAGAAGTGTTATTTTTTTGATAATGTATACTGTTAGTTATGTTAGTTTATGAAGATTTTATAAATTTCTATATGTTTTAGTTAGTTATGTTAGTTTTAGATTTTCTGTTAGTCTGCTTAAAATTATGTTCACTACAATACAGGATTTGTAGAAGGTAGATAATCTCCTCCAGTCCGACTACTGATAATCTTCTTTTATTCTCTATGACTAGCTCCAATCTCTACCCACTCTACCCTATCAACTTGTCGGTCTGCCATTGCATCAATAGTCTTGATGGAGACCAAGAAGGGGTGAATAGGCTTGCAAGAAAAACAATTGGATAACAAGAAATTCTCAGACATAATAGAGCAAGCATCCCTTCACATCATGCTAGATAAACTATCGACCATAATGGATGCCATTTTGGAAATTCTGTCAACTCTGAAGTGTCAAATTAAAAGCCTAAGAGAGGACATCCTTGGAATTTTCTCTCAACTAGCTTCATTTCCATCTACTCAAAGAGATGAAGGACATCGAGACCAACCCATAGATTCTGCAACAAATTTAGCACACTATGTGGCACCAACAATACCAGACCTATCATAATTTACTTTTAGGATGACTAGTCTGTTCTTCAACTTTATTTTTTGGAATGACTACTACATGTTGTAAGATTATAGGACTTTTCTATAGACACTATATACACAAAATATTGTGGATGTATGTAAATGAGAATTGGTACAAAAGAGCTGATAGACTCAGGCTATTTTTGAGCAAACCAAACAGAATCAACTCTCAAACTTCTGATTGTAAATTTTTGTCCCAATAGCACAGATTCTGATAATATAGATATTACAGATAGTGTTAAAAAAAATCTCAATTTATTAACATGTGGCTACTGATTTGCATTTAGCTATGAAATGAGTCAAACGATTGCTGTTTGATGATGTCATTTGGTTCAAAAGAGGGTTAGCAAGGCTACATTTGTTCTTCTTTCAATTATGCAACTTCCTTTCATAAATTATATAACACACATAAGAGGAAAGAGGTCAATAAGCCAACATTGTTTCTTTTCTTTTTATTTTCTTAGCTACTTATTTATCTTTGCTGCAAATCAACTTAATCAAACTCGCAAAAAAATTCTTCCTAAATCTATGCCATTAATAATAATTAACAGAGTAGCCTGCTCTTGTTCTTCCTCTTTACCTTCTTCCCCTCTCCTAGTTTCCCGATTTTTCTTAAAAAGCAGGCTATTTTTTAGCAAAACAAATAGAATTAGCTCTCAAAATTTTGATTGTAAATTGTTGTGCCAAGAGCACAGATTCTGCTAATATAGATATTAGAGATAGTGTTAAAAAAATAAGCTCAATTTATTAACATGTGGCTAGTGATTTGCACTTAGCAATGAAATGAATCAAACGCTTGCTGTTTGATGATTTCATTTGGTTCAAAAGAGGGTTAGCAAGGCTGAATTTGTTCTCCTTTCAATTATGCACCTTCCTTTCATAAAGTATATAACCCACATAAGAGGAAAGAGGTCAATAAACCAACATTGCTTCTTTTCTTTTTATCTTCTTAGCTACTTATTTATCTTTGCTGCAAATCAACTTAATCAAACTCGCAAACAAATTATTCCCAAATCTATGCCATTAATAATAATTAATAGAGTGACCTGCTCTTGTTCTTCCTCTTTACTTTCTTCCCCTCTTCTAGTTTCCCAGTTTTTCAAGTTGTTGCACATAAAAATACATGTATATGTTATGCAAGGGTTCCTAAGGTTAGGATGCACAGTTAGGCATAGGGTAATTATTATTCAGAGTGATAAGCCACCTTGGTCTAGCGTAAGAAAATGGTTGGAATTCAAAGAAATAGAACAAATTTAAGGATTAGTAAATATTAGATGATGGAGGTGTTAATTTGTTGTATGAAATATTGAATTCAATCATAAGTCCAAAATTCAAATACAATGTCATATGTGCAAATGGAAAGAAAAATAATTGAAAAGCCTGTGAAAAGTTTATAACTTCCGAAACTATACTTATCACTATGCCATAAGAAATATTTGTTAAGAGAATTCCGACACAGAGCTTCTCTATCTATACGAATTAAGCTATAATATGTGGTAAAAATTTCCAGACCTCAATAGCATAAAATTGAATACCAAGGGAGAAATACTGCAGAAATAACACGTTACCAAATAATCATCAAAGCAACACTTCTTGCTGATTTCTGGGGCTAAGAATGGAAGGAAATGGAATGGTAGAAGTTTTTGCTAACACCTACTTTAGAATTTTTTTACAGAGCATATACAAAGTGGGTTTGGCCAAGTGATTGTCGTGAAGCAATTACTGACATGTTATTGCAGCTTTGAATCTTATGCATTCAATCTATGCACACACAAAATCAAGGATCAAATAACAGAAAATATTCAACACAAATATGCTACTAATAACATAAAATATTAAATACAAATACACTATGAAGGAGACTATGCACAACACCTTGCTACAAAATTACAAATATAGGTTTTTAGAGGGGAGTATTCCTAGGGATATGCAACTATAGTAAGATAGCGTTTAATTAAGAAATTCACATAGATAAGAATCAGATGTAAGGAATCTAGACAATAAAAGAGTATTCATTGCGGTATTCACAACATACACCCAACACACACAGAGAATACCACTATTTAACTGGTATACTGATTAATATACAAATCTCAAATAAATTAACCAAACTATACACCCAAAGAAATGCATATCATCCAGAATATAGCAGAAAGCATGAACAGAGGACTTAAAAGAACAAAACATTATTTCTAAAAACCCTATTCTAAAACCCATAAATTACTAAAACCCAACCCATTCTAAAACCTAGAGAGCCAAATATTCCAAAAAAGAATTAAAGTGTTCAAAAACACATGATTTTAAGTGTTAAAAACCACAATAGTTGGCTGGTAGGAATAGAATACCTACCGGGAGGTGTAGAAGCCAACTGGAGAGCCAGACCTTAGGGTGCAGAGGCCAAATGGAGAGCCAAAACTCACCAGTTTTTAGCATTACCTGCAACTAAAAAAAAATGAGCACAAATTAGAAAAAACCCAGGAAAAATGCAGGGAAAATGCAGGAAAAATGCAGAGCAATTGGAAAAAATGCATACAAAAACCAAATTTATCTGCAAAAACAAAAATTTACCTGCACCATCCATGAAATTCTACAAACAAACACAGGGGACAAATATGTTGACAAATCCGTGCAACAATGACCAGTCGAGGAGCAAAGTGCAACAGTTGCAGGAACCGAACATGTCCACAACGGGGCACAAGAACAACAGGATTGAAACCCCAGTCACACAACAACCCATCCCGAGCATCGTGAAAATGGTGGTGAGCACCGTGACAATAGTGGTGGAGGTGCACCAGCATTGGCGCCACACCTAGCAGCGACCGACAAAGCTGAATGCGCAACCTCCAGGTTCGAACAAAAACGCATGGACTGAACGAGACATGGTGGAAAAGGGTGCGAATGAAACCCTAGATGTAAGGGAAACAATGGAATTTATGGCCCTCAACAACCACAACCCACTTGGCTACCATGTCGGCACATGTCGTACATGCACCGACTGACTGACATGGCCAATTTACACAGTGGCATAAAGGGCGCCCAACAACTGGCGTCCCTCCCCTAGTCATTCTAGAAATGGAGACCACGATAACAATTATTCAAGAATCCACACTTTTTCATTAAATGTGTCAGTGTCCTTTATCAATTGATCGATAATAATGCATCAGTTTTATGCAAAATATACCTCATACTTATTTGGTAATTTTAAATCTTAGAAAACAACATTTTTTACTCTCAACCTTTGTGTTTCCCTTTCCCTGCACTGAAACAAGCTTGCAAGATCATATTTGAATAAGTTTGAAATCACATAATTGTTGCCATGGAATCGAATCCCTAAGCCACCAAATTTATTCGTGCATGAGCTCCAAAAATTCATTTACATTTCTTCACCATTAAAACGAGTTCAAAAGGGGCAAGATTTCGTAAACTAAGGCTCTCTATAAACTGACTATAGGAGGTTGTGTTCAAAATTTTGTTTAAAAATAAATGGAAGAGTTTGGGAAGAAGTTCACTGAGTTTAAGGATCAATATTTTGATGCATTTCGAGTAGTTTGATTGAATGATTTATATCTTGGTTCTATACTTTTCAATGTGCTCGGAGAATGAGGATTGATTATTATGGTATTTGATGGTTGCATGTAACATTCATTACCTACAGAAGAGAAGCATATCTAGATTAATTTGTAGGACAAAGCTCAGTAAAGTCATTGGATTTTCTTTGGAAAGAACGAATATATTTTGAAAGGTGTATCACTGAGAGGTTGTGGTGGATATGAACTTGAACTTGATGGCTTCCAAAATTCAAAATGCCTTTTCCATACAAACTTAAAAGGTTATATTAATTGTTTCGACTAGAGTTGTGCCAGTTGTTTTGACTGGTATCCTCTCTTGTGATTGTGCCAGTTGTTACAGTAAGTTTGGGATACCTATTTTTGATTCTTCCATTTCGACATCGATTGAGAGGTAAGACAAGGAAGGGGAAGAATCTCAATTTTCTTTAAGCGTAACTAGACTCCTATTTCAGCGCCCGTCTTTTCCATTATGACCAGGCTCTGCTACCTCTTGGAAAACCTACCTCTAATATTGTCTACCCAATACTTGGATATCACAGTTTGTGTAAAACTAACCACATTGTAGATCCACTATTTTTTCCAACATATCCATTTGCGCCAGGCTCCCGAGGTCGTCGACTCACAAACCATCGACCTGTTCGACTTATTCTGTTTTGGTTATTATTGTTTGTTTTAGAGTGACTCTCATGTTTGCATGCATTTCTCCTGTGTGTGCTTATATTTCATTAAGGATAGCGAATGAGGCTATAACAAGTGGTTATATTGTGTCTTTTTGTAGTTTAATAGTCTCATATCAATTCTCATCTCCCTATAGTTCTGTTTATTCCCTCTATTTGGTAGCACAAGTTCGTTTCTTCTTTTCCGGTGTTCACTCCATGACTAGCCTTGGAGTTTTTCCAATACTCAATCATCACTACTTGTTTGAGCCATTGTTAGAAAAAGTGTGGAAAAATTTATGCCAGTAGAAGAGTCACCATGGTGTGAGCCGCTCTGCATTTGGACACATTTATTCCATTTGAAGAGTCCAGTCATCAAAATAAAATGATATTCCACCATGAACAAATATTAGAATGTGATGCAAGTTTCAATGGATTGTATATTGGGCTATAGCATATGAAGAGGATTTTTAACCACGATTGGGATGCCATAATTGAAATTCATTGGAAAGAAAACCACCAATATTGCAACATCTTTTCTTCAAAGGAAAAGTATTTTCCATTGCTCACACTTTATCATGTCCATTGTTGGAACTTTCATGGCATCTAACTGATTGTTCTTCATATTCCAAAGGTTGCACCCACTTGAAATCACAAACTCAACGCATATGGTATGTATATTAACATATTAGTGGCCACATATATGATGAAATGAACTTTGCAATAGGATTTTTAAATAAAAAAGTGAAAAATTATTTGGGAGGAGCATATCATTTGGAAGCACTTCGTCTTATTTTGGTGAATGTTTTAATTTTGGAACTTATTCAATAACCTATTCCAGTGGTGGGATGTATTGATATGTGTTACGCACTTGTCACCGTCCCTGCCATTCCCCATCCCGCACATTGGAGGGCTCATTCCGTGACCTGTGAGCAGAGACAAGACTTGAAAATACTTTCATGACACCCCTCTAAACATGAGCTTTCATTGCCCTGAAGACATCTCCTTGTGAAAAACCCTAAAAACACCTCTTTTTGCATTGGCGCGGAAAGCCAGTTCAGTACCCGTGCCAATGGGGGAAATCCTTCAAAGAGGGCGTGCCAATTGGCGCTTTGTCCCAGAGTTGCACTCGCGCCAGCCAATTTAAGCAGTGCTTTTTAAAAATAAATGGCGGAAGTTTCGTCCTAACAAATTCCTGGACTGCTATCTATCTTGAGTTGGGAGGTTTGGCTACGGATCTCCATAGAGAGGAAGTGGTTTGCCACCTCTCATGGAAGCTTCCTTGATGATAGGGCCAATCTCATGATTATAGGGATCCCAACTCCCCTTCCTCCATCTATAAAAGCTTACCCATCTCCATGGCAAGCTAGTCTTCAAGTTCCCAAATTCTCAAGAGCCTTATGCTGCAAGAGCCTCGATTATTCCCCTAAGGCCAAATTCAAGCAAGGAGACTATTGTCAAGATCCAAAGAGAGAGGTTTGTCCCATCCTTGACAGGATTTTTGAGACGTGTTCTGCTGGTGACCCTCCGAAGGAGAATTTAGCGTCAGAACTTGGTTGTAATTTTCCTTTGATTGGTTAATAATAAATGACTATTAGTTATGGTTGAACTCTTGTTATTGTTTATGATGATGAGTTATGTCCTTTCTGACTGACATATAGTTGCATCTACTAGATTTTACGCTTGCGTTTGTTTTGTTTCTCGCATGTGCAGGTGTCCATCACGGAGATCGTGGGGATCGTGATCTGCCAGGGCTAAGGAACGGGAGCGCTACCTCTTCTACAAGCAACAACGTTGGATTCCAGGTAAGCCTTCATCGCTAGTTGGTTTATTTGCAATTAGGAACCTGCACTATAATGTGAACGATTGTTGCTAGACCCGGTCTGGGCTAGTAGGAGGGACGCTCCGTCCGAAGCAGAGGGGATTTACCTCCACAACAAATTGGCGACTCCACTAGGAAATCCTTACTACCGAGTAGGTGACCGAGTTTGGAGAATCAATGCCCTTAACTCCGGTAGAGATTAACTACTGTGAAATCGTCGCCGCATCTGATCCTCCCCCTCCTCAACATGCTCCTTCGAGCATGGATTTAGACATCTATTCTCAATCCCCCTAGCTCGGTGAGGCTGAATCGCCTGATCCTCTTAAAGAGATTTTCCCTTCTGATGAAGACATTGTTGAAACAATGTCTCTTGAGGAGCTACCTTGGAGCGATGGAAATCATCGTTACTCATTCATGCCTATCTTGGGGGAAATGTCAGATTTTCTAGAGCGTTTTGCATCTCAGGTTCCCACTCCACCTCTCCAGACGCCCATATTGACACATGAGGTGCTTTCAGAGGGAAACCTGAGCAACATCACTCAAACCATTCCAATCGACATCTCCGTTAAACCGGGGATAGTTGAGAATATACATGTGGGAGTGACTTGTTCTCCTGATGAGATACGAGTTTATACTAACCTTTTTCGAGAATTCAGAGACGTGTTCGCCTGGTCCTATGAGGAAATTCCCGGGATTGATCCCAGCATAGTAGTGCACGAGATTCCTACTTATCCTGGTGTGAAACCCGTGCGCCAACGCCTGCGCCCGGTGCATCCTCGCAAAGCCGCTGCCATCGCGTGTTGAAAAACTTCTCGAATGCGGGCTTTATTTACCTCGACGTTTCGTCCGAGGTTGTCGAAGATGCCCGACGTCGGATTCAGCATCGACTAAACCCTACCGTATAGTAGGAGGTAAATAGTAAAAGTAATTTTGTTTTTACCATTTGAGACTTATTTATAACTTTTTGAAATCTCATTAGGTTTTAAAAGTCATTTTTTTATTAATATTTTAATGTATTTTGTCGAAAATGGATTTTACACTTGCCTTTGTGTGCAGCAACAGGTTTTTTACGCGAATTAAAAGGTGAAACGAGTTGTATTTTATACTTTTTCGGACTCGATAAAAACACAAAAAAGTCATTTTGGAGTCATCTTTCAGCTCTTTTTCTGACTCTCTAAACATGAAAAGATTGCCGAGGCCCTTGTCGTTTCAATCTCGTTAAAGTGGCTGCGAAACGACATCTACCTAGTATACGTTTACCCCTTTTTCGGGCTGGGATAGATTATTTATGAAAAAGGAATACCCTAGCCTATCATGACTAGGAGGTTTTCTCGGACATAGTTTTCTACCTTTTCGGATCTGAGGAACTATTTACGAAAAGGGACCATTGGAGTTTACTTTTCAGCTGTCTTTTCAAACTCTCTAAACATGAAAAGACGTCGAGTTCTTCCTTTGCCAGACTCGTTAAACCCTGATGACATCGGGTTCAATCATAATGATGCTCGAGTCTCTCCTTCCTAGGGCTCGTTAAACGTACTAGGATGGAATTATATCACAAACATATGCTATCCCCTTCAAGCTTGTTATCAAAAATAATTGGGGTACTCGCCACAAATGGCGAGGAAAAAATGGAACCAGCATCATTGTCGTGTCGGCAGTATGTCGCTCTTGAACATGGCACTTGTCTGCATTCGTGTCGGGTTGGGGACATCTCATCTCGTTTTCACTTGCCTCCGTGGGTTTGGGTGATCCTTTTGACCTCTCATCTGCTCTTTGCCTCGTCGCCATGACCTTTGATCTGTTGATGTCAAATGCTGCCAAACTCACTTTCGTGCCGTTTATATGTTCAAGAGAATTTGACCTCTGCAAGTACCAACCTTCCTCTGATTCTCATCTAATCGTGATTCACAAAAACATTATGTTCCTTTGTCTCCTATCGATGATGTGGGAAACATTATGGCCCACCTTCGATCAAGGTCACTTCCTGTCGACTTCAGCTCATTATCCGGGAAGCTGATCTAGAGACTCCCTTTTGGTACCTTGGAGCCTGCATGCCTCAATGGCAGGTTCTTCGCATTCGACGCGAGGTTTTCATCATTGGCCTCCAATCGAGTGATTCTATGGGTGTTCGACGCCAGCTCATTGATTCACATGTCGTAGATTGTACCTATAGTACCTTGAGGGCCATTGTCATTATTGGTAGTACCTCTCGCGTCTGTTAACAGCTTTCATCATTGGTTGGTAATCAGACGATGTTCTCGCATGTTCGACTTCAGCCCATTTCTTCACATGCTTGGACTTGTACTATGTTCGGGTCGAGATGGAGCGCAAGACCCTGGATTGTGTCTGTTGTAATCCATGCTGCGATTTTGTGGATTATTATGATTGTTTACATGACTCGCTTACTGGATGGTTGCGACCATACCTAAGTCTATTTATCGATCCTCACTGGATGGCTACGCCCATGCCTTGGATCTGGATTATTGTATACTCTACTATGGATGGTTGCGCCCATACCGATGTATCTGAAATATCAGTTGTACTTCTCCACGCAAGTTTTCCAACGGCGGAGTTTTCAGTTGGACACATTCTCGTAAATCATTTCACCGCTCTCTCTCTCTCGGGCCTCATGCTTTAGGGGGCATCTGTTACACAGTAATTTGTCACCATCCCTGCAATCCCCGTCCCGCACATTGGAGGGCTCATTCCGTGACCTGTGAGCAGTGACATGCCTTGAAATCACTTTCATGACATCCCTCTGAACAAGAGCTTTCATTGCCCTGAAGACATCTCCTTGTGAAAAACCCTAAAAATGGCCCTTTTTAAATTGGCGTGGGCAGACAGTTCAGTACCCGCGCCAATGGGGAAAATCCTTCAAAGAGGGCACGCCAATTGGCACTCTGTCTCAGAGTCACACTCGCGCCAGCCATTTTAAGGAGTGTTTTTTAAGAATAAATGGCGTAAGTTTCATCCTAACCAATTCATGAACCGGGTATCTATCTTGAGCTGGGAGGTTTGGCTTACGATTCCGTTAAAGAGGAAGTGGCTCACACCATGAAGCTTCCTTGATGATAGGGCCAATCCCATGATTATAGGGATCCCAACTCCCCTTCCTCCATTTATAAAAGCTTGCTCATCTCCATTGCAAGCTAGTCTTCAAGTCTTCAAGTTCCCTAAATTCCCAAGAGCCTTATGCTACAAGAGCCTTGATTATTCCCCTAAGGCCAAATTCATGCAAGAATACTATTGTCGAGATTTGAAGAGAGAGGTTTGTCCCATCCTTGATAGGCTTTTCGAGACGTGTTCCGCTGGCGACCCTCCGAAGGAGAATTCAGCGTCAGAACTTGGTTGTAATTTTCCTTTGATTGATTAATAATAAGCGACTATTGGTTATGGTCCCACTCTTGTTATTGTTTATGATGATGATTTATGTCCTTTCTGACTGACATATAGTTGCATCTATTGGATTTTACGCTTGCGTTTGTTTTGTTTCTTGCGTGTGCAGGTGTCCTATCACGGATATCGTGGGGATTGTGATCTGCCAAAGCTAAGGAACGGGAGCGCTACCTCTTCTACAAGAAACAGCGTTGGATTCCAGGTAAGCCTTCATCGCTAGTTGTTTTATTGGTAATTAGGAACCAGCACCATAGTGTGAACGATTGTTGCTAGACCCGGTCTGGGCTAGTAGGGATCGCTCGACCGCGCAGGACGACCTCACAAAAATATGATTTGTTTAATTATCTACCATCTAAATGCACATTGCAACATTGTTCATTCACTGAGCTTTCACTATTAAGAAAATGGCCAAAATGACCAAGTTATTAGAGTTACTAAATACTTTAATACAATCTAATGTTCATGATACAATTGAAATTAGCAAAGGAACTCTCTCTAATATCCAAACCTGTTTGCAAAATGCACAAGACAAGATCGAGTTTCTACAACTTGAATCACACCTACAACAACATGAGTTACAACAGAAAATACATCATTTTGAACTGGTTTTTGTTAAAAAAAAACCCTCTGATTGAGTTTTAATTGAACTCCCATTAGATTTCAGAAACTAATCAAATCAGTGAACCCGAGGTTGATTCAGATAAAGTTCCCATTTCAGGAACAATTTTTCGTAAATATGTAGAAGTTCAGTTTGCACTTCCCAAGCCCATCATTAGACCTTGGGAATATATTTTCAGGAACATGCACATAACCAATCTTGGATATGACAAGGAGGTCTCCTTTCACACTCCATACTACTCTAAACCCATCAAATTTTAGAGTTTTGGGTTCCTTCAAGACAATTCATCTTCACCTATTTGTGCTCCTCCTCCACAACCACAGATTGTTAAATGCCAACATTGTGACAAAGTTGGCCATGTGAAGTATCACTATTTTTATATTCACCCATGTAATAATTTTCATAAAAATACTCATAATTCAAATATATGCTATAGAAACAAGCCTCCTTCAAGAACGAATATTCACCTTGGATGGATCGCTTCTTGGCAATGGGTTTCAACAACAAGGAGGATATTTCGGTCATACCACAAAATTTGTTCTTGAGTATTGACATGTATTTCAGTTGATATTTTTTCATCTTATCACCTTGTATCTGACAGGGGGGGAATTGATGGTCATTTACAAGCTTCAAAGATACATCAAGTGAGCCCAAGCCACAACCTGAGCTTATTGCCTAAGCATAGAGACAGAATCAACCATACCTAGATTAAAATTTGTAGCCAGAGACAAAGCAATGCCCCATGAGCATGACTTTGGTTGGTGGCCTTCCTTAAACCACCACAGATTGAGACCTCAATGGTATCCCATTTTAGAACACTTCCTTTAGTAGAATAATTCAACTTCTAGCCAGATTTTGAACTGTTCCAGGAACTGCGTCAAGCATTCTAGGTTGTGACCTTAGTGGTCTCCCTTTTCACAACATTATGGAACACTTCCTCTAGAAGAAGATTTCAGCTTGTAGCTAGATTTGTAACTTTTCCAGGAATTTCTCTAAGTGTTCCAGTGTTGGTGGTCATCCTTAAACCACCACCGGTTGAGACCTCAAGTTCTGCCATCATTTTAGAGAGCACGTTCAACCAGTTTCTACCATGCATTCTTGCATTTTTTGCATTTTAGCTCTCTTCTTGGATTCATATATACCCCTTCGGATTAAAGGGAGAACGTTGGAAACCTAATTCACTAAGGGTTATGTCATGGAGTGTGAAAAATCAATGAGTTCCAAGAGACCACTTGGAATATGAAACCAAGGGTCATTAGACAATGTATAAAATGTATATATTTGTGAATAATATGCATTCAACAATTTATATTATTTGTTGTTTACCTTCATGTATGTTTAACAAAAGGTCACTGAAATATGCACATGGAAGCACTCAAGGGGTCAATTCATAAACTAACCACAAGAAATCTAGCTTATTGTCACATATTTGGAACTCATAAGGGGAGAAATCCATTTAGGAGATTGAGAATCCCTTGAGAAAACCCAAAATTTTAAATGAACTTTTCAAGATGATTTCAAAAACCTTCAATTATTTTGGGGTTCAACATGAGAAGAAGGGGGTTGAGATAAGTTAATGATACAACCATAAAATCACTTTATTTCTCATGAAATATTTCATGTAATATCGAAGCATCGATTAATCATTGTAGAGAAAATATGGTTATAAGAGTTATCTTTATTATAAAAGAATTAGTTATGGTAAGTTTTTAAGAAGTTTTAGGGTTTTCTTTGGATACTACCTTGAAACTTACTTGACTAGGCACAAGAAATTTGGTTATGAATCATGGACATAAAATTAATGCAATCATCCACATGTCCCCCAATGTTTCTAGTTATTTTATACAATAGGTTTTGGACCCTTTGCTAGGTTGGTGTGGGCCTTGCAAAGTATTAATCACCATACCTTTATAATGTCCAACATTTGTACTTTTAGTCATGCTACAAAGAATATTACTTTCTAAAGATGAATGACATGATATTCTTGAAGTGATATGGTTGGTTTGTGGGGAATTCAATATGGTGGAGCCATTAGATTATGTTATGATGTAAATAATTAATAATAAATAGTTTAAAATGATTAATATATTGAAGAGGCATGTCTCATAAGACATGACTATTCTTGAATGGGTACCCACTTAGGTATATATATGGGACCCTAAATTGTAACAATATCATCTTACTTGTATTCAAACATTGTCATATAAATACGTTATTCATTCCATGATGGACATTCTTAAATTCCAAATATTTTGAATATTTTCCTGCTTATATGAACTATGTTTGTAACATTTGGTATCAAAGTCATGTCGGCCTTTGGCCATTAAATCTTGTCAATATCATTGCCATTGCAATCGAGGATATAGCCAAACAAGTTTTGGGAGGTTCTCCATTTTGCAATTAGAAATTTGAACATTTAAAAAAGGTTTATATATATATATATATAATATGTAGAAAAGACAATTACAAAAGTCATATTTTGTTTTTTCTAAAAAAAATTAATATATATATCATAAAAAAAAATAAAAATTACTTGGCTACTGCACACATCCCTACATCATAGCTCCTAGGCAGTTGCAACTGCCCTTTTCCTCTGCCTTATGCAACTAATGAATTTGTATGCAACTGCATCCCGAAAAAATTCCTGCAACACGACACAACTCTTTTTTAACATAACCCTTCATAACTTGGACCAAAAAATATTATAGCTCATATCTTAATTAATTCAAAATTGGATATTTAGTTTGAATGAAGGTAAGGACAATGCCAATACCAATAAAGAAAAAGGGGTAGCTAAATAATTTTATACCGTTGCATTAAAAAATATATTTAAAAATCAAAGATAAACACACACAACGAAACTATAAAGAGGACATTATATCAAAGACAATAAAAAGAGAAATATAAAAAAAAGGTAATATGATAGAATAAAAACAATATTATTATAAATATTAAAAGGGTTATTTTTAAAAACCCTAATTTCGTCTCAAGAAGGAAAAATGGAAACTAGCAATGAAATATTTTTAGAAACCTCAAGTAAGTGCACATCAGTGCTATTTAAAATTAAATGGAGTCTTTTAGGAAAATATGTTATCATTTTTATCTATCTCACCGAAAATAAAAATTATATAAACCCTAAAATCATAGACCAATTGGTGATTCCGAGTCAAATATAATCGAAAAATTAGACTTCTGGGATAAAAAACAATATGACATAATCGACCTACAATTAAAATATCGGGGATTGTACATTTACATTGCAATTCGATGTTCAATCCTTATGGAATGATCATTGTGACATTATTTTGGGTTCACCTTAAATAATCATTAGGGTCCTTCATCCTAAATACGAAAAATAAGTTTTTGAGATTCCTACAAAAAGAAAAAAATAACGCTACATGATGTTACATTCAAACCAAATTCAGTAACACCAAAATACATAAAAGATATCTTAGAAGTAATTTTTCAAGAAAACCAGAAGTCAATGCAAAATATGCAGAAGGAAGTTGAAAATATTATTCCAAAAAAAAAGTGAAGAGGTTACTCACCTCAAAGACCACAACGGGAAATCGCTAATGCAAATTAAGAACTTAAAAATGATAAAAAATCATTGAAAAAAAAATTAGAAGAAATTATCACAAAACATGTGTCAAAGTCTTCAGATGTAACAATCCAAGTTGAAGAAAAAGGAATGAATACTGATCCAAGCAATATCACAACTCAAGAAATTGACAAATGAGTTGAAGTAAAAACATATTCAAATGTTGCAGTTTAGAAGATGAAAAATCCAAGTGAAGATTCTGTCATCAATTCAAAAACATAAGTACCTGAAGTAAATAAGGAAATTGCCACACATATGATAAGGGAAAATCAAATCACAAGAAATCGTTATTGATTTTTGAATCACAAGAAAAGACATATTATTCAATCCGCGTATTTGTATCACTCAAAACAGAAACAACAAACTTATGTTTAGAAGAATATTAATGTAGACACAATCCAGTCTTACGATAAAAAATTATCCCAACTATTAAGTAGTTACAAAGTTTCACAGAAGATCGATTTTAGATGGATAGATCCCTTCTCAGTTCGAAAATTTTGTATATCACTCAAAGGATCTTATCATCTTGTATCATCGAAGATGACAACTCGAAGAATTTGAAAAAGGTAAATATATTATAAGACAAAGAAACATATGACACACCTTGTTAGTAATAAGCTTTGAGGACAATTTTTTTCTAAAGAGGAAGACAATTCTATGAATATAATATATATATAAATAAAAATTACAATCATAATAATAATTAATTAGTGATTTCCCGGATGCGGGTGATAGACCAAGCTAATCAGTGGTGCCACTTGGACGCAAGGTGGCAGGGCACCTGTCCTCCTAATGCGAACGCACATGGCCACCCAAGTTGCTTTAAATGTTGGAGTGTGGGGCATTTACTTTCCACCCTCGCCAGCCTCCCATCAACGTCCTCCACCTTAATCACTGTCCACTGCACATTTACTTCTACTGTCCTGCCTTGGCCGCCTCCCATGGCCCTTAAATACTCCACCCCTGCTCCTTCTTCCACCATTCGCCTCTCCCTTTGGCTCTGCGAAGACGCACCTGGTGTCTTCGCCAAGCCTTGGATCCTCTGCTCCGTTCCTTGCCCCTTTGTTAGCTTTTCTCTGGACTTCAGTTCCCCAACTACTTCCTCAGACACTCCTTCAATTCAACATTCGTCTCAGACCCATTCCCACTCTCCTACCATGCCCTGACGACATCACATGAGGTGCCGCAGAGCGGGGGGTTGTGGTCTTCCCTCTAGAACTCCCACCTATGCCTCTGTAGGTAGGACGTTGAATTTCTCTGTTGACTTGGAGGAGCTGAAAATCCTCGACCCCATCAATCTCTTTGCTCGCCTGTCTCTCCACCTTCCGGATTACCCTTCTAAACCCTTTGGCTTCGGCCTCCGCCCCAGGAAAATAACTCACAAGTCCACCATTTCTCCTACTCCTGCCTTCTCCCCCCACAAGATGAAGGATTTTTCGATGCAGAACGCTTCAAGCAACGACCACAACAAATCGAGCTCAGACGAGGGAGGAACCTGTGCGGGTGCTGATACTCATGCGGCTTCCTCCATTTCACCTGACGCCCACGCAATGCTTCTTCCACTGTCAACATCCCACACGTCCAAGCAGGAGGGGGACGAGTCATATTATTCATGCAAAATTGTGGAAGATCCACTCCAACCTCCAGAAAAGAATGATAGCTCTCCATTTGCTTAATTGTTGGGTGCTTATCTCTTATTCCAGTCATATTTTTGTTATTTCAAGGTGTCTAGTGTTCTGGTTATATCTAGTGTTCTAGTTCTGTCTTAAACTTATCACTTGCCAAGCTGGTTTCCCACTATGGGCAGCGTATTACCAACTCTCTATGCTCTACTCTTGGGCTGGTTTCCCCTTCTGGGGCAACCCGTTTTTTGTGATTTTGATATCGAAACTTCCCTCTAGAATTGGCCTGTGAACTTTGGAGGACAAGAAATGTAATATTTGGGACTGTATGATATAATAGAATTATCCTAATTTAGAAAATAATAATAATTAATTAGTGATTAATATAGAAGAGACATGTCTCTAATGACAGACCATTAATGAAGGGGCACCTACCTAGTTATATAAGTGGACCCTCATTTGTAACAATCTCATCATCATATTCTTCACACGCAAACACACACACACACATATATTTGTATCCTAAATGGACATATTCATATTACAAGTGTCCTAGAGTATTTAAATTGTTTGTGTACGAACTTTGTTCGTAATAGATTATAAGAAGGATTGCTTCCCTATAGATGGTATAACATAAAAAGAAGGTTTTTATAACTTCCTAACTAGTTTGTGTTCATATACCTTGAACATGTACGAAAATAAAATTTATTCATACATTTTGTATTCTTATTTTAACTATAAAAATGTAACCAAAGGGTCTTAGAATGATTGGATAGAGCCATGTTTTCATGGAAAATTATTTTTATATTTGAGTGTAGAGGAGCTAGACCATTTAAAGTCTTGGAAAACTAATTTAGGTTTCTATCTAGGATTACCTAAAAAATGGATTGTATACTAGTAGTTTTAGGGTCATGAATTTTTGGGGCTTTCCATGTGTTTTTGGGGTTCACAGAGACATGCAACAGTTATAGATCCAAATTTCTTTGCTATTGTTTTGCCCAAAGATCTAAATAGACTTAAAATGGAACATTGAATGAAAATTTATGACCTTGACTAGTTCCTGTCTGTTCGTCCCTTAATAATTAAGATTCATCCAATGCAACATTCTTGCTCAATGTTAATCATGCTAGGGATTGGGTTCTTGAAATTTACAGTTTTTATTTATTATGTATTTTTGAAATTATTATAAAAAGTAGTTTTAGGCTCTTGTTATGGGTTCTTTGTGAATGCACATAGCAATTATATATCTTCTTAGAGATAAGATATCACTATTCTAGCCATTTTCTATTGCTATGTTGTTGGTCGGGATAAATGGCCCGACAATAGTGACAAGGGGTTCTCTCCGATATGAGGTCCCAATTAGACCTCACGCCATTTGGGATAAGGGACCCATCTGGATTTTGTCCCGACAACCATGCTTGCTGTATTTAATGTTGTGAGATATTGAATGATTGTCACAACAAGGGGGCATGAAAACTAAACATAAAACTATGCAATCACGGGAATAAAACTATTATAAACTAACTAAAAGCTAAAATATAGATAATGATAGGAAAAAATAAGCATCTAAACAAAACAATGACTATATCGAGAAAGAAGTTATCTATTTTCCTAGCACTAAAATGTTTAAATTATTAGAGAAAATAAATAATAGTTAGTCTCTAATCTAATAGGTGCTCATTGAAGAAAGCAACAATGCAAAATTAGCAACAATGTGAGAAATATATATCTAGTTCATAGAATAATCTGTTAGCTAACAACAATAAATCGCACATAATGCACATACAAATGCAAGTACGTAAGATTAATTAGAAGCACAAGCACAATGTATGATGGGTCACAATTCTAGAAGTTCCCTTCAAGGCTTCTCAATATTATTTTTCAATGGATACAAAGTACACCAACTTCCTAAATAATGTTGTTTAAACTATACGAAAATTTACTAAAGACTTAAAATTTCAAAAGTAAATAAGTTCACAGATTAAAAAAGTCATTTTACCTAGAAGTTTACATCATTTTATTATTACATTCGTAACTACCCTTTGGACTATTGGGATAGATAATGGATGATGGTTATAATCTCTTAAGTTTCTTATTATTTTCAAGTACAAATAAGAAAAATACTTTGTAACTCCTAGTGAATGAAAATACCGTTGCTACAATGTGATTGGATCTTCCAGACATAACCTCAATATCTCTTTAAAACAAAGTACCCAAACACAATCAATGTATCTTCTAACTCTTTGTCCAACTATTCATTTGGATTGGATTTTGGATGGGATCCAAGGGCTAGAAGCATATTCATGATTAATCTCTCGGCTAAGGAATAATGCTGGCAATTTTGAGATTCATAGCTAGATATGTCTTTCTACAACTTTTACTAAATCTTCAGGGCCCTATTGAAAATTATGGAGTTGTATTTAAATTCTTCTTCATTGATCTTGGGACCTTGGATGGAGCATGCATATATTCTTTGGGCCATTTCTCTAGCTAGTTCATAGCATTTCACATTCCTTGTAGCTGATTTCCCATTTCTTTAACGAGTTCCTAGAGTGGCAAAAATTTGGTGGATATCTTTTGGAGTTGTTCGAGGCATGGATAAACATGTTTAATCATGGTCTTATAAGATTAATGCACTTCAAATGAAAAATACATGTAATCTTCCATTTTAGTTCCCTCCTACTTTAGAGTTTTTTTGTTAGCCTTTAATAGCTTGATCCACTGCTCCAACTTTTTTATGCAATCATCCTTCCGCTTTCACTGTTCAAGTAGGTATTTCACATTTATCTCACTAGATTGAGAGGATATTGTTCCTATTGAGGCCATGGCATGTGGATCATTGCTGGTATTTCGTACAACATGCCTTTTGCAGTGAATAATAGTAGAGGTATATGGGCATTGAATTTTTTTTTGTACTTGTGCTATAGTATCTTGTTTAGGGTTTGATATTATTTGAACTTTTCCTAGATTAGCCACATTTATCTTCCTTATTGGTGTAATGGAAATTTATGTAACCAAAAAGTGACCACCTATAATGGTTGGATCTATTGATTCAACCAAGTTAATGTTCATGGAAGCTATGCTCTATTGGACATATTGTTCCTATGCTACCTAATGGGCCTTGAGAGCTTCTTCTTGTGCTTGGCCTCAACTTCTTATTTTCTCCTCTATTTTTCTTCCTATGATTTCCTTCATTCCTCCTCTAATTTTATCTTTCTTTATTTCTTTATTCCTCCTCATTTCTTCCTATCCATTCTTCTTGAGCTCAATTTCTTAGGTTATCTGAGTCGATTCTTGCTCCTATTTCAATTTTTCCTCCCATGCAACTTTGGTTGCTTCTTGTTGGGTAGCTTGGGAATGACATCTCTTTCATCCTGGGAGTTTCGTTTTTTTTCTTGAGGTGAATTAACCTGTCATGAAGTTAAATTTTGAGAAGTTCAAGGAATTTTTATGTTTATACTCCTAAACCCACATCTCTGATTGGTAATCCCACATGTATTTGCATGATTTACAATGAATATTCACCATAGAGTTGGGATCATACTTGTGTAATGTAAATATCCCCAAAACAGAACAGTGTCAAAGCATCAGATTTTTCACTGCTTTCCTTCATGTTCTTTAATTAATATGAGCCCATGTGTGATGGAATGTGTGGCCATGGAGCTTTCTTGTCCCACGAGAATGCTCCACCTACTCCTACGAAAGCCTAATATTCTATCTCTCATTATATCATTATGTTAGTGACAAAATTTGGTATAGATGAGGAGGTTTGGTTGCTCCAAATGTTCTTAAGTATGTGCCATCCTGATCCACGAATCAATCTCTAATTGTGGACATCACTATATGGATATTCTAGACACATATGGAGTAGGCACAACATACATAAGTTCATACATTGGGATCAAGAAGTCCTAACATATTTTGGTGTAAGATTAAATATAATGAGACTCCCATAGTACTTTACAATATGTTCCCTAGATCTTCTTACATTGTCCACTTCCAGTACATTGGTGGTAATAGATGCTTGACATAGATGATGTCCATTATTTAGGAATACATGAAGCAATGATGCTTCTAGCCTTCATTTATATTCTAAGCCCATATGATATTATCCTTCGTGGAGAGAGAGAGGATATCATCCTAATTGAATATGATTCCCTCAACTATTGTAACATACATTAACGATACCCATCCTTCATAGTATGTTTTTACATTGGGTCGGACATACAAATTTCCTATCATGGTAGCCACTACATGAAAGGAAGTCTTTAGCAGATTGGTAGGGTATTATTTATTTCACTTGGACTTGAAGGTTCCTTTATTGGTAGAGTATGTCTTCAAAACCTATTTGGGTAAGATCTTAAAATTTAATAACCAGTCCTTATCCAAGACTAACTCCTTCTTAGGGATCTTGTAATACATCTCAATGACATAGGCATTGAACAAGGAAATAGGACTCTCGTGGTTCTCTCTAATCATGGCCTCGTCAAGATCAACATGCTTTACTAACCACACAACTACCTATACATATGGGTAAAAATGGGGATGGGCAACTACCTTGTGCAACCAAGACCTCTTAACAACCTTGTAAATTTTGAGTCTGGGTCATTTGGAGGTGGGATTTATTTATGAAACAATCGATACACTTTTGGCTATGTGTATGATGTATATTTACTGATGTAGCATGGAGTATCCTAGAACTCAAGACCAAGAGAGTTGCTGTGTCTCTCTTCATATGAAGTTTGAACCACTATGTATTTATAGGCCCTTCTCTTTGACACATACATATTTCACTTTCACAATCCATTGAAACAATAACACTGATTATGTATATTAACTTACAATGTTAAGTCTCGAAAAATTAGAGGCTAGGGATTAAGGGTAGCTTTTCTTGTTCATTGGTTTGTTTTTTGTTGTTTAAACTTATGAGTCAAAGTCTGGTTTTGTGTTAAACTTTTTGGAGAAACGAGGGTGTGTTTTGGTGAAAAAAGGATGCTAGATCGAGCAATTTTAAGCACTCGGTCGAGCAATTTTTAAGCGCTCGATCGAGCTGTTGAGGCGCTTAAAAATAGCTCGATCAAGCATTCAAACAATCCTTCGAGCTAGCTCTTGTGTAACCCTGGTTAGGAGCTCGGTCGAGCCTTAAAGCTCGATCAAACCTTAAAGATGGAAAATTTAAAATTTATTTAAATATCAATAATGACATGAAAACTTTAAAATTATAAGTGTTTGATAGTTAGAAAAAAACAAAATTAATTACTAATTACGTTTGAATAGGTAATTAACAATGGTGTGGATTAATTTCTCATTACATTTCTAGGGTTTTGGTGCATAGATTTGAAAAAGGATCCTATCCCCCTTGTAATTGAAATTGTAATATTCTTATATTTATAATTTAGTAACTCAATGATTTATATTGTGATTTTAGTAAATATTATAATTTTTTTGTATGAATACATGTAACTCAAAAATGTGAATTCCAGGCTGCTGGAAATGTATATTGTATACAATTCATTAAAGAGTTAATAAATAATAAATTTAGGAAAACAAATGAGTGCAATAATAATTAAATTAATTGTAATAGTTGTAAATTATAATTAATATAGTCGTAATGGATTCAATGATATTTGTGTTTATAAATCTCTCTCAACCTGTAAAATGTGATTGCACTCAATTCTGTCCTCAGACTGCACAAGTTGGAAGTATATCTAGAAATTTTTACTCCCGACTTAGGTTTGCAATATATATTTTTAAAATAATAAAAACATAAGGGAATCATAATTTTTAAAACATTATTTGACTAATTTGAATTTGAGTAATCTAGATTTAAATAATATTATAAAATTTAGTTTAGTTTATTTTGTTGTTATTTATTTATTTATTTATTATAATTTGATCTTTTTTTTTTGAAAATTTATATATAAAAAGAATTATAAAATGATTAAGTATAAAAATATGTTACATTTTTTTTGTAAGCTTGGCAGGACTACATCTTCATCATGTGCAATATATCACTTCAATTGGGAATTGAACCAATGACTTCACATCAAGGAGTGTCTTAACAGAGCACTTGATCACCACTTGATCACCGTCTATACAAGACCCCATGGAAAAAAAATGTTATATTTAAAATCAAAACAATATAAAAATCACAATTTTTAAGAATTTCAAAATTGAAAAAAAAAGTTTGAATATTTTATAGAAAGTTATCTATATATAATTATAATTATTTTCTTGGTGAAATAAAATAAAAATTGGATTTTAATTAAGGAAAATTAGAGTTTGGAATATATTCGACTATTTATAAAATTTATTTTTGTGGAATAAATAAATTTTATAATTCTCTTAAAAACAAGTATTGAGAGGCTTCGTTTTTTTTAAAGATAATTATGATAGCTTGATCGAGCCTTTGTTTAACCACGTTAAGGGTTCGATTGAGGGCTTCTTAAACCCTCGATCGAGCTATTTGAATTTTGAATTTAAAACACTCGATCCAAATTTAAATGCTCGATTGAGATGTTGAGGGCCTAAAAAACAAAGTTTTAACCATTTTGTACCCTAATAGACTCCAAGAAAAAAATGTCCTTAAGTGGTGGAGTTGATCATGTTGGTTTCGGGAAGGAACCCTCTATCCAATGGCATATGAGTTTGACATTTTCGAATTCATATGATATTTTTTTATCTAATTTATTTTAAACATAAATCTTGAAACGTTTTTGGACAATTTCAAAGGGGCTGAATAAAAAATCAATAACATAAAATATACACAATAGGGTCCTCTTCGTTTACGAGTTCCATTCAAAAGGTAGTCTTGCTTTTTCAATTTATTTAAAAAGTTGAAAAAAATATTACGTTAAAACTTGTGTCTCCAAAATTCAATTGAAATATTACTTTGCCAACTTCGAAAAATAATAAAAAATATATTTTTACATAAAAAATTAAATTTTAAATATGAAAAACTCAGTTCTCTACATGTAGATCGTGCTTATATATATATATATATATATATATATATATATATATATATATATATATATATATATATATATATATATATATATATATATATATATAGATATATATATATAGTAAAAATTACACATTTTAGATTGAGTTATGCTACGTGAACACACACACACCTCTTAAGTTTTGCGAAAATTTGCAAGTACATATATTGCATTTAATGGAAAATTGAGAGATTATATGACACTAAAGTTTTTTGAAAAAAATATGATTTGGACAACAACATAATTCTCCATGTATTGTATTTTTACTCCAAATCAAAATTGACAATGCTTATATGAATTTTGAGGGTTGCAATTCGATAAAAGAGGAAAAACTTGAAATTTCATTACCACATTTGGCCCAAAAGTGTAACCCATGTTCATGATTTCACCCATATCTAGATGAAACAAAGTATTAGAGTCTTAGTGGTGAATAAGAAGAACCAAAGGATGGTAAAAATGGATAGAACATGGTTATTCATTAGATCAAAATATTAATTGTGATGGCTCCATGGAGATGCTTCTTTGCATTGTGGGAGCTAAGACTTGGGTTTCTATAAGAGAAAACATTTGTTCTTGCGAGGAAGGCGAGAGATATTAGAGTGCTTATAACTGAGCTTGAAGCTGATATTTAATAGTGAAGCTTGGAAAGGGGGTGTAGAGGGGGTGCCATGAGTATGAAACCTAAGATTTTTATGAGATTGACCCTATGAAACAAATAGAAAAGCTCAACACTACTAGGCATGGGAAAGGGAAAATCCAAGGGTTTCACTACCATGACTAGTTAATATAGAGAAAAAAAAGCCACATTGTGGTTGTTAGGGAATGATTTTGGGGCTAAATAAAACAAGATACAAGTGAGATAAGCTATCACTATTCTAGCCATTTTGTATTTCTATGTTGTTGATAGGGATGAATGACCCAACAATAGTCACAAGAGGTCATTTTTGGTATGAGGTCCCAATTATACTTCACACATTTGGGAAGTAACCCATCTAGATTATGGCCAAAAAACATGCGTGCTTTGTTGAATGTTAGGATATATTGAATGATTTTCACAGCAAGGGGTGATGAAAATTAAACTACAACTATCTAATTGTAGAAATAAAACTACTGTAAAATAGCTAAATGTTGAAATATAGATAAGGAAAATAAGAAATGGGTAACTAAATACAACAATATAACACTACCTACCACCCCCTTAAAGTGCTATGGGTCATGGGCTGTGTTAATGCCGTTGTAATCTCTCAATGATCAACATTATGTTGGGTTACAAACATGCCATTTGATAACACATGTAGAAATATATATTAATGTAACCATAAGGTCCAACTTGGTGGGATATTTTCCGACAATGAAACCGCGTTATGTTGGGTTGCAAACATGCCATTTGATAACATATGAAGAAATATATATTAATGTAACCATTAGGTACAACTTGGTGGGAGATTTTCCAACAATGAAACCGCGCCCCCCCTTTTTTATTCTGTTGATCCAAATCCTAAATGAAAGATAATAATTTAAAGGAAAATATATCTCATTATCACTTGCCACATTAACAATAAGATTCCATATGGTACTTATAAACAAATATATATAAACGTAGCATAAACCATGTCGTGTCATGTAAAAATAAAAATAAATAAATAAATAAATAAATAATATATATATATATATATATATATATATATATATATATATATATATATATATATATATATATATATATATATATATATATATATATATATATATATATATACAAACAAACGTTTTATAATTCAAATCGTACACACCCCCGATTGGGGGTAGGGGATCAAAGCCATGTTTTAATGTGTCACCACAATGCTATTCCTATGCCGGATTATACTTCACGGGCCTATGTTAATGCATGTTATGCCATGCGGCAAACCACTCACATATAAAGCTACATCATATATAATCTGTCACACACACACACACACACACACACACACACACACACACACACACAAAACACGAATGCAAAGTGTTATGCAACTAACTCACAAAATAGAATAAAAGATAAATCATCGACTTATAAATCAGCCTCTTCAAGGGGAAAACCTCCTTTACATTACATACATGAATAATTCTTGGATGATACAAATGAAAAAACCTACCTTCTATATATAGGAGTCTAAGGGGTCACAATATAATAATATGGGGACCACATGGGCTCAACAATAACAATAATGGGACTACATCTATGGGGCACAATAATAAAAATATGGGGAATACATGGGAACATCAATAAAAATGACGGGGCTACACTAAAAATAACAATAAGGGGCTACACTAGTATTATAGGGACCTAACATGCCCCTCTCTTTCAAAAAGTGTTGTCCTCAATGCTTAATTACTTTTGGATGCTTCTGTATAAAATTCTCATCCTCCCATGTGGAATCCTCAACGGGTAAGTTCTTCCACTCGATGAGATACTCTGAAATTGATTGATTTTGTAGCTATTGAGTTCTTGTTTCCGTGACTACTTCAGGTTCCAATATGATTTTTCCTTCCTCGTCAAGTTCTAGAAATATTGTTTGAACTGGGATTTTGTCACCTATAACCTTCTTTAAGCCTTAAACATGGAAAACTAGGTGCACTCGAGAAGATGTCGAAATCTCCAATATGTATTAATACATAGTACCAATATTTTGCAATGCCTTGTAAGGGCCATAGTACTTTAGCGATAATTTATTACCATTATTAGCTTGCTTGAGAGAAATTTTCTTGTATAGTTGTAGCTGGAAAAATACCCAGTCGCCTACATCAAAACTTCTTTCGATGCGATCTTGATATGCTTATTGTTTCATTCGATTCTGCAACAAAGTTAGGTTATCCTTTAAGAGTTGGAGAAATTGTTGTTGATGCTCGATGTGATATTCCATTGTTTTAACTTTATAATTTTATCTTAAATATGATTTTGATGTTTGAAACTCTAGTGAGCATAATTGTGCAATTATGCCTTGTTGTTCTTTCTTTAGAAGCTTTGTCATGCCATTAGAGCTGATTATCTTTCCTGGTTTCCCCCAAAGATTGTAACCATTGAACTCCTAATACAACATCAACACCACCCATTAGAATGGAAAGCATTGGAATATTCAATACATATTCCCCTATGGTTATCTTGATATTATGGAACTTTCCATAACAATTTATAGTTCCTCCATTTGCAATCATCAAGTGACACTCTGGTGCCAGATATAGGAAGCAATTAAATTCCTCTTCATGTGTCATAGTAGAGTTTTTTGAGGGCTTAATGGGAGTAGAATTTCTTTTTGGAGGAATTTAAAAACCCAATACAAATATATATGCTTCAATATTCCCTTGGAATCACTTCAAACTGATTTTTTAAATGCAAGTTATGCAACTTAAAAAAACACACACACACACCTTTTTCTTTCTTTTAAGGAGCTCGATACTGAACTTGATGTATCTCTATGATTTGGGATCCCCAATATTTGAGCTTTGGTCCTATTGTATCCCTTTGAGTCTTCTTTTCAATTCCATAAGTAAGACTTAATTTTTATTCTTCAACTTAAAGTTATGCCCGATCTCCCACAATGACCTAATTATGGACTGGTTCAATAGAATGAACTTGTATGATGTGCCACGTGTCACTATTTTAACCTTCGGCTATGAATTCAATACAAAAGAAACTACAGGCTGTTTAATTTCGTCCACTTTTTATAGAATTCTAATCCGATCCATGAAACAAAATTTATGATGATTTTCTTTCTGTCACCTGTTTGAGATGAAATTATGGAGCCTGGAAAAACCATAAATTCCTTAGATAATATCTCTAAAAATATAGTGAACCAAGATATGAAATTTTTACATGACGTTCATCAAGATTTTGGCTCCATGGGGTGATAATTTTAGCTTCCTAATCCTCGTAGAAAAAATGTTATAGTGGAAATTCCAAGATGACCTGTTTGAAGAAGTGAAACCCTAGAATCCCAAGCTCTAATACCAAATGTTATGCAACCATCTCACTAAATAGAAGAAAATATAGATCAACGACTTATAAATTAGCCTCTTCAAGGGGGAAACCTCCTTTACATTAAATAAATGAACAATTATTAGATGATACAAATGAAAAAACCTACCTTCGATGTATAGGAGTCTAATGGTCACAATATAACAATATGTGGAACACATGGCCACAACAATAAAAATAATGGGGCTACACCTATGGGGCACAATAATAACAATATGGGGACTACATGGGCACAACAATAAAAAAAATGGGGCTACACTAAAGATAACAATAAGGGGATACACTAGTATTATAGGGACCTAACACAAAGGGAGATATAATATATGTTCCATTTGAGTTTCATGTAGCCAAGGTTGTGTAGCCAGTGCTAGGTGTACCCACCCCATTTCCCCATCAATGGTAAGGGGTTTTAACCAAGGCATAATGAATTAAACATATGCATGCACTAATGGCCAGATAATCAGGGACCCATCAACTATCAGGGGTTGGGAACCCTAGAATACATGTAATTATGGAAGGTGAATGAAATCTGTTGGATCCTAAGCAATCACAGGTATATAGGTAACCTAATCCATCGGATCCCAAGCAATCACAAGTATGACAAGTAACCAAATTTTTCAGATCCCAGGAAATCACAGGTATGATAGGTAACCAAATCTGCTAGATTCAAGTTCCAGAGCTTATATATGTTTGTTACCAACGAATTATGTCAATTTGAACTTGCAGCACAGGGCCAAACTAATATTCCCACATTGGAAATCTCAGGCTCCTATATAGTTAAATTATATAAGAGGATTGGGGCTAATTTAAACATATGCATGTTGGCGATATCAAAAATTTACATAGTTAAATTACATAAGAGGTCTGGGATTGATTTAAACATATGCACGTTGGAAAATATCAAGATTTTACGTAGTTAAATTACATAAGATTCCTAGGGCAAAGCATCATATATCCTCTCCAACGATTTCAATTTTTTTTTATAATTGGGTTGTATGTGGCCTGTGTCGATGCATTTATAACATATATATATATATATATATATATATATATATATATATATATATATATATATATATATATATATATATATATATATATATATATATATATATATATATATATATATATTTCTTTTTCTATTTATATATATATATATATATCTGCAACCGTATATATATATCTGCAACCGAAGAAGAAAATAATTGTACAATACAATGAACTTAAAAAAAATGCCATGTAGCAAGTTTGAGCTCAACAAAATGAGAATTGGGCACAACCCCATTCATAGGCATAAATGTGTATTCTTCCCAGAAAGACTGTCTGGTGATAAGGACCACTTACACAAGTTATGTTGATTATAATCAAGAAAATGAACCATTGTAATCTCTCACCAACTATAAAAAAATACAACATATATATGAACATAACCGAGCTACACATAAAGCACTTCCTAGTCACACATTATATGAATGGTTTGGTGTTTAACCATGTTTTAGCTCATAATTCTATTTAAAGGCAAAGAAATGTTATGAAAAATAGAGGTAATATTACGACGATACAAAAATTAGAGTATATGTGTGTATGTGTGTTTTCATGCAATCCCAAAGCCATGTGACATGTGCCCAACCCAAAATGGACCAATTTAATTTGAATAGTTCACATACATGCACAAATCTAGAGGATATGTTCCACTTAACATTTAGGAATATAATTTAAGAATTCTAGTAAATTCACACTAAAGTCATACCTATGAACTCAAAATTCATGAATAAGACTTAGACCATAAATAACCTATTTGTATGTGTCAAATCTTGCTTGAAAATATAGAAGGGATTCACATTGTCCTCCCAACCATAGGTAGTTTTTTATTCTATCCCGTAACTCACTAACCCCCATGCTAGGTCCAGAGTTTGAGAGCTAAAATTTTATGGGAAATTCACCAATTGATCTGAGGAAGTGAAATATATTGTCATTGGTTTATCATAACATGGAAAACACTAGTGATTTCACAGTCGTAGTAATCAGAAATGGTTTATCATCCAATTGTAAGCACCCAAGAATAGTTGTATAGGTGGTTTCTTAGCCAACGAGAAGCACCAATGTTTTACTAGTTGTAGCAAGCGCTAGTGGTTTATTAGTCCTAACAAGCACCCAATATTTTTATTCAACCTGAATCCACACTCGGGCTCGACAATGCCAAATGAAAACAAGGATATTGTGCAATAGTCGTCTAGTTTGGGTGAATGCTCCCATGAGCTATTCCAAACACTGCTTTTCCACAAGAGATTTATTAGAAACAAAAATCCAACCCATCATTCTTGTTTTAGAGTATATTTATGGGTGCTCATGCTACCTCCTTAGTGTGGTTGAGAGATCCATATTTATGCATCGCCTTCTCCCCCCTCTCAAGTGTGTTAAATTTCTCAACATGTTACCCTTTTCTTGCATTGAAAAGGGAACAAATTCAGAGACCACCACCATTTGCATTAATGGCCAACTTGATTAGAGCGACCCCTTCCCAGCCACAAGGTTCAACATTAAATTTCAATGAGATGGGTATGGAGGTTCTTGTCAGAACCCATTCCCTAAGAATTTGGCCCCTATCCCTTCTCCTCGGATTTTATTAATAAAATAAAAAATAATTAATTAATTATTAACATAATAATTTAATTAATTATATTTAATTAAAATACTAATCTATAGTTAATTTGTTTTAAGCATTAATATATGCTTATTTTAATTTTGATATTAGTTAGAGTGCTAAAGCATGATTAATAATTAAACAAAGCATTGATACAAATTTTCCACTATGATCAAAATATGAATGAGTTTCACCAATAATAATTTTCATTATATTACAATAGAGTTTTGGCCAGCAATTAGATTTTATGCTAAGATGCTAAATTACACAATAATGTTTATAAAGGTCATAATCAACGCAGGGGTGTTACAAATAGTTGTATTAAGAAATCAATTAGATTATTTATAGGCACTACAATGTTTAAATGATTAGATAAATCAAAGAATAGTCAGTCTCTAATCTAACAAGTCCAGTGAAGAAAGAAACAATAATGGGTTAGCAATAATTTGAGAAAGAGATATCTAATTCATAGAATATCTTGTTATATAACAATAATAAAGCTCATAGAATGACCCAAAAAAGGTCACAAGGAGTTCTCTCTAGTATGAAGTCCCAATTAGACCTCACACTATTTGGGATGAAATATCCATCCAGATTCTGGCCCGATAACCATGATTCCTTTCCTGAATGCTGTGAGATATTGAATGATCATCAAAAGGAAGAATGCAAACTAAATTGAAATTATATAATTATGGAAATAAAACTACTATAAATTAATGAAACTACTTTAAACTAACTAAAAATTAAAATATAGATAAAGGTAGATAGAAATGAGAAACTAAACACAACAATAGATGTATCAAGAAAATAGTTAGCCAATTTCCTAACATTGAAATGTTCAACTTATTAGAGAAAAAAAATATTAGTCAATCTCTGATCTAACAAGTGCTTGTTGAAGAACCCAACATTGATGAATAAGTAATGGTGTGATAAAGAGATATCTAGTTCACATAATAGTTTGTTAGCTAACAACAATAAATCTTATAGAATGCACACACAAATGAAAGTACTTAAGATTAGTTAGAAGAAAAATTTATTTTAGGTCACAATTCTGGTAGCAGCCTTCAAGGATTCTCAGTATTATTTTTCAATGGATACAAGGCACACCAACATCCTGTATCCTATATTTTAAACTTTGCAAAATTTTGCTAAAGACTTGAAACTTCAAAAGTAAATAAGTTCAGGGATTCAAAAAATCCTTCTTCCTAAGATTTTGCATAATTTATAAATTACATTAGTAACTACCCATGGGACTATTGGGCTTCCAATGGCTAACCAATCTCTTAAAATTATTATTAATTTTAAATACAAATAAGAAAAATACTTTGTAACTCCTAGTGATTGAAGAGACATTTGCTATAGTGTGATTGGATATTCTAGATGGACCCTTAGAACTTATTGAAGATAGACTACCTAGATCTTGTAATAGGAGTAGATTATCTTAATCTTGTTGGGTAAAAACCCTTCCATAATGATATAGTATTCTGATGTGATATGTGAGAGGGATTTGTTGGGAAAAATACTAGGGGGGGGGGGGGGGTGAATTAGTATTTATAACTCACTTCAAAATTTTACTTTTTCTTTACTGATTTCTATACGCAACTTTAATGAACCCAACTAACATATACACATGGATATCCTTAAGCAAACTTGCGTATGTCCAGAGATCTTATTATGCAGATAATTCTTTACTTAGATCAGTGCATAATTCATTCATCAGATGTTTAGTAAGCAGTAAGCATGTGCAGTAAGAACATAATAAATCATCACACATAAGCAACACATATGAACACCATGATTTAAGGTGGAAACCCAATTCGAGAGAAAACCATGTTGTTGTCGTCTTTGTCTTTAATATTTATTATAAAGAAAACTGCTTACAATCTTGTACTGGCGCAGACTCATACCAGCACGTAGGCACCCACTTGTAGAAGGCTGCAACCTTCTCTCGTTCTCTAGCTACTACTGGAAGGGAGCTCCAACCCCCTGATCTTGTTTACCAACTACCACTAGAAGGGAGCTACGACCCCTTGCGTCTCGTTTACCAGCCACTCCTGGAAGGGAGCTACTATCCCTTGATATCATTTACTAGAAACCAATAGAAGGGAGCTACAACCCCCTTACTGAAGGCTTCGACCTTCAGCACCACCACAGACCATGTTTCATCAATTTTCACATTGGATCCAAAAAGATTCAACACAACACAACTTGTAGGCTTCTTTTCATCATATTTTCAGATTGGACCCACTCCAGACATTTAAGCTCAAAGAACATACATCAAAATGAAACATATAACCCCATCAATTCATTCATTGAATCATCAACCAACCAACCAACCACTGATATTTAATCATAATCAACTAGCAACATAATCAATATTCAAACAACCCAGATCTGTAGGAAGACATCATTGACAGACAACATTAATACAACAAAAAAAATCAGAAATTTCCTTCTACATACTTCAGCAAAACCCTAGATTCCATATGTGCTTTTTCTGAAATGAATCTACGTATTTACGCGCTTTTGCTGAGATGAACCTGCGTATAGATCTGAAAATATTACAGGCCTGCGCAAATCTTCAGTAAAAATAAACAACTCAGATCTTACCCTTCACTTCAACAAACATTTGCCAGATCACAGATCTAAAAATTCCATAAACAGATCTAGAAAATACATGGTCATTTCAGGTCTAGAGATCCTGATCCATCATTGTATTCATAGGTGCATTATTATTTTAGATCTATCAATAAGCTGTAACCCATTCCATGCATATATACTTCAGAGTGAAGTATTCATTAATACCCATACACATGCACACTTTGCACCATGATCTTCTTCTCCTTATATAGATTTAGCCTTCACCAATACCATGAGTCAAAACCACACAACTGCTGATGGTATTCTTGGATGGGATCAAATAGACGACACAACGCTCAATACTGTGGGCTAATACCATGTTAATGCCCCTTGGTATCATAATTTTAGAGTGCAAAAGGCATACGTGACTTTGCTTCTTCGTCCCCACGTGTATACACAACTTTCATAAAAACTACGTATATACTACTTCTGGATGTATACACGGTTTTCCTTCATAAAAGTAGTGTATCCATTGCCTCCATATGCAAGTTGCCTTCATCAAACCTGCATATACATTGAGAAATATTTCTTGTTTCATTTCTCTGGCACTTACTGGAATTCATTTCTCTGTCACATCTGAACTAACCTGTAGAAACATCATTTTTACATATTTAACAAATAGGTTGCTATCAAAAGGAAAATCATCAAGGAGGTTTTTATCAAGGACAACTTCATCAAGTAGGTTTCCATCAAGGAAAACATATTGCATCATATTTCCAACAATCTCCCCTTTTGGACTTGATGGCAACCATGATGGTGTTTGATCACCACAACATATAGATACATTAATCATAACCATTATGCAAACACCAATAATCTCTCCCCCTTTGACATCAAGAGAAAAGGGCCAATACCTAACCAAGGTTTCTCTTGCCTTATAGAAAGAAGGGCTTTGTAGATCTAATGTGCAATGAATTTACCATGCTCCCCCTGAGTTTATGCTGAATCTTTAGACAAATTTTTCAATGAAGTACATGAATCTATAACTCAATCGAGTATGACGTTTCCTATCACCAAGGACTCATACTTACTTCAATGATCCAACCAAGTGGAATTACATATTTGACTCAACTTCCCAACCAAGTAGGTTTTAAAATTTTTGACTCAACTACCCAACCAAGGTTTACGAATTTGAACAAGTCCTTACATGACTGAATATAAAATTTTTACATCATAGATCTCAACATGAAATTTTCATCAAATTACAGATATGAATTTTTATGACCAGGACCAAAAGACCACAAGAGAGAGATCATATTTCAGAACCATCATAATGCCAACAATGCATTATTCATAGCAAGGCTAATGCTCCCCCTAAGCCTGAACATCCTGAACACCTTCACCAACCAATTCATCAAAGCATGTAAGTAGATAATCAAAAATTAATATCATATCAACAGATATAACCATGAACATCAGATCAAGAAATTTATTACTGTCAGTAGCATATTAGAAACTGTTCTTGAGTCCACCTCACTATTTTTCTTATCAGAGAAAAACATATGTAACTGTCACCATTGGAAATCGCATGTATACACGGCTTTAGTTCATGAAACCCACGTATAGAAAGTGAAATACATAAAATTTCACAACTCCATCTCCTCCTAGACTTACACATTTTGTACTTGTCCTCTATTGTCACATTATATGCACTGTTAGAAATAAACACAACCAGAATTACCAAACCCTCCTTTACACATTACAGTTGAAGATAACTTTATTCTTTCAAGAATGATGGATTGCAATGGGCATTTACTTCTTTCAATCTGAGTCTGAATCCTCCTCACATCTGTGAGAGGTTAGATCTTTAAACACATATAATTTATCAGCGTTTCTGTATCCCCTTTCTATGACTTCTCCAGTTTCTTCGTCCATAACTTTGCATTTGGTTGAAGTGAACACAATTATATTTTCTTTATCTACCATTTGACCTACAATTAATAAGTTTTGTTTTAGGCCTTGAAATAATAAGGTATCAACTGCCCTTCTTTTTTTGTTAATTATGGCTCTACCTTTTTCCAAAATATTTGTTAGAGCATCATTTGAAAGAATAAACTTACCATCTTGATTTTTCCTAAGAGACTCCATCTTACTCTTATCACCAGTCATGTGATGAGAACATCCACTGTCGATGTACCATTCATCCTTGTATTTAATTGCACAAAGAGCAAGACCACACATTATATTTTATTCTTTATGCTTGTCAAAATTAAATTTGGTGAATCCAACTTTCTTTGGTCTTATGATATCATTTGTTTGACTTTCATGCTGTCGTTGATGATTCATTGATATGATCCTGCATTCCTTTTCTACATGCCCAAACTTGTTACAAGCATAACATCTTATGTGACCAGAAAATGGAGCAAAGGTATCATAATAACTTTGCCTCATGTTCCTTCTATTGCAATCGATAGATTTATGTCCAAATTGGTTGCATGAAAAATAATAACCCTTAAAGAAACTTGAGTACGTGGGAGTTGTCGACCTTTCTGTGTAGAGTCTATTTGTTTGTGACTTAAAAAATCTGCTTCTGCAATTGGCTGCAACATGCCCATAATTATGACATATAAAGCATTCAACATTATTGATCAAAGGATAAAATTGATTGTTACTTATATAGTTAGGAGCAAATGATTTCCTTTGAGAATTCATGATTGTCAGTTGACCTTTTGTCTCTTTCAACACTTCAGGTTTTGCATTGATATCCTTTGAATCTTTAGCACTTCCTTGTGAACTAGATTCTCCTTTAATAGTTTCATGAAAAACAAGACCAAATTTAATAGAATGAGACCTTTGACTATTTAGAATATTATCCAGAATCTTAGTACTATCTTGAAACCTCAAGTGTTTATCCTTTTCCTATAATTTACTTTTTAAAATTTTTACCTCAACTTCCAATCTTTGGCATTGCTTCTTCATACTTTCTTCGACCCTTATTCCTTCTTCTACTTGTTCATTCAATTTTAGAATCTCTTCTTTCAACCCATTTTCTTGTTCTTCAAATCTTTGTAGAAGTTCTTCATTGTTCTTATTTGATTTTTCCAGATCTGCTTTGAGAGAAATGATTTCTGCTTCAAGTCCTTCACTGTGATTAGATACTTCATTCTGCAGCTTTTGACACTGATCTATCTGTTCTTTGTTTAGTTGCTCAATTGAATTTCTTTCTTGTAACTAATCATTCAATCTATAAATCATATCTTTGAAGATACATTCCCTTTCATTAAATAGAATCTGTTGTTTATCAACTTCATTCTTGAGATTAGCAATTTCTACTTCTAGATCCATAACATTACTTTTACTTTCGTATTCACTATCTTCAATATTGCATGCACAAGGAAGTGAATCACAAGAAAAACAATCAATACCTGTTTCATCTTCTTCATTTTCTGCTGCATACGTTCTCTGAGATATCCTCTTCCTTTGAGTAGCCATTTTCTTTTACTTCCTTCCCATTGAGACCGATCTCCTTCAAGTGATCAAGATTCTCCGATACCAATTGTTGGGAAAAATACTGAGGGGGGGGGGGGGGGGGGGTGAATCAGTATTTATAACTCACTTCAAACTTTTAATTTTTCTTTACTGATTTCTATACGCATAATTTAATGAAACCAACTAGCGTATACACGCGGATATCGTTAAGCAAACTTGCGTATGTCCAGAGATCTTATTATGCAGATAATTCTTTACTTACATCAATGCATCATTCATTCATTAGATGTTTAGTAAACAATAAGCATGTGCAGTAAGAACATAATAAATCGTCACACATAAGAAACACATATGAACACCAGGATTTAAGGTGGAAACCCAATTCAGAAGAAAACCACTGCTGTTGTCATCTTTGTCTTCAATATTTATTATAAAGAAAACTGCTTACAATATTGTATTGGCACAGACTCATACCAGCACGCAGGCACCCACTTGCAGAAGGCTGCAACCTTCTTTTGTTCTCCAACTACTACTGGAAGGGAGCTCCAACCCCCTGATCCCATTTACCAGCTACCACTGGAAGGGAGCTACGACCCCCTACTTCTCGTTTACCAACCACTCCTAGAAGGGAGACACTACCCCCTGATCTCGTTTACCAGCAACTACTGGAAGGGAGCTACAACCCCCTTACTGAAGGCTTTGACCCTCAACACCACCGCAGACCACGTTTCATCAAATTTCACACTAGATCCAAAAAAATTCAACACAACACAACTTGTAGGCCTCTTTTCATCAAATTTTCAGACTGGACCCACTCAACACATTTAATCTCAAAGAAAATATATCAAACTGAAACTTATAACCGCATCAACTCATTCATTGGATCATCAATCAACCAACCAACCACTGATATTTAAACATAATCAAATAGCAGCATAATCAGTATTCAAACAACCCAGATCTGTATGAAGACATCATTGATAGACAATAGTAATCCAACAAAACAAATCAGAAATTTCCTTCCACATACTTTAGAAAAACCCTAGATTCCATACATGCTTTTGCTGAAACAAACCTGCGTATATACGCACTTTTGCTGAGATGAACCCGCGTATAGATCTGAAAACATTATAGAACTGCACAACTCTTCAGAACAAATAAACAACTCAGATCTTACCCTTCACTTCAGCAAACATTCACCAGATCACAGATCTAAACATTCCATAAATAGATCTAGAAAATACATAGTCATTTCAGGTCTAGAGATCCTCATCCATCATTGCATTCATAGGTGAATTATTATTTCATATCTATAAATAAATTGTAACCCATTCCATGCAGATATACTTCAGAGTGAAGTATTCATTAATACCCATAAACATGCACACTTTTCACTATGATCTTCTTCTCCTTATATAGATTTAGCCTTTACCAATACCATGAGTCAAAACCACAGCCAAGGGTATTCTTGGATGGGATCAAATAGAGGACACAATGCTCAGTACTGTGGGCTAATACCATGGTAATGCCCCTTGATATCATAATTGTAGAGTGCAAAAGGCATACACGACTTTGCTTCTTCGTCCCCACGTGTATACGTGACTTCTCTTCATGAAAACTGCGTATATACTAATTATAGATGTATACGTGGGTTGCCTTCATAAAAGTAGCGTATACATTGCCTCCATACATGGGTTGCCTCCATCAAACCTGTGTATAAATTGAGAAATATTTCCTGTTTCATTTCTATGGCACTTACTGGAATTCCTTTTTCTGTCACATTTGAACTGACCTGTAGAAACATCATTTTTAAATCTTTAACAAATAGGTTGCTATCAAAAGGAAACTCATCAAGCAAGTTTCCGTGAAGGACAACTTCATCAAGTAGGTTGCCATCAAGGACAACATATTGCATCATATTGCCAACAATATTGTGCATCTTTCTTTAGTAGGACCATGAAGGAGTTCAACATTGTTTTCTATGTTTAGGGATCCACAATGTGTTTCTTGAGGTTTTCTTTTGTGAGTTTGTGTAAAGACACTAAAATACAAATTTGGAGGTTAGCATATCTTCCAAATCCATGTCTACTTTATTCATCCATCTTGGCTTCTCCTTGGAATCCAATAGCTGGTATATTATTCATATTGATTAATATCTCAATTAAGGAATAATGGTGTTAAGATTGAGCTACAAATATGGAGATGTCTTTCTCTATGTTTTCGTGAAGCTTATGGGCCCTCTTGATAGTGATGTAATTTTATGTTAGTTCTTATTCATTGATCCTTGGGACCTTGGATGGAGCCTATAAATATTATTTTTTCCATTGTTGTAGTTGGTCCAATCATTTCATACTCCTTTCAACTGATTGACTCTTTCTTTATATGGTTCCAAAGTGGAAACAACTTGGTGGAAATATTCTGGAGCTGCTAGGCACATGTATAGAACTATTTGAAAATGGCCTTGTAATATTCACACACTTTAGATGCACAAGAATAGTAATCTTCCATGTTAGTTCCCTCATGCTTCAAATGTTTGTTGTCACCCTTTAATAACTTGTCCTGCTAATCCAACTTTGCTATGTGGTCATCCTTTTGATTTAGTTTTTCAAGTAGGTATTTCACATTCTCTTAGTGGCGTCAGAGAATGTTGTTCCTATTGAGAACATGGAAATTCGATCCTTTTTGGATTCTAGTACAAGATAGATGGGTAGTGGACAAGGTTTTCTATGTGTTCTCTACTATCCTATTTAAGGTGTGATCATATCTGAACTTGGATATATTAACCACTTTTCTCTTATTTTTTGGTGTAACACTCATTTTTATAATTGGAAAGTGACCACCTATAATGGTTGGAGCTGTTGCTTCAATCGATTCAATTTCCATGAAAGATATGCTTTGTTGGACATCCTGTTCCTATGCCGCTTACTGGGCCTCGAGAGCTTATTCCTATGCTTTGGCCTTAGCTTCTTCTTGTTGTATAATCTATTCTTATTCTCGTGGTTTTCTCTTTTCCTCCATTGATTTTCCCTTTCTTTGTTTCTCACTCATCAATTATTCCTCTTCATTCTCCTTGAGATCAATCTCATGGATATCTTGGATGTTTTTTCTCTTGTTTCATCTTTTCCTCCTGTGCAACTTTGAATGTTTCTTGTTGGACAACATATTTCTTAGCAAGGGATTCTCTTTCAACTTGGGAATTCTATTTTTTTCACTTGAGGTGAATTATAGCCTATCCTATTGTAAAATTATAAGAAGTTTAAGGCACTTTTATATTTCTCCTTCTCAACCCACATCTCTAATTGGTAATCCCACTTGTATTTTCATGTTTTATGATGATTCTTAACCACAAAATTAGTATCATACCTGTGGAATGTTAGATCCCAAAAATGGAATAGTGTTAGAGCATCAGATTTTGTTCTATCTTCTTTCACGTGCTTTAATTGATATGAATCTAGGTGTAAAGGTATGTTGGCCAAGGAGCCTTCTTGTCTTGTGAGAGTGATCCACCTACTCTTGTGAAAATATAAAATGATATCTGTTGTTATATTGTTGGTTGTAGTATAGGGACTATAAATGTACCAAAATTTAATTTGTCAATCTGGAGAGTTCGTGAACTTTGAGAAACAACACTGGAAATTCCAGAGAAAAACCTTGACAACCTGCAAAACAAGTCTCTAGTCTATCTTGCACATTAAATAAATGAAATCTTGCATTAAAAGAGAATTCTAGAAAACACCAATCCAAGAAATTAAAATCACGTGGGAAGTAAAAGGAAATTAACAATGCGAAAGGAAATTCTAATTACAAGCAAACAGAAAGGAAATCATAACTGGAAACCAACATAGTGTTGATACCATATCGAACACGTGGTGTTGACACCATATCGAAAGACTGTAAATGTTGGAATAAATTCAAAATCAATTCAAATACTAACTCTGCTTGCACTAATCCTGTGTGAAATTAACCTGAAAGCATGAGCATCATAACAAGTAAATCTACTATGCAAATAAATTATGAAAGAAATTGAATTAATACAAATCCCTTTCCTTCATTGTCCCTAAAAATAGATCGTGTGGAACTATCCAGAAGTTTGAAGGAAAATAAATATTATTGTTTTCAATCATAGTGTAGTTTCCCTTTTTATGAATGTCGGCTTTCAAAACCATAAATATTCAAGTTGATCTCAGATTCTGGAATATTAATTAAGTGGGTCTGGATCAATTCAAGTTAACGTTAGAGCTCATAAAGGCAACACCGATCTTGTAAATTCAAACAATCTGGAGGGATGTAATTTAATATGAAGAAGTATTTCAAAGTGCAGGGAAATTCCTTAATAAAAAATTAAATTAATCTTACAGTTGAAAGGAAAACGTTGCAGCAAATCAATTAATTCCACAATTGAAAGGAAAATGTTGCAGTAAATTAAACAACACAAATATGGAGAAGGGAAGAGACTATAAATGATGAAAGAAAATTCACACAGTAAATGATAATTTAAATGCTAATTAACTTAAGGAATGAAGAGCAATGTCGAGCTGGGATGGAGGCTAACCCAGGTAGCTCACACCCTCAATTAACCTGGTTCACACAATAGTTAAAAACATTATATGCAATAAATAAATAGACAGAACATGGATGAAAATTGCTTCAATTAATTCCTGAAAAAAACAATCTCTACATCATGACGCAAACACTCAGCTCCAACAAGATCAGAGGAGTGATCTGCAGATTGCAAATACGTGGCGCTACATCAAGACCGACTCCTGCTCCCTTCTGCGCCTTCCTCCTGTCGTGCGCTCTGCCTTTGGCTTGATTGATTTCCTAATTCCTATCTCTATAATTAAAATTAATTAATTGATTACTTGCTCTTGTTGATTGATATAGACATCAAATTACATACTGGGCTTTTAATAACTAATCAGAAGATAGGAGGGGAGATTAAATTTTTTCTAGAAATACAATTAGTTTGCAACTAAATGTTGAAAGAGGGAACGATTCTGGTGAATCGTTCCTCTTTTCCTGGAATGGCTGTTACTGGAAATTCCATTTTGACTAATCAATTTTCTCCTTGTGTGAGCTGCTCACAGGTCGGTATGTGATGCTACGCGTCGATGCTGTTTCTTCTTTTCTCCACTGCAGGACCTATTGCAGTCACGATATTTCTGTTCTTACACTTGTACTTCATGTTTATGAAATGAAATGAAGAATATTTAATTCTTTATCAACCAGTGTGATTGCGTTGACAGATTGAGTTCCAGGGTGTAGCCATGCTCAGGTCGAAATTCATTACAACGTTCAAACCTCAATATCATAAGTTGCGTAAGTCCCAACAAACCCACGTAATTTTCCACACTCTGTCTACGAAATGCCACCGGAAGAAATGGGTTAAATTCCATCATAGCCTTGCTGACATGGCCAATATAATAACCGTGGTGTAGGGCACAATAAAAAACATGTCCCTTACGAGGTGCTTCTTTACTGGAAAACTAAGGATCTTGTCTAGATGTAATTATCAATAAGGCACTATTGATGTATAACAGGGTGCGCACATAGTCCTTGGTGATGATGTTTTACGGGATACATTTATGGACCTTAGCATTGGCATTCGAGATGCATCAATGTTCCTTGATGGTGATGTGCGTTGTGATGCATTTCTCCCCCTTAATGACAACATATGCTTGTGTGAATTCTCCTTGTATGAACTCCTTTAAAGGAGCAATTGTTTCATTTATCAAATATGAATCTTTCGGAGTGCAAGAAGACATAAAATGGTGCAGGTATCCATTTCTGCTCTGGTGCAGGCAGGTAAATGCGTAATCGAACTAGTTTTAAACCTGCAACATACAAACCTTAATGAATAATGTTTTAATTATGTTAGAACAAGGGAGGTAATCAAATACTTGCAACAATAATCATGAGAAACATGAAATATTTCGAGTAAAAATAAAATAAATTGGAAGCCCAACATCCCCCCATGCTGACCATCTTGCATGTCCTCATGCAAGGAAATATGGTACTATCACTTCCTCACAAAAAAAAAAAAAATAGAAACATTTATAGGCATTCAAAATGATGTTCCTGCAATTTTACGTGATCACACTTCCTGCGCTAGTTAAAGCTTGCTCTTAAAACAGAGTGTCTGCTGGACTCTTTATTTTCTTAGACTAATTTCAATAAAATATAAAATGAAAGCTACCATGGAAAAATTAAATTGCAAGGATGGTTTTATTATTTGAATAAAATAGACAAATTTTAAAATTTCCAAAAAAATATCTCGGAGGCATCCCTGATCAGAAGTTTCACTTTAATATCCTCGTTGTAAATATGAGTGACCTGATTTAAAAGCCATAGTGTTAAAAGTCGACATAGAAATACCTTCCCATAGTGATCATTTTACCATTATCCATGTATAGTTGAAGCTCCTCTTGTGGGGGCATAATGAACTAGCTGTACTAAGGTCCCACATCCATAAAAATAATTCCAAAAGATAAAACTCCAAGACATAGCAACAAAAGGATTTTAAAGCCATTTTCAAAGAGATTGATAGTGAGTTCAGGGAAGGGAGAAAACAACCAAGTAAATCATAGTGTAAAATTAATTTTAATACCACAGGCGTGGCCCTGCTCCCAGCAAGCATCCATAGCCTCGACAGGGATACCTTTTAACCTTATGAAATTATTTTGTCCCACTTATTGGATATAGATTCAGTCATTTAAGAACATTTTTTTTTCTCTTTTTATAAGTTAATTGAAGGCCTATGTCCTAGCTTGGTAACCAACTATCGACAGTGCCATTCACGAGAACTAACAAGAATGAATAAGCTGGCTTGCAATGAGACCTCTTGTCTTCTAGTTTTTCAACTGAAAGCTATTACCCTAGCTTGGTGACCAGTGTGGTAATGTCATTCTCCTTAGAACCCATGATCATAGTAGGTCGGCTCATAACAAAACCTCCTATATATCAATTAAGTCGTTTATGTTTTTAGAAAAAAAACTCTGATTATGATTGACACAGTGTCCCTGCATACAATTTATGCATAAAATTCTTGCATACAATCATATTTCCTTAATTGTTGTTCTTTCATTTTCAGTTGCCTTTATTCTTGTTGTTTTCTAAATTTGTATAACAACCTATCCTATTATGACCTGTCATAAGCCTACCATAACCCTATTATGGACTGGTTACAACCCTGTTGTATATATGTCTTGACTTTGTTACGGTGCTACGATACATAGGATATTTTTTTGTTATATGTAAATTGTATTGTATAGGATGTTTTAAATAATACTACATCCTATAAATTATTTCCAAAGAAAAAGAAAATAGAAAAGGGGATATAAAAATAGAAGAAAATGTGAAAAAATCAAATATGAAAAAAAATATATGAGAATAAATAAATGAATTGAAAATACTACAAAAAATAAGTGAGCAAGTCTAAATGCCACTGAATTTTTTTTATTAGTAATACCTTAGGAAAATTTGAATATTGTGTTGTTAGTTAAAATGCCACATTGGAATTTGATAAATAGGATTTAGCAGTTTAATCACACTGTTTAAGTGTGATTGGGCTTGATTAAAAATGTAGTTAGTTTAGAATAAGTCAATTTTTGATCACACAATATAATCATGGTTAAAATTAGTTAAGTTAGATTAAGTTGATTAACCACCTTCTTTATTTGTGGTTTACTTAGGAAATAGATTCAAAATTATGTTGTAAAGTTCTTTTTATATAGTCTAAGCACAAATTTTTATGTTAAGTGGAATAAAGCTGGCCGATATGACCTTTTGTCGGATAACGATAAATATCATGCATTAATCGAAGGCCAAGATATGGCCCGCCCAGATCAACGACGGGCCATCCACTTCGGGACCCCCCAGCTGTGAAGACCTAATCTAAGTCTTCTAACTAAACCAAATATATCATTGAAATTAAACACAACATGAAGGAGAATAACATATTTATATGTCAACAATTATTTTATGATAACATGCAAGTAAAAGTTAATTTGCAACACATTTAAGTAAGAAATTTCATTTTCTATAATTTATATGAGTAATCAATCATCGAAGAATACCTGTATCAATAGCTTGGTTGATATGCCCTTTGATTTATGTTGAGATGCTCCTGCTGTGTTACCCCGCTGGATTTACCTCCCATCCATCTAGGATTTATTTCCTAGCCCAGGGAACCTCCACAGGCTCCTTGGACCTCCGAGCCCAAGTCCAACCAGTTGTAGTGTGTCCAAGTTGGAATCAACACCATCCAATACCAACCAAGACTAAGGATCTCCTCTAATTCCAAACAAGACTAAGAATCCTCTCCAATGCCAAACAAGACCAAGAATCCTCCCCCAATGCCAAACAAGAACAAAAATCCTCCCCTTTCCTCTCAATCTCCTTTCCTTTTATATCTTTTCCTCTCATCCACTTCAACTACTTGCCATTAATTCATGACTACCCTCATCCTTCTAATTTATTAACCTTGACTTTCTTACCATATATAGATATTTTATTCAAAAATAAATGGGAGAAGACGGAAATGTAGATTGAGAAGACATATTGGGTGTACAAAATCTAGATATTTGATTTTAGAATTAAATGAGGGAAGGCCATACCTTATCTACAAGTTAATTTGAGAAGACATATTGGTTGTACAAAATCTAGATACTTTATTTTAGAATTAAATGAGGGAAGGCCATACCTTATCTACAAGTTAAATTAAGAAGACATATTGGGTGTAAAAAATATAGATATTTGATTTTAGAAATAAACGAGGGAAGGCCATACCTTATCTAAGATTTTATTTGAGAAGACATATTAGAAATGAAATAAATAATAAAAGTCACACCAGTAAAAATAAAATAAAATTAAAATTTCACAAGGGTAGATATTACTAAAAAATTATAAGTCATTATTTACAGATTAATTAAACACTAATCAAAATTTACCTTATGGGATCAAGTGGGGCATTACATACACCCCTCTTTCAGAAAACTTCATCTCGAAGTTAGAGTTAAAATGAAACAATGATTTTGAAAATAAGGCATAACTAAATAGAGATAGATATAGTAGTCAAATTAAGTCAAGCAAAGATACCACCTCCCATCAAGATTCCTCAGTCTAACTTATAACCTCTTATCCTTCCTAACCTACTTCCGCTTCGATCCTATCTGTCCTCTGCTGCAATATACTATGGAATCGGCTATACCGATCTAACGATTGATAAAACCAATATGGTGGAAACATAGACTATATCAACCTAACTTCCCCAGCAGGCAACTAGCAATCATCATCACACGTCTAGGGGAGCGTGTCCATCACTTCCTTCCCACGATTCTAGGCTTGGAGGTTACACAGTGGGAAATACCTCCACCCCTCCTCATAATTAGGGTCAATACCCTAATATGGACCACACTACAATGCTGGTTGGATACTTGTCATCTAATAATCTAGTCAGGTAGTCTTCTCACCTATATCATTTACACTTTACCCATGTCATAATAGTGCATATCAAGTATATACAAAATGTAATAGAACAATGTACATCATACCATTCTTCGTCGAATATGTCAACATTTCCCATTGGGGGTGTAGATCTTGGTTATCATATAGTTCTTTCCAATCTGCAGGTTAATTCTCATTCATGCATAACAACCAAAAACATATATAGATAAGTGATCTTAATCCTCATGTTATGAAGTCCAACATCCATGTCCCAAATTTGTACTTCATAAAACATATTGGAAATAAATCTTACATTAGATAAATCACAATTTAGATAAGTAATTCATTAGATAAATCATATCCTCGCAAGTCATATGCCAAAGATTAATAACTCTGAGAAGTCATACATTAGATAAATAATAACCAAGTAAGTTGTACATCAGGTAAATCGTACATCAAATAAGTCATACAACAATATTTTAATCAACAATACCTAATATATCTATTGATTTATATAAGTAGTTTCATTTGTCCAACTAAAATGCAACAATATTACATAGCGTTCATGAAATAACATGGAACTAAAAAATAGAGCCTTAGCATAGGTAGTTATCTAAGTCAAAATGGGCATCACAGATGTTCGAAAAGTGAGGGGTAGTCACGACGTATAGTCTCTGCATCCTCCCAGGTAGCAGATCCTGGGTTATACTTGTCCCATTGGACCTTAACCTCGTCCACCATTCGACGTCTAAGATGTCGAACCCTATGGTGCAATATGCGTAATGGTTCGACCATTACAGTTCCCACGTCTGAGACCTGCAATTCCCTCCAATCTAGTTTGTGAGATTCATTAGAAACATAATGTCGTAAAATAGATACATGAAAAACATCATGAGTTGTATGAAAATGGGGTGGAAGTACAAGACGATAGGCAACTAGTCCAGTATTATCCTTGATTCTAAAAGGTCCTATAAACCAAGGTGACAACTTTGTCCCTTTCCCAAACCGTATGGTGCTTTTGTTGGGTCGAATACGAATAAAAACTTGGTCCCCTACCTCATAAATATGATCAGTCCTATGTGCATCGGCATGACTCTTCTGTCTATCTTGTGCTTCCTTTAACATTTCCCAAATATTTCTAACATGTTCCTCCATGTCTTGCACCAACTCCGGCCTAAATATTATTTGGTCCTCTAACTTTTCCCAACTCAATGGCGTCCTACATGGCCTCCCATATAGAGCTTGATAAGGAGGAATCCCAATGGAACTATGGTAACTATTATTATATGAAAACTCTACCAATGGTAAGTACCTTTCCCACTAAGTCTGATTATCCACGACGTACATTCTGAGCATATATCCCATAACTTGATTTACTCTGTCAGTATGTCCATCTGTTTCTCAATGATATGCAGTGCTCAGGTTCAAATGAGTCCCTAATGATGACTGAAAACTTGTCCAAAACCTAGATGTAAAGTGAGAGTCTCTATCATAAATGATCTTTGTGGGTAACCCGTGTAGTAGAATAACTTCACTTATTAAAACACGTGACACATCAGTAACATCATAAGTATCTCTCACAGGGATAAAATGGGCACTTTTGGTTAATTTATCTACTACAACCAATACAGAATTGTGCCTCTGTGAAGTGAGTGGAAAACCTACAAAAAAATCCATAGAAATGACCTCCCATTTAGACATAGGGATGTCATGTGGTTGTAGGATTCCTGTTGGATGGCTATGATCAGCCTTCACTCGCTGACATTCAAGACATTTGGTGACAAACTAGACTATGTCGTGCTTCATTCCTGCCCAAAAGAAGAGTTTATTCATGTCAACATACATCTTCTTCACTCCAGGATGTGCACAATAGAGTGCTCTATGTGACTCTTCAAGGATGGTTCTTCTTATACTCCCTTCCTTAAGGATATACATTCTTCCTTGAAATCTCAATAGTCCATCTGGTTCAAGGACATAACCCTCAAAACTTGGTTCTATTTACTTCCCACTCTGGAGTGCTGATATAACCTTCAGATACCAACTATCTACAAAGAGTTTTTCCAACACACGTTCCCTCAAATTAACCCTCAAGGGTACTAAAGAGAAGGTCTGTGGCCTCATGCTTAGTGCATCAGCCACCACATTCTCCTTTCCCTTAATGTATAAGATCCCAAAATCATACTCACTCATGAATTCACTCCACCGCCTCTACGTAGCATTCAAATCTCTCTGGGTGAAGAGGTGCTTCAAGCTCTGATAATTAGTTCTTAACTCAAAGCTTCTCCCAACGAGGTCATGTCTCCAAAGTTTAAAAGCTAACATCACTGTTGCTAATTCTAAATCATGCGTAGCATATAATTCTTCATGTTTCTTCAACTTTCTGGATGCATAAGCTATTACTCCGCCTTCTTGCATCAACACTACTCCCAATCCTTGCTTTGAAGCATCTGTGCAGATAATGAAGTCCGTTCCCATGTCAGGCACTCGAAGGATCGGTGCACTAGTTAGTAACCTCTTTAGTTTAGTGAATGCACTATCACATTCATATGTTCATTCATACCTAACCCCTTTTCACTGTAATGTGGTGATGGGTTTTGAAATCTTTGAAAACCCTTCCACAAATATGTGATAATAACCTGCTAGCCCCATGAAGCTACGCACCTCATGATAATTTTTCAGCACTGGCCAATCCATTATGGCCTTTAATTTTTCTGGGTCAACTGAAATCCCTTCTCTTGAAATGTTGTGCCCAAGATAATGAGTTTTCTTTTGAAATAAGGAACATTTTTACAATTTTCCAGACAATTGATTTCCCCTTAAGCAGGTTAGCACAACCCTTAGGTGCTCTTCATTTTCCTTTTCATTCTTGGAATAGACTATAATATCATCTAGAAATAATTTCACAAATTGGTCCAAATATTTCCTGAACACACCATTCATGAGGCTCATGAATACTGCTAGTGCATTGGTCAAATCAAATGGTACAACTACAAACTCGTAGTGTCGAAACCAAGTCCGAAATGCATTTTTTGGGATGTCACCTTCCTTAATCCTTAATTGGTGGTATCCAGATCATAGATCGATCTTTGAGAAAACTGTGGCTCCCTTCATTTGGTCAAATATGTCATCTATTCTAGGTATTGGGTACCTACTCTTTATTGTGGCTCGATTCAAGTCCCTATAATATATGCATAGCCTTAAGGACCCATCCTTCTTCTTGAAGAAAATTACTGGTGCACCCCAAGGTGAAATGCTAGGTCTAATAAATTCCATGTCTAAAATTTCTTTCAACTACATCTACAACTCACAAAGTTCTGGGGATGTCATCCTCTAGGGTGTCTTGGAGATTGGTTCTGCACCAGGTTTTAAGTCAATTGTGAAATCGATCTCCCTCACAAGTGGTAATCCAAGCAATTCCTTAGGGAAAACATCCTTGAATTATGAAAAAAGTGGGTACTGACCTAGGGAGGGTCCTTTCTGGTCACTCACAGCCTCAACCACATATAGTTTACAACCTTTTCGGAGACAACATTTTACCTTCATTGTGGATATGAATCGTAGGGACACTCCTCTCTTGATATCATAAATCTCAATTGACCTACCTTCATCATCTAGAAAAATCAAATTCTTTTTGAAATAGTCTACCAAAGCTCGATGAGCTTCAAGCGAGTCCATTCTGATGATTACATCGTACATCCCCAATTTTGTGACGTACGCCTTCAAATTAGTTGTACACACCCAGAGGTTCACTTGACATTGGCTAACACTAGGTCCTACAACTTGTTTTATCCCAGAAGCCATTTCGACTTGTTTAAAGTCATCGTTCTCATAGGCTTCCAACCCATATTTTTCTAATGCGACTAGTGAAATGAAACTATCTATATTACCATAATAAAAAAAAAATTTAAATTTTACATTGTTTAGCATACCTGCAGTTTCTACCACAACAGACCAGTGTTCAACTTGATGGTTATCAACTGCTGCATAGATTCGATGGTGGTTGCTTGCTTCCCCTATTGGTGCTTTTTCTTATCTACAGTTTTTACCTATTTGTAACTCAGGACAATCACGCTGGTAATGAGGTCCCCTACATCCCCAACAAGTGATGTGAGGTAGACTCTGAACAGAATGTTGTGGAGTTCTTTGGAAAGAGCTCCTTCCCCTGAGACCCCTACCCCTGTTCGTGGCTCCTCGTGTTTGACTGTGATTTGCATGATTCCTTGAAGTTGTCGGTGAAGTTGTACTGGAAACCATTGAAATCCTCATTGTCGGTGTTCTCGGCACAACCCTATTTCCATATGGCGGTGGCCTCAAACTTCCTCCCCTAGAGAAGGTATGAGGGGCCGTCCCCGTAAACCTTGGTTTTTGTGGAAAAATGGTTCTGTTTCCACCTTTTCATTCTAAGTGCTCTTCAACATAACGACCATGTTCAACAACTTCTGCAACTGAGGATGGTTTCCATATCCGTACCATTTCCCTAATCTTAGGGTTTTGTTATCACAAAATTGGACCTGGTAGGTTGCTAATCAAATCAATCTCAAGTAACTGTTTCAAACCAATCTTTCGATTGAGGCTTAGCCTCCTCAACCTAAGAGGGCTCTCTCAAAGGGTTAATGATTTTTGATAAAAATATAGATGGCTAAATCTATGTGGGGTAATAATCAGATAGATGATAAATGTAGGTTCAAAATCACATCAACAAGTACACATTGTGCTTATGGAGTCAAAAATAGTTTCAGTAAACCAATAAATCTACTTAACATGGAAGTTGAGGCATATTAGAGTTTTAGTCAAGAGATACACATGTGAAATTGTAAAAAACACAGTTAGTTTATCTATATAGGAAGTCAGAGCATCAAAGATCAATTCTGAGTAACATAGACAAACACCACTACAATAGGATAATAAAAGATGCAATTAGAACAAGAACACACTAGAAATCCTTCTGAATCTCAAGTTGGCTAAGTAGAAATCTCTGTATTAGCTGAAAACTAGTCAAGTACAATAAGCACAATATTTTGCTAAAAATGTCCAACCCCTCATAAATTAGACTTCTTGGTATTTAATAGACAATTTACAACATGAGATGATCTCATCTTAGGCTAGATACATCGAATTCATGACTTTTGACACCTTGTATAACCATAAGACATGGAATTTATTACAAAAAGACACCAAATCTACTAAACAGTCCTATTACAAATAGGAATCAAACTCCTTATCACTATCTATAACAAACTTATCTAAATTAAATTACATCATTTTCCAAGTGTATCAACACATGGTTGAATTTGGATGATGGGCTTCAACTCTTCATGACCACTTTGTCGACCTCCACAAAAGCAGGAAACCAAACCCTGTTTTTTAGGCATAAGATTATTTGCCTTCTTTAGGAATTATGATCATCATTTAAACTTTATTTCGTGGTCCTTAGCTGTTGGAGATTATCTCAACATGTCTCATCACTCATCCCTAGCTTCGAGCTGTCCAAAACCGCTTCTGAACTTGTTCAAAAAGGCTATAATATCTTGCACTACGAAAACACATCAGTTTCGTAGCGCCCTTTGTAATGTTGCCATTTCAACCTTTATTCTTCAAAAACTTAACTCTTTCCACTTGTATGATTTCAATATCCTTTTAACACATCTTGTACAACAATTTTAACTCCTAAATCATTCTTAAACCCCTTGAAAACTGATAAAAAAGAGCAGAACATGCATCTACAACAATTTTGTAGCACTTTTCTGCTTTTTTACACTAAATGCGCTACGAAACTGCTGAGTGTGCAATTTTGGCAAAACATTTCAAAGTGTCAACTGTAGTTATGCCCAAAAATCCAAATATACTTGTCTCCATCATTTAAAAACCATATCAACCATAAACCAACTTCATTTTAGCTTTCTCCTTCATAACTTCTTAACTTTTTGCAGATTTCTCCTGTTTTTTTCCTAAAAAATAGGTCTTGAGACAGAGCCTATATCTCCTAATCCATGATGTATTTTGATAAAATTAAGGAGGTTTTTGTAGGCCATTATGTCTTGAATAAAAATATCTCCTGGTTTTTTGAAACACATCTCCTGATGTCCAGAAACTGCCTTTGGAAAACATGTGTAAAACAGGAAAACTCTGTTTTCTGACAATAAGGCTTCAAAGAAAGCCTTGTATCTCCCAACTGATAAAACCTGTGAGAAATGTGAGAGAGGTTAATATTATTTTATATGTTTGTGAAAATAACCTCTCTCAATTTATTAAAATACCTTTTTGTTTCCTCATAAAATTCCTTTGAAGTTGAATGCTCAAAACCATAAAACATAGTTTTTGCTTCATAACTTTCAGTGTTTTCGTAGCACTTTCTGCCTTTTTTACACTGGATGCGCTACGAAAGGAGCTACGAAACTGTTGTATATGCAGATTTTATGTACACATTTTAAAATTGAAATCTATAAGTGGAAAAACTTGTGGCCAATGTGTCTTCATCATCCATTAATCATAAACCAACTGGATTTTAGGCTCCTTGAGGTATTTCTTCTTCATTTACAATTGGTTGCCCTATTGGTTCTTCAACCACTGTCATTTTCATGCCTTTTCTCTATAGTTCATCATGAATCATTTCAAGCTGCTCTTGTAAATCCTTCACCTGGTCTTTAAGTCTTCCATAACCTCCTCTGTGTATTTTTCTTTCCTCTGCCATAATTCTTCATAAAACCTTTCAGCCTCGCTTGATATGGATGTAGTAAATTATTTGAAAGAACTAGCCACAAGTTTGGCTAGATATAATAATAATGCTTCAGAGTTCATATGTTACATATGGAGGCAAAAGGAATGAGAATGACTAATTAGGAAATACTTTGAAATCTAAAAGTCTTCTCATAACAGAAAATGATGGGTTATTCATAACCTACACGGACCATGATGACTGCAAACGTGGGTATGTACTTCGATTTCATCATTACATGACTCAACAGGCATCTATCTAACCCTTCCCCAACAGTTTCTGAAATTTGACAACTCAACTGACAAGACAACTACTAAACCGTGCTTTCGTAGTGCATGTAGTGTTATTTTGACCGTTTGCGCTACGAAACTATCAACGCTTTCATAGCGCAAAGTGAATTTTTACTGTGTAATGCGCTACGAAACTGTGGTTTCTTGGATTATTAGGCAATTTTGGTACTAAAACTTTGGGAAATGAACTGAATCCTAAAATGATGAATGATTTGACATGAAGGAATTTAAAAATGAGTTTGTTTAAAGCTTAGGGTAGGCTCAAACTACAAAAAATTTAATATTTCCCTTGGTCAAACTTAAATTGACTCCTAAAACCCTATTTTGACCCATGAACCTAGGTAATCTTGTCAAAATGATGTTTTGAATTTTTTGAGTGATAACAGGTTCAATCCATAAATGAAACGATTTGCTTGGCGCTGATCAATTTCCATGTAGGAGACATACTTGACCAATTCCATGAATCTAATCTCATATTCCTCTACTGTGCAGTTTCCATGTACCAACGCATGGAGGGCTCCCACCTATTGTTCTTCATAATATGCTGGTAGGGAATTTTTCCTGAATCTCTCCTTAAATAGATCCTAGGTAATTGTGTCAGGGGTGAGGTGTATTTGACGCTCTAAGTTACCCCACCAGTTTAGGGCACTATCTCTAAGTTGGAATATCGCTATTTTAGCTTTTGAATTGGAAGTATAATCTCTTAGTGCAAAGCACCTTATCATTCCCTCTAACCAAGCTTCTACTCGTTCACTAGCATGACCTCCAATGAACTCTAGGAGCTTAATCTTTTGGAGCTCTCTCGTAATGTCCTCGATTGGAGGTCCTCTATTAGAGTCTCTTTACCCCTCGAGATTTCCCAACCCTGATGGAGGGTGATCCACTTCCACCTCAATTGTTTGGCGCCCCCTTAAAGTCTCATTAATTGCTTCTAGGGAGTGCAATATGAGAGCAAGCTCTGGTGATGATAATGGGTTATTTGTAGGAGGTCCTTGTGATGACCCTCCTTGACCTCTATTTCCTCATATCCTCACCATTTTGTCCAAATATCTGTATCAAATATATGACACACAAGACTTATTAGTGTAACTTATGACCTTGTCAATTCATACTCTGCTCATGCATGGCTTTGAAAAATGATAAGTGCAAGTTTTGCCTTTGATATGCTCGTAAACGAGCATTTAATAATACCGAGAATATCCTCATGGATCTACTAAATGCTCTCAGGGGTGAGCTCTACATAACCTATAAATTTTCTCCTAATACTAGTTAGGTTATTAGTGCAATGTACCTATTAGTCATACTCTAATGCTTTCTTAACTCCAATTTACTCTCTAATATGACAAGAGTTGATACCTTTCCAGCATATAATTTCCCATACATCCCCCCCTTTGTTTTTGCTCCAATGGGTTATTTCTTGATGACTGTTTGTGCCCACGACAGAGACTACTATATTAATGAAAACAATGCTTATTTTTCCATTGAATATTTCGTGAGTATATATTTCAATTTTACTAAACTTTTTGCTTTAGTGTCACGAAAAATAATTAGAATTTTATAGCTTATTCTTTCAATACAGATAATGTGTTAATTATTACTATTTTTTTTAACACCTCACAAATAAACATGATTTCATTTTGTCTAAATACCACTTATAAGTAGTATTAGTTAAACCTTCAACTAAATCAAGTTGAATGGTTGTTCTCTTCCCCTTTTTAAAACATTATTACAACAAATTAACACAATTTATAAAGTTAAAAAAAAATTATAAATCAATAATAACAAATGTTACACAAATAAAAATAAAAAATAAAACCTTCCCACAAAACAATAATTTCCATCTCAACTAAATTAATAATTAAAAATTATACTTGTTTATATAAGTTAAACAAAATTTATAACACAAATCTAACAATGGAGATATAAAAGTTACAAACGTGTAGTGGATTCACCAACCATGAAGATAATATTGTTGCGTAATGAAACACCTAGGTAAATACTTTACCTAACACAATATGGGTGTTTTTTGAATTCAGTTATCATTCCCTTTTTTTTAATGATTAATTAAGTGTATAACACTTTTTCCAAAAAATAAATATTCCAAACGTAGATTTTTCTTTAATCATTACCAAAAGTCACACGTGCTCTCCTCAAAATATCTAAAAATCTAACTAGTTTCCTCAAAATAGAGTTGGTAAATTTTTTATAATTAGCCATTGAAATTTCAAAAATTAAGTAGTAGTTTTTAGAAAAATAGCTAACGTCAAAAGGTATTCATAAACGCAATTTGTTCTCCGTATAAAGTTGGGTTACAAAATATGCCGTAGTCTAACAAAATTTACAGAATAATTTAGAATTTGATAAAGATTTTGACAAATTCTGGTAGAGATTTATCATAATTTTGTTTACAATTGTTAAACTTCAGTGTTTTGGGTGCTTTGAGGGTTTTTGATAGTGTTGAATCCATTTCCACTATAAAAAAATGCAATTCAAACACTCCAACTACTTGATTTTTTGAATTTTTTTTACCGGATTTCGGTGAAAAACTGTCGTCCGAGCTATTCTATTGGCTGGGTAGACAACTCCCAAAAATATATTATGTTTTTTTTTTTGGTAGTACCTTTCTATTTTCTATTTTTAAACAAAGCAAACTGCTTTACATATTTTACTGTATATGGTTGCCTCAACCTGCCCGAAGGAAACCGGGTCTGTTGGCCACCTCAAAGAGTTAAAAGCCAACCAAAATTGGTATTGTCTTTTCCTTCTACTTACAGCTATAACCACTTTACTATGTCCATAAAATTTGCAAATCAAACATATACTATAAGTATTATCTACCAAAAACATAACACACTATATCCAGAAAGATGTTATCCATCCGAGGAATTCACTGGTGCTGGATCTTTTGCATTGGATCTTGGTATTTCCGCTCGCTGCATTCTTTGGAGCTGTTGTTCAATCCTCCCAATGCGATCAGTAGCCTGGATCTGAGCCTTTGCCATCTCCCGAATATCCTGCTTTATTTGTTGGAGTTCAAAGAGCACTGAGGGGTTGGCTTGCTTTTCTTGCATGCTTGCCATTGTCTTTGCTAATATGCATTTCAATTTCCAATATGTTTGGACTGATCGCTGAAAGAGAGAGACCTTGCCTCTTGTATTTCCTGGGTCTGATATAAACTCCATTCTAGCCTCTTGCTCTTTGTGATCTTCGTCTTCTGCATCACTTTGCCTCTCCCATCCCTGGATAGTCTTTCGGATATGAGCTAAATTCCCTGAATCATACAGATCTGAAATATTTTCGAGAAGTTTCTTGTTACTCTTTCTGCCTCTTTTACTTGGGCCCGCTGTCTGATTTTCTTCAAACTTTCTGCTTCTCCCTGTTGCTTTACAATTGCCAGTTTGGCCTTTTGCCATTCTGGCCTAACTAAGTTCTGTTATGGACAGGAACAGAGGTCCTGTAGAACGAAAGGAGTCAATTACATGAAGCGTAGAGTCAATGTGAAGTTCCTCTGGAGTCATCATCCTTTGGCAGCAAAATATTGCCCACCCAAGTCGGGTTTATCAACCTGGACTAACATTCTCCATTCTTGATTTAACGGAAAGAGTAATTTAAGGAAAATACAAATATGTTCGCACAGATGGAGTGGCAGACCTTTGCCCATAGCTATCAAATGAGAAACAAAGCCCCAATTAGGAAGCAGAGTATAAACAAAACCATGCATTGATTTCCCAATCTCGCCAGAGGCGCATGGGAATTTTTGGGGAAACCTGGTTAGATTGTCGACACAGTAATGTATGCAACTTAACCTCCTAAACCTCATAAAATGCTGACAGGTCTCCCGACTCTGGTTTTTTTGAATGGTTTTCCAAACCGGTAACTGACCTTCCCTGACTTTAAATGAAAACAACCTAACCATGCTGAAAGCTATTGAATTGGTTTTGCCTCTGTGGTTTAAACTTCCATAGAGATTTTGCTAACATTTCTGGTTTTAAGTTGAGTCTAGCTAGAATTCTGCTCTCATTCTCTGTTACCTTCCAATCTTCATCAGACCAATGTTCCGATAAGACTGTACCCCAGATATTTTCTAGTATCCCCTTCCATACCTCACTTGTTTCCCTCTCTTCTTCTCTGAAAATACGATGGGTTCTTTCCTTCCATATTCCCCATAGAAGAAATCCCATTGATAGCCTTCATGCTCTATTCAACACTTCGCTTTTGTATCCCCCTTTTCGCCATTTCCTGATAGTCTCATTGATGCTAGTCATATCTCTGTCTGTTTGTTGAAATGTCGCAGCATCGCTCTGCCACAGATCAAAAATATATTATGTTACAGAAAATAAAAACTTGATTAAAATAGCAAATCTCACTATTTAAACCAATAACAACTTGATTAAAATAACAATCTCAACATTTGAACCAATAGCTATGTCATGTAAGCTTAAAGCAATAACTCTATCATGCAAGATTAAAACAATAATTCTGCCATTGAGCTCCAAATGTTATATATAACATACATAAGCTCTCTAATTAAGAAAAAATATAACTGAAATTTAAATTAAAGCAATAATTGAAATTTAAACTAGAGCACTAAATATGGTATCCCATGTCACTAAAAAAAATATTTAGAAATATAAATTGGCCTAATCTTGAACTTATAGAGTCAATAGATATATTCTCACAATGGTTGGATTAAGCATTCAAACAAGAAGAAGAAGAACTGAGTTGACTACTAACTTCTTCCTTTGCGATGTTTAAGTATTCACTATGATGTAGTCTAAGTATGTGTGTTGGAATTTCCAATGCACAGATGTGAGGGTTGGACAAAGCAGTGGGGGATCCATATAGCATCTCTCAGAAGCCATTTAATCCTTATGTTTTACTAAATATGATTAGAGAGTATCATGTCAACATATTTTGTTTGAACTTTTGAAGCACATAAAATATTAAGGGGATGTCTGAGGCATTTCTAGGAAACACCTGCTGGTCGGTAGGTATCCTTTGTTGCATGAAATGTCTACAGCAGGGCTATCACCACCAATGAAAAACAATTAAAAACTGAATTAAATGTGAGTTCATATCACAACCTTAATTCCAAACATGGTTATAAGTGGAATGTTCCCGTTCCAAATGTAAACCATTAATAAGACATACCTGAATATGGATTGTAGACTTATGTCAAATATTTGCATCCACGTTTCTATTACATGCTATGTGGGAATTTCATATTAAGACCACCTATTCTACCAATTGGAAGAATATGTGGCCTTTGGGAAATGCCAGAGTTTGAAATTAGTCCACCCTTGATCTCTAGGCTCTTACCCAAAATTTTCGGAGGCGCAGTTCCATGAATAATCTTGCCAGTGGGAACGGTTTACGTTGAAAGAAAGAAAGAAAGAAAGAAAGAATTTTTAATGTCCACGAGGCTAAAAATAGCCTATGGGACAGATTTCTTCTCTATCTGACTCTTGTATTCGGCCCTTTTCCTGTGAAGTTTACAATGACCACTCCCAACTTATCGACAAACTCTTCGCTGAATAGCGTATCCCAAGAATTAGCTGCCAGAATACCTGCATAGTTTTCCCTGGTGTCTTTGAAGGCCTCACATTCTAGAATGAAATGTTTTTCTGTTTCCACTTTTTCGGAGGAGAAAAAAATACATACTCTTTCTTCCCACATTTCTTTTGGCCTTTTCCAGCGCCCTGTTTCACAACGGAGTTGATGAGAATTAGTCCTTAATTGAGCAATAAGAATTTTAGATCTCCAAGAAATATTAGCCCCTATGTACGCCTTTTGTTGATGGTTATGCGTGGGGTTAAACTCTTCCATGTAGTACTTCTTCTTTCTCTCTAGCTCTTTCTTCCAAGTATGTTTGTGGAATTTATCCATAACAAAAGTTTTTATCTCTTTATTGTTTGTAGGACACATGTTCAAGCAAATACCCCATTTACTAAACCATTTGTTATTTTGCCGCATCCAAGTCTTCTGTCTTTTGCACAATCTGTCACTAAACACCACCTTAGGCCATCTACCCTCTTCCATTTGCTCAATTTTTTTCAGATACCTTATGACTCACACCATAGCAATTGCTTCAATAGGAGCAACTCCTGTTTCACTTAACAGGATAGCATAAGGAACTGCACTTTTAATTTTGAATCTGTTTGTAATCAAACGTTTCTGAATTTTCTTAATTTGTTTCCACTGCATCTTGGTTGTGCCACTGGCGCACAGTTCACAACCGTAGAGAATCACCAGAATCACTAGAAGCCGAAAAAGAGTTAGAGTGGTTTTCCAGTCCCACAGCTCTGCCTCTCTACACCTGTTTTGAAGAGCATAAAATGCTTTCCAACCCCCTAAAGTTCTTTTCTTTCTACAACCATCCCAACTTAAATTTCTGTTGAAGTCAATTCCGAGGTATTTGTAGTCTGCAACTTCTTCCAGAATGTTGCCTTCAAAATAGAACTTATGTTGGTTATGCTTTCTTTTGTTAGATAAAACCACTACTTTCGTTTTGCTAATATTGACTTGCATCCCAACCCTTCTACAAAAATTCTCAAGGGAACGTAAATGCTCTTGCAAACCAAGAGCCGATTTAGAAATCAATATAAGGTCATCTGCATACAAAAGAAGCCTGATAACGAACTTGCCCAAATGGATACCGTCACCCCCTTGCTAATTTAGCCACTCTTCAAGCTTGTCAATATATAACCCAAAAAGGGTAGGAGACAATGGGCAACCTTGCTTGACCCCGATATCGCTTCTAAAACTTTTAGAAATGCCAACTGAAGTTCTGATTTTGACTTTCACCTCTTCATACAACCTATGCACAACTGCTCTCAAATGCTTGGGAACCCCGAGTTCCTCCATTCTGCCCCAAAGCTTATCCCTAGGAACCATGTCAAAGGCTTTTCTGAAATCAACAAAGCAACATAAAACTTTTTCCTTTTTTTCCCAAACTTTTTCAATGATGTGCCTTAAAGTTATACAATGATCAACTATGGAATGTTTAGGTCTAAAACCTGCTTGCCCTTTAGCATGTTTATCTCTTTCTTCTGCCCACTTGTTGAGTTTCTTTTCTAACATGCTTCCAAATAACTTTGCAAACAAGGGGTTTATCATTATGGTTCTATAATTGGAGGGATTATTGACGTCACCACTCTTGAAAAGAGGTATTTCCATACTAGTTGTCCAATCTGTGGGGAACCCCTGTTGTAAGATGTTGTTGAAATTTTTTGTGATGTGAGGTGAAATAATTTTTAAGCCCCACTTTAGATACTCTGCTTGGAATTCATCTAAGTCTTTTGCTTTTCTAGCGCCCAACCTCTTGATACCCATCTCTACCTCTTGCACCGTGAAGAGTTTTGTGTCTATGTTGACCAAGGGAGGAGGGTAAACCTTGGGATCCTGCTCATGAAGTTGTCTTGCATAGTCAAACCATTTAGAAGTTGTAATGTTGTTTTCAGTTTGCACCTTTTTCGATTGGAGCTCCTTCCAAAATAATTTGGGGTTATTTTTCCCGAGGAAGATTAGTTCTTCTCTCCTTGAAACCATGAAATCAGCTTTTTTCTTTTTTACTATCTAATTGTAAGCTTTGAGGTTTATGTTATCCATGTCTGATTCCTTCCATCTTCTCCTTGCATTTTTGCATTCCTCGTCAAACCAAGCATTAACCAAAAAACAATTTGTTTTAGACTTCTTAATTTTTGCTCTTTTGCACTCCGCAAGTGCGCTTTGAATTAAATGTGTTAATATGTGACTATGAAGGCCATGAGATGGGATTTCCTCCTTCGTGAAGAGCCTCTCTAGCATTATTTTGAAGGTATTACAATTCTCTGGATTCAAGGGAATTCTGCCCTTTGGGGGATTTTGTTGAACACACTGATTTTTTGACCCTAATTGCTTCTTTCCGGTCCAAGAGAAACTTAAATAGATTGGCTTGTGATCTGATTTTAAGTCCCAAATTTGATCTCCAATCAACACTTTCTCCATTTTCTCACACAAACTATGCGAGAAAATTACATAATCTACTACACTTGCTCCATTGTAAGTATTGCAAGTGAAATTACCAGACTTTTCCCATCTAGTCAAACCATTACAAATGACTAAATCGAAGGCCCCACATAGCATAAGCAGTTGTTCTCCAAAGAGATTGCAACCTTTATCCTATGAAATTCGTTCCCACTGATGATTACTCTCTTCTGTAAGCCAGATAGGGTCACTGTCTTCTTTACAACAAAGAATGATAGCTTTTTCACTTGCAGTTCTAGCATTGAAATCCCCCACTATAAGGACTTCACCTAGCTGAGAATATATTGCAATATCTGTTTTTAGGGATGCAAAGGGATCTTTGTGGTCAAGCCCTCTACTTTTGTAGATTTTTGAAACTTGCGGCGCAAAATAGCATGCTGCAATTCTAATGTGATTTCCATTTTCTGATATTTTAAGCCAAACAAATTGCTTATTTGGGTCTTCTTGTTCAAGCTGAATGAAATGACCTTCTTTTTCTCTTACTAATACCATGATACCCCTGTGCCCTTTGCCATTCCCTGCTGCCTTGTTCCACACTGCTATCTTCCAGTACCCTTCAAACAAAGGTGTCTTACACCCTTCATGCTCATGTGTTTCTATGAGGAAAATTATGTCTCTACCTTCCGCAATAGGCCCTAACCCAGGTCCTCGTCTCCATGGGTAACCCCTGCAGTTCCAACAAACTAATCTTATGGAAACTTGGGTAAGACTTGATTGCTATTTGTTTTGACATGCAAGACTCACAGTTGAGTCTTTGTCCCTGCTTGCCCATAATGACCTTGCTTCCTCATTTCTTGCTAAATAGTTTGCTGCCTCTTCTTTGTTATCATTTTGCTGCCTTGCTTTGGAAGGAGGTCCAAATTGCGCAATCACGGCTTTACCTTTATAAATCCATGCTCTTTTTCCCTCATCTCTTGCTGCCCTAACTTTTGTCATTTCATCCCTCCTTTCCTCTTGTTGTCTTACAGTTAAATCTTCTTCTAGAAAAAACCGAGAACCCCTTAAGAGTTGCTTCTTGCTTAGAATGATATCTTTATCACGCAAGTTGGGCATGATGACTTTTATGGGCCTAGCTCTCTCACTATTAAGCTTACCTAATCTCTATGCTTGACATATTTGTCCTTTCCATTGGAGCTTGTCTTTCAAGAAGTCTCTTGCAAGGTCAAGAGTACATTCATTTTTCCCATACTCCTTCACCCCTTTAATAATTATGTTTGTTGCTCTATCCAGTATTTCCTTGCTTTCTCTATCTTGCATGTTGTTAACCTGAATGTTTGTTTCTCCTTCCCTCTTAGCATAATTGCTAATAACTTGGGCCCAAGTTTTGGAAAGTTTTGTGGGATCTCCTTTCCTCCCTTCTGTTGATGTTTCTTCATTGTTGTCTATTTGAGCAACTGCTTTCCCCTTATCCTGAGATGGCTTCGCATTCATCACCTCTGTATTCTCCACTGCAAATTTCTTCATGTTTTGCACCTCCGCTTTCATGCGTTGCCGTTCTATTTTCCCTATTTGGAGAGCTTCCTGCAGTAATGACACTTGTTCCTTCAGAACTTTGTTGCTTTCTGCTAAAGCCTGATTTTCAACTGTTATTATATGGATTGTACAATATCTTTCCAGCTCTATAGCTTTTACTACTTCCAACCTTTCTTTTACATTTAAGAGTTCTTTCACATAAAGATCAGATGACCAAGTGAGAGGTGTGGATGTGGGACTATATAAAGCATAATCATCACTAAATATTTCTTTTCCTTTGGACTTGTTGCCACATGTTTGCGAAGAAGACTTGTTTGAATGTTGTTTCTTGCGAACAATACTCTCCCTTTGAGACCTTTTTTTCCTTGTCTGCTCCCATTTTAAACGAGCTAGTCTCCTTTTTAAAATGCCCTCATATTGTTTGGCATTGACCTAAACCCACTTCCCAGTTTTCGTTGATGAGGCAAATTTCACTTGCCCTATATCATTTGTTTCCACGGGTTCTAAAGTTTCTTGTCCCATTATCATGATGATATTAAGGGAACTCAAAATCTCTGCCCAAAAATGACCCTTTGTTTTATGCTTAACTCTTCAATATCTGTTGGTCTGACCACTGAAAACTTGCTGCTCTGTCCTTGCTGCTCTGCCCACTGTCCACTGAAAACTAGCTGCTCTGCTCTCGCTACTCTGCCCACTGTCCCTGTCCTCTGTGCTGCTCTCCCCACTGTCCACTACTGTCCTATGTGCTGCTTTTTTGGTGCTCTGAAGAACCTCTCTCTCAAACTGCCTCTTGAGAGAAATTTCCATTACTTACAATTGCCACTTGTGGAAATCCCTGGAGCATTCCGAGGGTATCTAAATTGTCCATAACGACATATGCCACTAGAACAAAAACCAAGCAAAAACTAAACACCACCATTATAGCAGATACCTCGTTCTGAACACCTTATTCGAATTATTCGAGTGTAATGATGTTACGGAGATATAGACTGGAAAAGACGAATCGAGACAAGGAAATTTGAGCAAATCAGCGTCAGCGCACCGTGTTGGAGAAGTGAAAAAATTGATCTCTCTCCTCACCGTCACCTCACCGTCACCTCAAAAGGGGTGATTGAAATATAGATACCAAGTTAGAATTTAATGCAGCGCACCATCCATGGATAGATATCCAGATTCCAAACATAAAGGGAAAATTACATGATAGAGAGTTTGTTTCATGTATATATTTCATTTTTAGCATTGGACACTGAATTAAAACTTAGCCCTGATGCACATTTAAAGTTATTTTCAATTTGTTCCCTGGTTTTAATTTTTGCTGAACCATTCAAAATTTTGGGATTTTTTTTGTTTGCTTGAATTGGGACGATCTTGTGTATCGATTTTATCTCTCATTTCCAAAAATTGGAAAGCACTATGATCGTTCGGGTGAAATTTCCATTAAATGGATAGAAGATTATGTGGTTGAGGGCAGAAGGGCAACTGATCTGGCCCTCTTCATCTCCAATCTGGCCCCTGGCGCTCAAACATTTTATTTCGTTGGATCGCTTTCTAGATGAGAAAAGCCAATATTGCAAGCGATTCTTCATTCGTTTTAGAGATAAAATAGTGAAGGGAAAGGTGATCTTTGTATTTCCCAGCAAAAAAAAAAATATGCACACTACAAGATCATGGGATTTCCTTCGCATGGAAGGTATAAGAACACAAGGAAATGGAATAATTTTACCCAAAAGAAAATTATGGAAGGAGGAAAATTATGGACAAGATACCGTTATTGGCCTCCTAGACTCAGGGATTTGGCCATAGGGTGAGAGTTTCAACGACGAAGGAATGCCTCCAGTCCCAAGCACATGGAAAGGAATTTATGAAGAGGGCAAGGGTTTCAACACTTCACACTGTAACAAGAAGTTGATTGGCACGCGCTACTACTTGAATGGTTTTGAGGCCTTACAAGATCCTCTCAATGAAACAACCACAGGAGAGTATCGTTCGCCTTGTGACCACAATGGCCATGGCACCCACACTTCCTCCACCATTGCAGGTCGGGAAGTGGACATTGCAGCGTTAGGCGGTTTCGCTACTGGGAAAGCCACAGGTGGGGCTCCGATGGCCAGGTTGGAAATTTACAAGGCGTGTTGGGCCAGCTCCCTAGTGAGGGCATTGTCGTGGAGATGACGTGTCCTGGAGATAACGTGTCCTGAGAACCTTCCCTAATTTTGGTTCAAATAAATTTTTATTTTTTGTTTGAAAAATTAATTTATGTATAAAAAAATATTTGTGTAATATTATTTATATTTTAAATAGATTTTAAACCATTGTAAAATATACAAAGGAAAGTTTATTTAAATTCTTTGGCCATAATCATAAGGGTTTTTGGTGGCACCCAATTTATAAATATTTTGTTGTCTATATTGAATTTTATATGGATAAAATCAGGATAACAAGAGTTTTGTAAAAACATCATAACAAATTGTTGCATAAAAATATACCATACCATTACAATAATTGTTTTAGAGGGCATATGCTGTTGTATGTCTCAATGTCTACAAACTACAAAAGGGTACACGAGAATGTTGATGGGCTTTATGGTCTAGATTTTTAATCTGAGCTCTGATACCATATGTGAAGACCTAATCTAGGTCTTCTAACTAAACCAAATATATCATTGAAATTAAAGACAACATGAAGGAGAATAACATATTTATATGTCAACAATTATTTTATGATAACATACAAGTAAAAGTTCATTTCAACATATTTATGTAAGAAATTTCATTTTCTATAATTTATATGAGTAATCAATCATCGAAGAATACCTGTATCAATAGCTTGGTTGAGATTCCCTTTGATTTATGTTGAGATGCTCCTATTGCGTTACCCGACTAGATTTACCTCTCAACCAACTAGGATTGATTTCCTAGCCCAGGGAACCTCCACAGGCTCCCTAGACCTCCGAGCCCAAGTCCAACCAGCTATAGCGTGTCCAAGTTGGAATCAACACCATCCAATACCAACCAAGACTAAGGATCTCCTCTAATGCCAAACAAGACTGAGAATCCTCTCCAATGCCAAACAAGACCAAGAATCCTCCCCCAATGCCAAACAAGGCCAAGAATCCTCCCCTTTCCTCTCATCCTCCTTCGCTTTTATATCTTTTCCTCTCATCCACTTCAACTACTTGCCATTAATTTCATGACTACCCCCTCATCCTTCTAATTTATTAACCTTGAAGTTCTTACTATATATGGATATTTTATTCAAAAATAAATGGGAGAAGACGAAAATGTAGATTGAGAAGACATATTGGGTGTACAAAATCTATATATTTGATTTTAGAAATAAATGAGGGAAGGCCATACCTTATCTAAGATTTGATTTGAGAAGACATATTAGAAATGAAATAAATAATAAAATTCATACCAGTAAAAATAAAATAAAATTAAAATTTCACAAGGGTAGATATTACTCAAAAATGATAAGTCATTATTTACAGATTAATTAAACACTAATCAAAATTTGCCTTATGGGATCAAGTGGGGCATTACACCAGCTCCTTCGATGCCCTCTGAAAAACCACTAATCCACCTCTACTCCATTTCCCGTCACCACATCTCCCTATCTCGTTCACTCCCTAACTGCCACGTACCCTTCCCACTCTACCTAACGTCACTTCTCCCCCACTATTACACCAACCTCGTCCTGCTGCATGTCCTGTCTATTACACCTACCCATTAAACTACCTGTTCACCATGTGAACGTTCCCCCTCCTCAACGGACTCGCGCCCTAACAACCTCAGCTCAACTATAAACAATTTTTTCTTATACAAAACCAAAAACTCGACCAGTGGCCCCCCTTCTGCATTATATTCCTAGATTTGTTACAATGACCCGTTAGCTAAACTTTTCCATCACGCCACCTAGTTAGCTGCAACAGATTCAATCAAATCCAACCAACCATATTACCAAAAGAAAAATACATCAAATAAATTTTTGTAGGTAACTTAGTGACTATGTTCATTTTCTGTTTAATCATGGCCCCTAAAGTAAAATCGAAGCAAATTGAGGAAAACTTACGCTACCACCAATTTTTGACCTAGACCACTTACCCCTGGTAGATGAGGAATATAAAATCCCCAAGACTTCCTGTGAATTTGATTTATCTGATCTACATAACTGGTTGAAACAAAACCACATCGATCACAGTGATGAATTGGGGCTATGGGACTCCTTCCTGCCCCAATTTATTTTCCCCCAAACCCACCACTTTCCATAGTTTGTATCATGGTGCCACTCTAGGTACATTCCGAACCAAAAAGCCATTGTAAGCCAGAATGGTGATATGCTTTTCACCATTACTCTTAAATTAATTAACCAAATGCTGAAAATACCAAAAAATGAATCTCTCAAACCATTTTCAGAAGAAACCCTTATGAATCTCTCAAAATATGCCCAATTACCCAAAAATAATCCCCCATACCCATCCTCTATGTTTCCTTAGATGACAAAGCAAATCATCACCATAGTTTATTTTCTCCTGAGTTATCAATATGATCAATGGGTAAATGAAGTCATTATAGGTTTCTTGTCAATTTTCTCAAAGGATGAAAAGCCTCCAATCTTGTTTAATTATAGCGAATTTCTATCTAATGCTATCAATGAACCAATGTTAAAATTTTCTTCAAAAGGCAGTTTCAAATATGCCTCAGCATTGGTTTATTTATTTATATTTTATCAAACAGACAGGTTTCAGTTTGCACTATAGAGGTTAGATGAGCAAGGAAAAGCTCAACATGTCATTCATTGGACTTCCATAGTGAGGGAACATACCACTGAGTTTAACTACAATGATTTTGTTGATAAGTTTTTATACACAACTTCTTGTTTATTAAATGGTGATCTTCAGCCAGGAATAAATGCCATAATTTGGAAGTCGACATTCAGAAATTTCACAAGAAATGTAATATTTTACATTTAAAGGGATTTCCAGGGTTGAAAGGGATTGGGGACAAGTTAATAAATTTGACATATTATTGGTAGAATTTATACATAATAACCCGAGATAAATCCAAATTTACTGCTATCAAAGGCACAATTACAGGGAAAAATCTCCTAGAAGCTCTGGATTTTGACTTATACATCAGATCTGAAATCAAACATTTATTTCTGGTTAAGCAAACTTTTTAGAAATATATCGAGGTAAATGAAACCTATAGAAAATTGGTTAAACTTCCACTTCCCATCCCAGTGCGGATCGGTGGGATAAACTTTGTCATATTTTGGAGTAAAAGGCAATTTTGGTTTTCAATAGAAGAATAACAGTTTTTCAGGCCGATTCATCAACAAAAACCCTCGAAATAGTGCCAAAATCTTCAACAGTTTTGGATGTCCTATCTTTCTGTTCTATTTCTATAAAAACAATTTTGAGATATTTGTAATAAATCTTGATATTTTAAATCAAGATATTTTTCTTAGAATTTGTATCAATACTTCATAATTCGAAGTAATATTGTTGGGACTTGTATGAAGAAAGTATACCTCTGATGTAAAGTTGTTCATTGAGCTAAAGGTGATAATTTTCAATAATACAAAAAATTGTTCTAGGATTCACGTGTCAGACAATTTGGTGATGCTTTTCCTCTTGTGAAATTGTTATTTCTCTGTTTTTTCCACATGTTATTCTTATCTGTATTGTTTAAATAAATTTAAGGGCTTAATTTGTTTAATTATATTCTTCTCTGGCTTATAAACAATATTCATGTTTTCACTTTGATATTAAGTATATAATTCATCATTCGTATTTTCTATATTTAATTGATTCCTAATCTATTCATCTTATTCACCCCACAAAGCTTCAAATATCCAATAGTCTACCTACCTTGCCATGCTACACTTCATTTGTTATTTCTGCACTTGATCTACTTAAGGTTTTTGACTCCAGTACCCAATGGCCTTTCTTTCAGTTTCAACCAAATCCTTAAAAAAAACCCAAATCAAAACTTAAGAACTAGCTTAATACCTTGATCAACAAATCTAAATCATAAAAAGAGATCCTTCTCTAAAGCTAGAAGGGATATATTCCAGTTTATAAAGTGGTTTTGTGGTTACCTCTGGGTTTCTTTTACAACCTTAAAAATTATAGAGTGATAACATAGTGGTGACCATACTGGGGAAGAAAGGTTCCATCTTCCCTAGGAAATACTATTAAGTTTCATATCTGATTGCTGATGGTGGACATTGATTAGACACAATAAGGATGAAGCATTCACCTACCGACTCCAAACAATTTCAAGTTGATCTAAAGACTCCACTGGCAGTAGGATCCAAAAAAACAAGATGAGTTCTCAATCTAGAAGGTATGCACCCATGAATCGAGATCATATTGTAGGATTTCCAAATCAGATGTCTTGCATAGATTGGAAGACTTATTTACCTATATTCAAAGATAAAAAAGGAGATGATGTTGCTTTGCATCTGATGAGGTTTCATTTGCACCTCCATAATTTTAAAGTTAAATTTCATGAAGATTGTCTTATGAAGATGTTCATGGTGTCCTTGGAGTGAAATTCACAATCATGGTATGAAAGCTTGCCAACTAATTGTTTATATTCTCTAGATATTTTCATACAATATTTTATGAGAGATATAAAGAACAACATCCTTATTTGTTGTTGGTCAAATATTGTTTCTCACATTTTGACAATTTTATTGAGGTTTTGGAATTTTTTTATGAAGATGATCAATTTATGGATGATGAGATTATAGAGGCTATCCATGAGATACCTTTCAACCATGAAGAAGATGAATAAGGTGTCTGCTATGACATTCAAGAAATTTTTCAGCAGGTACTAATTCCCTTGGCTAAGGATGAAAGGGAACTAAAATTTAAAGATGACAATTATGTTCTATCCCTTGAAATTGATGAAACTGTGCAACAACCTTGCAAGTTTTTATGTGGTCATGATAAAGATGAATATAATCAGAATATTGATGTGGAAACTCATGTTTTGTCCCTTGTATCTTATGAAAATATTCATATTTTAAGGAACCAACGTATGGATGAGGATTTCCATTCAAGTTTTTTCTTCAGACTTTTCATTTTCTGAATTTTCATTTCAAAAAGACGCTTGTCAAGTTCATATTTTTGAAGTTGTTTGTATGAAAAATTTAGATAGTGAGCCTGCACAAGACAATCTTCAAATAAAGTCACATGAGGATACGCATAATAGCTAACAAAATTTTCCAATCAACTCTTCTATACAAGAGAATTTTATCATTGAGTTCTAAGGAGATGATGAAGAAGAGCAAGTTGTTTTATATCATTTAGATGATGAACACTATATCTATAATCTTACATCCCTTGAAAACACAAAGTTAGAAACTTAAAAAAAGCACAAAGACATTTCTATTGAAGCATATGGGAAGTCATTTTCAGGTGTACAAATATCAGTTGTCCTATTTGACTTTTTTCATTAGCGTACAAAGTCTTGTCTTTGGAATGGTATGAATACATATTTTATTAAGCAAATTGGTGTTTTCCCTCTTGATAATAACCATGAGTTTTCTAGTGAAAAGTTTACAGGCATTGAACAACAAAGGGAAATTCCCCACGATTTTGAGAATCCTTTGGAAAACCTATTAGAATATTCATCAAAACTAAATTTTGTGTTGGTTATGGATTATGAAGAGGGTTTCAGTGGGAAGTTTGAGTTTCCATTTTCTGAGTTTATTTTTCTGCGTGGAGGAGTGGAATGCAAACTTCAGTTAAGTAGCCATTTTCTTGATTGGTTGCATTGGAAGTTTTTTATTTTATTTGATATTACAGTATTTTCAGTATATTAGAGTGAGTAGGTGTGATGAATAAAATCCACTCTTGGAGCATTATTTTTAGTTTCAATTTGCAATAGAGTTTTCAGTTTTCAGTATACAATTGCATCAATCTAGGGAGGAGGTCTATGACAAAACTCAAGCAATTCAGGACAACTATGACAAAAGGACCAAAACATGTGATTTTAAATTAAATGATCTTTTTTTGAAGTGGGATGCAAGGAATGAAGACAAAGGCAAGTATGGTAAATTTGAAAGTTTGTGGAAAGGACCCTTCCAAATTGAAGCCTACCATGGGAACAATGCATTATTTTTGAAGGACTTGACCGGAGAAGAACTACCAAGTGGACCTGTCAATGGAAAACTCCTCAAACATTATTTTTCTCAAGAATATATGAGGTTTCATTCATATCATTGTAAATATCATTTATTTTTATACTGTAAGTGTGGGTGGCTGAAATAAGAAATTAAAGCCCGAAGAGAAGACCCTAAGCTTCTAATGAATTTTTTGCCATATTTACAATAATTATAGACAATCAATTCAACTGTAGAAAAGGAAAAAATACCCAATGAACAAAGGCTACTAATCTTCTTCATTCTTGACACCTCAAAGGTAGGATGCCATCCCCATTGGAGCCTATGTTAGGGTCCTATGATACATAGGATAAATTTTTTATTATCTGTAAATTTTATTGTATAGGATGTTGTAAATAATATTCCATCCTGTAAATTATTTCCAAAGAAAAAGAAAAGAAAAATAATAAAATTGAAAAGAAAATAGAGAAAGGGATATAAAAATAGAAGAAAATGTGAAAAAAATAAAAAAATATGAGAAAAAAATGAAAATACCCCAAAAAATTAGTGAGCAAGTCTAAATGGCACTAATTTTTATTATAAGTAATACCTTAGAAAATTTGAATAATGTTCTGCTAGTTAAAATGCCACATTGGAATCTGATAAATAGGATTTAGCAGTTTAATCACACTGTTTAAGCGTGACTAGGCTGGACTAAAAATGTAGTTAGTTTAGAATAAGTAAATTTTTTATCAAACAATGTAATCATGGTCAAATTAGTTAATTTAGATTAAGTTCATTAACCACCTTCTTTAATCATGGTTTAATTAGGAAATAGATTCAAAATTATGTTGTAAAGTGCTTTTTATATAGTCTAAGCATGAATTTTTATGTTAAGTGGAATAAAGCTAGATGATACAACCTTTTGTCGGCTAGTGATAAAGATCGCGCATCAATCAATAGCCAAGATTCGGGCGGGCCATCCACTTTGGGACCCACCATCCCCTTCGACGTTTAACCACAGGGGAGGTCTGAAAAGTGGTTTACCACTTTATGACGTGGCAACCTCCCAAGAGCTTCACACTCTACCTCCCCTTCCTAATACTACTTACAACCTGCCCCCCCTTCGAAAAACCACTAATCCACCTCCGCTCTGTTTCCCCTTACCACATCTCCCTATCCTGTTCACTCCCTAACCGCTACGTACCCTTCCCGCTCTCGCCTAACGTCACTTCTCCCCTATTACACCAACCTCGTCCTACCACCTGTCCCGTCTGTTACACCTACCCGTTCACCATGTGAACGTTACCACTCCTCAATGGACCTGCGCCTAATGACCTCATCTCAACGATAAACAATTTTTTCTTATAAAAAACCAAAAACCCAAAAAATGGTCCCCCTTCTACATTATGTTCCCAGATTTGTACACTGACCCGTCAGCTAAACTCCATCCATCACAACACCTAGTCAGCTGCAACAGATTCATTCGCATCCAACCAAATAGATCACCAAAAGCACAATACATAAGCTAAATTTTCCCAGGTAACTTAGTAACTCTGTTCATTTTTCTTTTTAATCATGGCCCCTAAAGGAAAATCAAAGCAAATGAGGAAAACCTTATGCTACCTCTAGTTTTTGACCTAGACCACTTACCTCTGGTAGATGAGGAATGTAAATCCTCGATACTGCCTATGAATTTGATTTATATGAGCTGCATAACTCGCTAAAAAAAAACCACATCGATCATAATGATGATTTGGGGCTATGGGAATCCTTCCTGCCCCAATTCATTTTCCCCCAAACCCACCACTTTTTAGAGTTTGTAACATGGTGCCACTCTAGGTACATTCCCAGCCAAAAATCCATTGTAGCCTAGAATGGTGATATCATTTTCACCATTACTCCTGAATCAATTAACCAAATGCTGCAAATACAAAACAATGAATCTCTCAAACCATTTTTAGAATAAACCCTTATGGACTTGTATAAAAATATCACTTTTCCCAATAGAGCCAAAATTTTTGGTATTTTCCTGCCTAAAGATGCCCAATTACCCAAAAAGAATCCCCCATACCCATCCTCGATGTTTCCTGAGATGACAAAGAAAATCATCTCCATAGTTTCTTGTCTCCTAGGTTACCAATATGATCAATGGGTAAATGAAGTCATTATGGGTTTCTTGTCAATTTTCTCAAAGAATGAAAAGCCTTCAATCCCGTTTAATTATAATGAATTTCTATCTAATGCTATCAATGAATAATTGTTAAAATTTTCAACATAAGACAGTTTCAAATATGCCTCAGTATTGGTTTATTTATTTATATTTGATCAAAAGATAGGTTTCATTTTGCACTACAGAGGTTAGTTGAGCAAGGAGGAGCTCAATATGTCATTCATTGGAATTCCCTAGTGTGGTAACATACCATTGAGTTCACCTAAAGTGATTTTTTGGATCATTTTTTATACACAGTTGCTTGTTTGTTAAACAATGATCTTCAATAGAGAATAAATGCCATAATTTGGAAGCCAAAATTCAGGAATTTCACAAGAAATTTAATGTTTTACATTTAAAGGGACTGTTAGGGCTGAAAGGGATTAGGGACAAGTTAATAAATTTGATAGATTATCAGCAGAAGTTGTACATAATAGCCTGGGATAAATCCAAATTTACTGCTATCAAAGGCATAAATATAGGAAAAGCTCTCCTAGAAGCTCTGGATTTTGACTTATACATCAGATCCAAAATCAAACATGTATTTCTGGTTAAGCCAACTTTTCATAAATATACCGAGGTAGATAAAACCTATAGAAAATTGGTTAAAATTCCCATCCTAAGTGAGGATCAGTGGGATAACTTGTGTCATATTTTGGAGTAAAAGGAAATTTTGGTTTTTAGCTATATAATAATAGTTTTTCAGGCAGAGTCATCAACAACAACCCTCAAAATAGTGCCAACATCTTCAACAGTTTTGTATGTCCTATTTTTCTATTCTATTTCCATAAAAAAAGTTATGAGATAATTGTAATAAGTCAATATATTTTAAATCAAGATATTTTGCTTATAATTTGTATAAATACTTCACAATTCGAAGTAATATTTTTGGGACTTGTATGAAGGAAGTAGACCTCTAATGTAAAGCTCTTCACTGAGCTAAAGGTCATCATTTGCAGTAATACCGAAAGTTGTTCCACAATTCAAGTGTCATAAATTTTGGTGATGTTTTTCGTCTTGTAAATTTTTTTTCTTTCTTTTTTTCTTTTCCATATGTTATTCTTATCTATATTGTTTAAAGAAAATTAAGGTTTGAATTTTTTTAATTACACTCTGCTCTGGCTTATAAACAATATTCATGTTTTCACTCTTATATTAAGTATAAAATTAATGTCAGTATGCTCTGTATTTAATTTATTCCTAATCTGCTCATCTTATTCACCCCACAAAGCTTCAAAGATCCAATAGTCTGCATATATTGCCCTGCTAAACTTCATGTGTTATTTTTTCACTCGATCTACTTAAGGTTTTTGACTCCATTGCCTAATTTCCTTTTTTTCATTTTCAACCAAATCCTTAAAAAAATCCCAAATAAGAACTTAAGAACTAGCCTAATACCTTGATCAAAAAATATAAATCACAAAGAGAGATCCCTCTTTGAAGCTGGAAGGGCTAGATTCCTGTTTCCAAAGTGGTTTTGTAGTTACCTCTGGGTTTCTTTTACAATCTTAAGAAATTACAGAGTGATAATAGACTTATCATATTACCAGTCATAAACCCTGTTACAACATGTTATCATTTTTTGATAAACTTGTCATAATTATTGTTATAATATATTATAACCTATAGTAACCTTGTCACCCACCTATGATAAACCCAAATGTTATAATTTGTCATAAAATTTCCACACATATGTGACAAACATGTTATAACATGTCATGGAATTCTCAGCCATTTGTAACAAACACATTGTAATCTTGTTACAAAACTTGTTACAACTTGTCACAAACCTGTGTATAATGTGTCTTGCAGCCAAGTGTGTTGCTTTTGCCATGCTTATCATGTGTTATCACACACCTTCTTTGATTCCAAAACCCTTACTTCTCCTTTTAGGGGACATAAGCAACAATCATAATTCTATATTTATTTAAAATTAGAGCTCTTTTCTCATGGGCCTTGGTAACACCTGATAACAACTCCATAACAAATTGATTGTCATCATTCCTTGGACAAAGGATAACATGCTTCGAGTATGATATGGAAAACCAAACATTGGTTTTCCATTTTCTGGCACAGTTGAATACATAGCTCGCCTACTTTACTAAATCGATAATTTAATAATGTTGAGTGAATAATAGAATCACATGTTATTCCTTTAAAACCATTTCATGTTGTAACAATATAGCTATCTTCAGGTTGCCAATAAAGGCAACAATTAAATTATATAAGTGCCAATATCAAACATGATTCTTTTTAACATTACAACATAAAATTTTAGAGTTTCATGGTTATTACCCATCTTGCAAGCTCCAACCCTCAAACTGGTAAATATTACAGTATCAGGGGGAAGCCCTTTTCTTGACATTCTATATTTTCCATTCAGTGGCAAGCCTCTTCTCTTTAAATATGCTAGATTCACTATTTGCTTTGCTCAATCTTTAATTCAGGAGTTTAAATATGAAAATTATTGTAGCTTTATTGTGGTATTTTATTCAAAATTCTTACCCAATTTCAAATTTTGGATTAGCCACTATGTTCTTCTGGTCAATGGCTTTCTATTGACTATCTATTTGTCTAATTCTGATATCTGGGCTCTGATTTATGCTCACAATTCGTAGCTGCAAGTCCATGTCCTCATGCCACACCAATGGTTTCATTCTGGGTGCTCTCCATGCCCAGAAATTTTCACCTCGATATTTCTGTTCAATTCTCTGATTACTTCTGCCACATCCGTCTTTCGACCTCGACGTTTGTGATGGTCAGACCTTTCCCATCTCCCCCTGCGAGGTAATTCCAGTCTTCCATTATTCACCATCCTCTTTTATCCACCGTCTTCCAAAATCCGTTGTCTCACTCCCATCCTCCATACATAATCCATGTATTATGTATCTACCATACCATGGATCCTTTTTAAAATTTGAAATGGTGGCAGGCTTGAAGTTGAATTGAAATTCAAATTTCAACATTAATATATTCAGATTTGAAATTTGAATTTCGTCATTGTTTTTCCAGTTTAAGGGCTAGTGGTTTTGTTTGTGAAGCTTGTGGGCCGGGACTATAGTAAGGTTCTGAATACCATGAGAGGAAACTAGGACTATAGTAAGGTTCTACATACCATGAGAGGAAACTGAGGGTACTAGTGGCTTTCGGGTCTGCCCACTATTTCAAAAGCCGATGTATAAAACTGCTTCATTATATTATTTGAAATAATTATAGGGTGGAGAAACATGGACGAGGTCTCAGAATCCAGTTAGGTGTTCTTTCGCATGTAGGCTGCAACTCAAGTTAACAGTGGAAACACAATGGATCTGCTTCACATAAAATTGATATACAATGAAAAGGAAAAGCAAGTGAAGAGGGTTTCCATCGTGGGAGGATGGTGCTTTGGCATGTGGGTTGTAGCAAGTTAACAGTGGAAACCCAATGGATCTGCTTCACATGAAATTGATAGACAATGCAAAGGAAAAGCAAGTGAAGAGGGAGGATTGATTAGCCAAGGGGTGCAGATATTGGAAGGCATTGTAGATGTGCCCTTCTTTCCCCACTTGTCTATGAAGCTCGTGGGTCGGGCCTATAGTAAGGTTCGTTACTGTTTCCCTCACAATATTTTCTATTCACATATATCTTCATCAAAATATTTGTTCCACTCCACTGTTATCCCATGACTTTTGTTACATAAGCAAATCATGCAAACCTATTTGAAAGTTTAAACAAGTTCCGCAATGGTACTTTACGTGTTTAGTTGATATACAGTTAATGAAATATTAAGTGTGGATGACAAAGATTAAGCATATTTTTTTGAGCATCACCACTCCTAAGTCGTTCTCATATTAATACATAGTCATGTTTAATGGTTATGGTTATGCATGCCTCAAATTATGACACATTCATCAATGTCTCGTTGTTCCCTATTTTTATTAATATTTTATTTAAATTATGTATTGATAAATATTAATTAACACCATCTAACTTCCATTTGTGCTGTGCTTAATACAATTATTTTTTGTCCACAATTTTTATTTTTATGATTTTTGCAAATTTATTAATTTTAAGAATTAGATGTGAGAGGTCCAACACTTTCAATTAAGCTATTTATTGAACACTTTTTTATTAAGTTTTACATACTTCCTATAGAGTGAACACACTATTATTTAAGAAAGAAATTCGAATTGGTACATCTTAAGCTATTTATCAAACACTTTTTTATTAAGTTTTACATACTTCTTGTAGCACACTATTATTGAAGAAAGAAATTCAAATTGGTACATATTACTATGGAAACAAAAATTCATTTGTTCAAACTCTTGCATTTGTGGATAGAATGAAAATTTTATTAATTTAAACTTATCTTTTCAAGATTTTACATAGGAAAATTTACATGTTTAACTCGTAGTCCCTCCAAACTCCCAAAAAGTGTTGTTGTTTGAAAAGTGCATGGCTCATAGCCAAGCTCTCAAATGACTAGAGGATCAATGTGTGCCTACCGAATGTTGTTGTTTGAAAAGTGCATGGCTCATAGCCAAGCTCTCAAATGACTAGAGGGTCAATGTGTGCCTACCATTCTTAAATGTTTTGGCCAAAATAGAATATGGAATCTCATAGTCATAGTTATAGCCATGTATTATGGAATCTCATAGTCATGTATGTTTTTTTTCTTTTCAAAGTAAAAGATAATTTATTACAAACATTAAAGAGGTTTATTTTTTAATTTTATTATTATTATTATTATTAGGTTGATTTTATTTAAATTATTTTATTACTATTATATAATTGGTTTTAATTTATATTGTTTTAAAGAAATTTTTACAATTTAATAATTTTTTGGTTTTTTTAATGTTGTAAATAGAATTAATATATAACATTTAAAAAAAATCAAAATATAAATTACAAACAAAATATTTAATGAGTATCTTGTTTCATGGAAATTTATATCAATCTTAAGTTTAAAAAAAAATTAACTTTTGTTTTGTTTTTTTTTTCATGCAGATTTGTTATTTTTTCAATAACATTTAAAACATAATTATAATAAAAATAAAATATTTTAAAACATCTATAATAAAAATAAAATATTTTTAATAATTGAGATTTGGGGAAATAGTGTGAGTTTAATAACTTAATTGAGATTTAGAGAGTTGGTTTGAGTTTAATAACTTAATAATTAAATAAGTTGAGTGAATTAATAATTAGGTATTAGTGGGTCATATACTATTGAAATAACGAGCTAACACAAGTGAATATAGACATCTATAAATTTATGTTTTATAAGTGTCTATATTTACTTTTGATGGTCTCTTATATTTGAGTGGTCTCTAACCCACTAACACCTAATTATTAATTCACTCATCTTATTTAATCATTAAGTTATTAAACTCACACTAACTCTCTAAATCATTAAAAGTGATTCACTAATCCATTAAAGTCAATTCACGCTCATGACTTCCCCTAATTCATATCGATCCACTAAAGCCAACCCACTACCATAAACCCTCCAATTCATTCACCCTATTTAATCATTAAGTTATTAAAATTATAATCCTTAATCCATTAATGACATAAATTTAAATTAAACATGAATCACTAACCCACTAAAGTCAATCCACTATCGTGAACACTCTAATTCATAAATTCTAAAGTCTAAGAAGGTGTACATAGTTTAATATGGTGTACATACTCTATTGTTGTAACCTCTTATCTTACAAGGAAGCATGTGACCTCTAACCATTAATCTCACTCCAGATATACCAAATGGTGTATGATACGACTTTATTTATGGGACAAGGGACCCATCTCTGCGCAAAGATTTTACTACTAAAATAATTCACTACTATGAACCCCTGATTCATTCAACACTACTTAACCAATAAAACCATTAAAATCATAATCCTAATCCACTAAACCCTAAATCTAAATTAAACATGAATCACTAACCCACTAAAGTCAATCCCCTAACATCTAACCCATTACACCTTAAATCATGAACTCGATCAAATAACCCCAACCAGTACAAATGAATATGCCTCTAGGTAGCTGAAAAAAATACAGTTATATTGTTTTTTTATATGGCTATAATATGAAATATAAAATTTATATTTATGTCCAATTTTAGACTTGTAGTAAAATAGATTATTTCATATTATAAGGTGTTAATTGAATGATTATTTTATTTTAAGGTGATAGTTGGACAATCTTTAAAGGCTTTCCAAGTTTATTGAGTTAGTAGTGGCAATTATAGATTAACTACATTTATTCATAATGGTTGGGGTTATTTGATTCAGTTCATGATTTAAGGTGTAATGGGTTAGATGTTAGGGGCTTCATGACATGGGATTGAATTTAGTGGGGTTAGTGATTTATGTTTAATTTATATTTAAGGGCTTAGTGGATTAGGGATTATGAGTTTAATGGTTTAGTGGTTACGTAGGGTTGAATGAATCAAGGGTTCATAATAATGGATTGATCTGAATAGTCAAATATCTACGCCCAAACGAGTCCCTTGTTCCATTAATAAAGTGGTCTCATATATCATTTGGTACATCTTGAGTGAGACTAATGGTTAAGAACACATGCTTCATCATAAGAGGCCACATGCTTCCTTGCAAGATAAGAGGTTAGGGGGGTAGAGTATCTACACCATATTCAACAATGTACACATTCTTAGACTTTAATTTATGAATTATAGGATTCACGATAGTGGATTGACTTTGGTGGGTTAGTGATTCATGTTTAATTTAAATTTATATTGTTAATTGAGTAGGGATTATAATTTTAATAACTTAATGATTGAACATGGTGAATGAATTAGAGGGTTTATGATAGCAGGTTGTATTTAGTGGATCAATGTGAATTAGGGGAATTTTGATACAAGGGCATGAACCCAACCCCAAACCAGATTTTATTCTTGGATGCTTCTATAAGGGCGACGTGGCACTTGACAACAGAGGACATGATTTTATCATATTTTTGTAAATTTTTACTATATTTTTATGAGCATGTTGTGGCATTGGACGAGACTCTTCATTCTATTATGGTTTGTTTTTCTTCATGTTTTATAACTCCACCTACAAGTGTGTCAAGGGGGTTGGCTAGTATAATGTAGAATTAGGCCAAGAAAGGTGATTAGGCTCTGAGAGGTTGCACCAAGTAATGGAAAAGTTTAACTATTAGTCCATGTTCTTGTGCATTCTCAAACCTGTGTGTGTTTCTTTCAATCTTTGCGTGCGTGTATTTATCGTAGGCAATCCCTGTTCAATTTTCACAGTGCCTTGACCTAGTTACCATTGTTTTGATAAACTGAGAGTTATTATGGATTTATACCATGGCTCACACTAGTCACAAGCTCTAATCAAGGTGTGTACTTGCCAATTTTCCACAATCAAAGTCACAAGTAAGAGTCAAGTATGGAAGGGATGAAGGCCAATGATGAAACTACTTCAAGGTAGACACGACAAGGAAATATCAAATAAACATCAATGTCTGAGAAGTGATTTTGAAACATAGGTGATCGAGCTTTTGAGCTTAAGTCGACCCACGAGGCACAAAGAGGGGTCGACCCCCACTTGGGCTAGACCCAGTAGGCTTAGTCGAGACTTGGGCAAGTTGTACCCATGTGGTTGGTCTTGCGACCAAAATAAAACCATAATGAATGAACAGGGGGTCGACTTTTGACCTCACAATGGGATCCAACCCTCGACTAACACCATTTGACTCCTTATCTATGAAATCAAGGTGGGACTTGCAATTCCGATCGCCGAATAAAATTGGTGTGGAGAGAATATGGCCTATAAGTGACGTCTGTCAGAGGAAAATTATTGGAATCTAGGGATTTGATGATGAAAGAGCCCCATTATTGCAAAGTAGGCAAAAGAAGACAAGTTCATGGGCTCACAAGCCTCTAAAGTTGAAGCCATTCGGGGATTGAAATAAGTAGACCCTTGATTTGGTTTTCATCAAATTTATGATAGTGAATTGATTTTAATGGATTATGGATTCACTTTTAAGATATTTAGGTAGTTAGTTCGAGTTTAATAAATTAGCTATTAATAATATGGGCGAATTAATAATTAGGTGTTAGTGGGTTAGATACCATTGAAATAACGAACTATCAAAACTAAATATAGACACTTATAAAACATAAACTTATAGATGTCTTTATAATTCACTTTTATTGGTTCATTATTTAAATGATCTTTAGTCGACTAACACCTATATATTAATTCACTCATCTTATTTAATCACTAAGTTATTTAACTACATTAGATCCCTAAAACTCAATTAAAAGTCACTAACCCCCTAAATCTCAAATATGTTATTAAACTCACACTATCTCCCCAATTGGAAAAACATCAAGGTCAAGAGATGAAGATGGCAGAAACGAAGACGAAGATGGAGATGGAGTTAGGGTGAGTTTAATATCATAATTTATTCTAATAGTCAAATCTTCGTGTATAGATGGGGCCATTGTCCCATAAACAAAGTGGTCTTATACACCATTTGGTACATCTTGAGTGAGCCTAACGGTTAGAGGTCGCATGATTCCTTGTAAGATAAGGGGTTAGGGCAGTAGAGTATGTACACTATTTTATTGAAGAAATCTCCAGATTTTCCATAGTGTTATAAAACAATTGTCGACGTTTCGAATCCCAACGGGGATCCATCTTCAGGACAAGAGTTGAATTGAAGAATGAAAGAAGGCCGAAAAGATAGGGTTTATATATAGTGAAAAATGTGAGGAAAAGAGGCGACAAGAACTTGATTAATTAATTATATTAAATTATTCAATTTATTTAATAAATTTTGTTATTTTGAATTCTGCTTTATTAAATACATTTTTTTAATAAATTTTAATAAATTTATTTTATTAATTATAATAAATTAATTAATAATAAAAAAATTATTATATTTATATTTATTCTTAATAAATTTATTTATAATTTTTTTTAAGTTATAAAAATATAACCTCTATTTATTAGTTCAATAATAATCATAATTTATTTAATTAATTAATAAATGTTAATAAAAGTTAATTAGATAGTTTTTTATATAAAATTTTTAAATTGCTATTTTTTAAATAATTTATCTATAAATATAGAATTATTAACCAATTTATAAATATTAATTCATAAAATTAATAATTAATAAAATTAAATAATTTAATTAATATTAACATTTATTTATTTAATCAATACATCTTAATAAAAATCACTTATTATTTATAATTATTATATATTAATTTTAATAATCAATATTTATTTAATTAACTATTATTAGAAAAAAATTTCAATTAATTCTAATTAACCTAATATTAACAATGATGATTATTGACTATAAATATTTTTATTTTTATTTCATTTTAATTACAACTTTTAGATAGTAATGATAATTATTAATTAATTAATTCTGATTTTAAAAATAAAAATTAATTAATAAAGATAATTACTAAAAGTAAATAACCTAATTAGTTGTTACAGCTACCATACCCTAATTTTTTTCGAAGAGAAGCAAAATTGTGATGCTATACTTGGAAAGAAGACAGACTCTAGGGGCACATTTGTCGAATTAGAGGTCGGCAACTATCACTGATCTCGAATTCTCCATCCATGTTAATGTTATGCGTGTGCTTCATAATCTCGAGCGCTTCTCTAATTTTTCTTCTTTGATAATGTACTTCCCTAGCAATGATCTTAGCATCTTCAAGCCGTAAGTTATGTTTAGTTTTCGAGGAATGATTAGCAAGGGCCGAGGTGTGAGATCGTTCATGTTTAATATCGACATCATGCTCCTTAAGATGTTTTTGAAGAGAGCGCCCAGTTTCACTAATATAACTCTTCCTGCATGAACATACAACCTTGTAAACACCTTTAAGCTGCTCATGACTAATACTGCCCTTAACAGACCTCATTTTTTGTATTATGTACACCATATTAAACTATGTCAGCTTCTTAGACTTTAGACTTTACTATGAATTCGAGTGTCCATGATAGTGGATTTCCTTTAGTGGATTAGTGATTCCTGTTTAATTTAAATTTATGTCGTTAATGGATTAAGGATTTTTAGGGAAATATATTTCTATAATTTCCAACATTAAATGATCAATCTGGGGCTTGTAAGCTTCGAGGAAAAAGCGCAGGGAACGCAGGATCAAAGCATCTAACGTAGACTAGAGTAAGAAATCAACTTTTTGTTTAAGTACATAATTGCTATTTCTAATTGAAACTAATCGATTGAGGAAAAGATGCTCAAGCAACATCAAGAAGCAATTCTAATTGCTATTCAAGCGATTTTAAGCTACAAAAATAAATAATCCAAACAAGACTGCAACTATCTAATTCCCAGGATCACACAAATCAATAAGCATTGAAACTAACCTCTATCATCACTATGCAGTTGCTTAAAAAGAAACTAAGTAAACCAAGATTCTAATTGACATGATTTCAGATCTAAAAGACTGCAAAATAAGAAACTATTTTATCCTTAGATTAATTTAATCAAACTCAAGAAATAATTCAAACATAAGCACATAAACTAGTGGTTCTACCAATAACTAATTACAATTATAATGAATTTCAAAACTAAACTACAACTCCAAACAATGATTTAATGGTCTCATTGCATTGCTTTCAAATATACTTGGTTGCCAAAACACAATGTTACAAGGAATTATAGTGGATCAATAAGATACATAATCGATTTCAATTCATATTTAAATGAAATGGAGTTATCGATCTCTTTATCCAATTAAGAAGCACCTTTAAATATTCCAATCATAAACCTGTAACAAAGGGGTTATTTATGCAATAAAATCATTGATCAACACTATTCATTAGCTTGCAACGAGTTGAAAATAATATGTCTATTTAATTTTAAGAAAAAAAAAAGAATTACAGTCTTAAGTACATAATCAAAATTATGAGATCTAATTAACAAATGCTTTCAAAATAAAATCCCTACACCTAGATCTAAATAAAAAATGTTACCTCTATCCTATGATGTTTTACAAAATTTGCCTCCAGGCGATGGTGGGCCCTTGCTACTCTCGGAGAAATTCTAAACTAAATCAATGCAAAACCATGAAATTTACAAAGAATTCATGGCAAAGTCAAATTGTATTAAGATTCAAATCATAAGTTTACTTGCATACATTCCTTCAATCATTTGTCTCATGTTCACACCTTGTCTTCCTCCTCCTTAAAAAATTTCACAAGCTCACAATACAAACCATGGTTGAGCCATTTATAATATTTACAAGGTGAATTAATCATTTTTCTCAATTATGGAAAACTGAACAATTTTAACAAATTGACCTCAAAGATATTGACATATCTTCCTAACCATGGAGAATTTTGGAGAACAATTTGTAGGGAGTCTAATTTGTTATATTATAAAAAAAAACCTCTCTTGGATTTGTCTCATTCAAATCCAACTCCTCTGAAATCGTGCCCAAATTTGGATGTCTGGCTCTTTTTGCAAAGTTCTAGAATTCTGGAAAAAACAATATTTTTTTACAAAACTGCCTCCAAGACCCGCGTATAAATTTTATTCGAATCTGGAATTTTTTTATATATATAGATAATTGGTTATATTGTTAACAAAACCGTTTGCTTATCTTTTCCAGATTCACCTCCAACTGCACACAAACCAAAGTCAAACTTGGCAGTTTGGAAACTATGCACATTCTGAGCAGATTTGTTGATTTGCTTCTAGAGACTCACATGTGTGACCTGGGTGCAATCCAACTCATGGAAAGGTGTTGGAACATCATTTTGGACAATAACCTTCTTCGGTTTTCCCCGGAAGCATGCCAGGATGTCGAAGCTCCAAATTTGATATTTTTGTACTCTACTTGCAGTAACTAGTTTAACTAGTTTAACTGGTTTGTGAATAATTTTGACAATGGAACCCTGTGACAAATAAACTTAGCAAAACCATCATTAGAAAATCATGAACACATCATTTCTAGTCATAGAAAAACTAAGAAAACTAATGATAATCAACCACGAGGCGTAAGTCATGAATTGGCGACAAGTGATGGAATTATGGTGTGAAATGAGTGTAGAAGTGTCAGAATTTGTGTTATGAATAATGGTTTTGTATGATGGAAAAAATGGGCATATTTGAAGCCCAACAAGGATTATAATTTAATAACTTAATGATTAAATAAGGTGAATGAATTAGAGGGTTTATGGTAGTGGGTGGGCTTGAGTGGATCTATGTGAATTTTGAGAAGTCATGATAGTGAATTGACTTTAATGGATTAGTGAATCACTTTTAATGGTTTAGAGAGTTAGTGTGAGTTTAATAACTTAATGATTAAATAAGATGAGCCAATTAATAATTAGGTGTTATTGAGTTAGACACTAATGATGGACTATCAAAAGTGAGAATAGAAACTTATAAAACATAAATTTATAGATGTCTATATTCACTTTTGTTTGTTATTTTAATAGTCTTTGACTTACTAATACGTAATTATTAACTCACTCAATTTATTTAATTAATAACTTATTAAACTCACTCTAACTCCCCAATTTCAATTAAGTTATTGAACTTCCACTATTTCCCTACTCTCAGTTATTAAAATATTTTTTATATTAGAAATATTTAAAAAAAATACTATAATTATTTTTTAAATATTATTAAAAAAATAACAGATTTTCTTCCTATTATAGAGTTAAAAATACTTACTCAATTTTTTTAACTTACTTACAATTGATATAAATTTCCATGAATCAACACATTCATTAAATATTTTGTTAATAATTTATATTTTATTTATTTTTTAAAAATTATATGTTAATTTTCTTTACAACATTAATTTTTTCTTAATATTGAATTGTAAATAACTCTTTAAAACAGTATAAATTAAAATATTTTTAATTGAAACCAAGCATATAATATTAATAATTTTTATGACTAAAATATTTTTAATCAAAATAAACATTATATATATAATTGAAAATAATAAATTATTCTTTACTTTGCAAAGGAAAAAAACATACATAAATATGAGATTCCATATTCTATTTTCCCCTAATCCTCTTGTCATTTGAGATCTTCGAGCTTATTTATGAGCTATGCACTTTTAAAACAACAGTATTCTCTAAAAATTTGGAAGAACTACAATGTAAACATATAAATTTTCTTTTGAAAAGATGTCTGTAAAATAATAAAATTTTCATTCCAATTACAAATGTAAGAATTTGAACAGATACATTTTCCTTTCCATAATAATTTTCATTCCAAGCACAAATATAAGAGTTTAAACATATACATTTTCCTCTCAATAGTAAAATGTACTAATTTGAATTATTTTCTTAAATAATAAATTGTTCACTCTGCACAAAGTATGTAAAACTAAATAAAACCTTGGACCAAAGGGCTAGTGAAGGCAACCCCTCACATCCAATTGTGAACAGCAAATAATTGCGCTAACCACAATACAAATGGAAGTTAGATGGTGTCTATTAATGTTCATCAATACAAAACATTAATAAAAAAACAGAAAACAACGAGAAATTGGAATTCATGAATGGATGATAATTACAGGCATACATAAACATAGCCATTAAACATGACTATGTATTAATAAGAGAACTACTTAAAAGTGATGATGCTGAAAAAAAACATATGCTTAATCTTTGCAATCCACACTGAATATTTCACTAAGCGTATATCAACGAATCAAGTAAAGTACCATTGCAGAACTTGTTTAAACTTTCCAACAGGCTTGCACGATTAACCTATGTAACAAAAGTTATGGGATAATCGGGAAGTGGAACAAATATTTTGATGAAGATATACGTGAATATAAAATATTGTGAAGTTCTACAGCTTGTTGGAAGGATTGTTACGGTTTCACAAACGTCGAGGTCGGAAGCAGGATATGGCAGAAGTCATTGGAGAATTGAACACAAATTTTGAGGTGATAATTTTCATGTGAATTTACTAGTTTTAATTTAATTTTTTTTATTTTTTAAATATTATTAGATACAATGAGTTTTAAGTGGATTATTTAAAAATGATAAAAAATTAGTAAGTTACAACTACTTCTCATAAAAATAACTATAGAAGAATGACTGACTTACTTAAAACAATTGAATATCTCCCAAAAATAATATCTCTCACAAAATCAAATCTAATCATTATATAATATAAACCTATCATAATTATTGTTATAATCTATGATAAACCCACCTGTTATAATTTGTCATAAAATTGCCACACATGTGACAAACATGTTATAACCTGTCATGGACTTGTCAGCCACCTGTAACAACCCCATCGTAATCCTGTTACAACTTGTCACAAACCTGTGACCAGCTGTGTATAACCTGTCTTGCAGCCAAGTGTGCTGCTTTTCCAATGCTGTGTTATCACACACCTGCTTTAATTCCACAGCCCTTACTTCTCCTTTCAGGGAACTTAAGCAACAATCATAATTCTAAATGTATTTCAAATCAGAGCACTGTTCTCATGGTCCCTGGGAACACCTAATAACAACTCCATAACAAATTGACTGTCATCATTCCTTGGACAAAGGTTAGCATGCTTCAGGTCTCCATAACAAATTGACTGTCATCATTCCTTGGACAAAGGCTAGCATGCTTCAGGTCTGGTATGGAAAACCAAACCTTAGCATGCTTCAGGTCTGGTATGGCCAACCAAACCTTGGCTTTTTCCGATACAGTTACATACATAGCTCGCCTACTTTAATAAATCGATAATTTAATAATGTTGAGTGAATAACAAAATCATGTGTTAATTCCTTTAAAACCATTTCCTGCGGTAACAATATAGCTATCTTCATGTTGCCAATAAAGGCAACAACTAAACTATATAAGTGTCAATATCAAACAGGATTCTTTTTAACATTACAACATTAAATTTTAGGTGTGTCAATATCAAACAGGATTCTTTTTAACATTACAACATTAAATTTTATAGTTTCATGGTTATTACCCATCTTGCAAGCTCCAGCAGTGAAACTAGTAAATATAACAGTATCAGGAGCAAGCCCTTTTCTTGACATTCCAGATTTTCCACTCAGTGGCAAGTCTATTTTCTTTAAATCTGCCTCATTCACTGTTTGCTTTGCTCAATCTTTAGATAAGGAGCTTAAATATGAAAATTCTTGTAGCTTTCATGTGGTATTTTCTTCAAAATTCTTACCCAATTTCAAATTCTGGAGACACAATGTTCTTCTCGTCAATGGCTTTCTATTGACTATCTATTTGTCCAATTCTGATACCTGGGCTCCAAGTTATGCCCTTGGAAAATTCAGCCTATTAAGCCTAATTTTTCCTGTTAGGTCTCCTATAGCTTTGAATCCTAGCAGAATTTTGTCCTCAGTTCAAAATTCTGGGTTATCCTAGCAGAATCTTGTCCTCAGATCAAAATTCTGGGTTGACAGACCTGTTCTGCTCATAAACAATTTTCTTTTGACTATTCATTCACCCAACTCTAACTTCTGGGCCGAGAGTTATGACCCTAAAAAAATTCGAGCTGTTTACCAATTTTAAAATAAATCTCAGCCTTATATATATCCTCTTCAAGTTCTTTTGTCAAAACTATTTCATACAATAGTTCCCTGGCCTTCTGGAGGTCGCCTTGTTTGCCTAGTCCGTCCATGAGGGTGGTATATGTAACAACATTTTGGCTGCACCCCTCCTTCACCATCTAGTAAATAGTTCTAGTGTGTCATATGCTTTCCCTTCTTCGCACAGACCATTCATTAGAGTACTGAATGTGATTGTATTAGGTTTGTGGCCCTTTTTCAGAATAACAGCTACAACCCAAATGCTTTGTGGGTATGGCTCATCCCTCCTTCACCAACAAGTAAATAGCTCTAGTGCATGATATGGTTTCCCTTCTTCGCACAGACCATTCATTAGAGCAATGAATGTGATTGTATTAGGTTCGTGGCCCTTTTTCAGGATAACAGCTACAACCCAAATGTATCAGGGTATTATATATATAAAGAGAAAGAAAAGGAGGGTGATAACAGCTACAACCCAAATGTATCAGGGTATTATATATATAAAGAGAAAGAAAAGGAGGGTGATAACAGCTACAACCCAAATGTATCTGTATCAGGGTATTATATATATAAAGAGAAAGAAAAGGAGGGTGATCACCAAGATTTTTCGGATCAGCACCCTGTCCTTGGGATATGGAATCTATGTGATTCGAAATTTGGCCAAAATCATCTTCAAGGAGGCTAGAAAATGATGCCCTAGAAAGCTCTCTCTAGCATTTACCCACCCAAGATTTATGGACTTTCATATAGAGAAAACAAGTTCTACTCCACTAGGAACATTCATTTACTTGTTATGAATGAGTAACATGCACAAATTTGCAACCCAACAATCTTTCACAACGATATTCAATAATTAGGGCATGCAAAAGAAAGAGTTAGTTTCAAAATTTCCACACAATATACAAAAATATTCCATAAGATTAGTTACAAGACAACAAGAGATATATCCAAATATAAGATCAAGAAGATGGCTCCAAGAGAACGAAAATTTTAGCTCCAAAGATATTGAAATGCATCAAGACCTGTTGTTTACACATCACTTGATTAAAAAGCTTGGCGTTTTAACTTTGTACAGAAATTACTGCAAACAAAAACCAGAACGTAAAATATACACAAAAAACACTCAGAATACATAGTCCAATCTACCTGTCAAATGGTGAAATTCGGTAACAACGTTTAGAGTCATGAGATCTGGAGCGAATCCTGCCTGAGTCATAAGTCAATATACAGACAATCGATTCCCTCAGGAAAGGCTAATTAACATAGGATTGCAGGTTAAGAGAATGGGAATGAGCTTAGCCTAAAAGAAGAATATACTTGAAGCTCTTTACTGCCTCTAGAAGCCTGTTATAAACCTTAGAAATGGATTGCCTTCTCAAAAATAAGCATATGTTATATGCAGGGTACATACTTCCTGTCGTGGAGATTTAATTGTAAGCAATTCCAAGTTGTTGGTTGCCCCTTGATTTCCAATATCATTTTTTTTTATTCATCATGCTGGTTACCCCTTGATTTCCAATATCATTTTTTTATTCAACCATTACAAGTAGAATCAAGTGAATCCAGCAATGGAGCTGTACGCTACTGCCGAGCAGCAAATGCCCATAAAAATTAAATATGTTCCCGTGACCTCAAAGTGCTTGGAACGCAGAATGCCCTGTTTCTAATTTAGTAAGGAAATCTGGTAAAGCGCGTTGCAGGTAGACAAATGCATGTGCCATAT